>JADRCH010000261.1:0-102656 GCA_019843965.1 Rhynchomys soricoides
GAAGGGAGCTAATCCAGGCTGATCTGATTTGCGGTGCGTGAACAATAAAGCAAACTATATTCTGCAAGTGAACTTTAAAATAGAAAACCTTCTAATTTCAATGTTTTGCCCATTCATAATTTGGCATGTATATGATTAAGATTAGATGTACTCTAGGAAGGGACAAAGGCTTACATAATCCAAATCTCACAATCATAATAGAGATCTACCATTAACAAAGTCCACCTTCCTTTAGAACTCATGAAAGAAACCTGAGTCCCCTTGAGATCTCTCACTCCTGTGGCTTGTTGCCATTCTTGGCAGCATATTTCTTTCAAATTTGCACTATCATTTTGATTTTTAATGAGTGCCTTATTTATTGTGCTAATCTGTGTGAATTTATTTTAATTCCATGAATAAGCTTCCATCAACTCTGAAAGCATTCAACCCAGATGCCAAGCATCATTATCAAAATGAACAGCAAATAAAAGGATGCTGTGTTCAGAGAGAGAGCAGAAAGGGGAACAAAAGAAACAAAAACAACAACAAAACAAAAACTTGCAAGGAAAGAAAACTATATTCTATCAGTTTTCCATTGCTGTGAAAAAGCTACCTGAGATAATCAGCTTGACAGGAGGAAGTTTTATTCTGGATCAGGTTTCAGTACATGGTTCTTAGCCCTGCTGCTTCCAGCCTGTAGCAACACAATATATAGTGAGAGCAGACAGCAACTGCTCATGTGTATGTATATAGTTGATCACATAGAATTTGAGAGTACAATAGTGCTTATCAGAGTCTGGGAAAAAAAGACATACAGAAGAATAGGTTAACATGTACAAATAAATATTTACATAGTCTAAGCAAGTTCTGGGTTTTTATAGTATAGTTATGTGACTACAGTAATAATAGTTATATATTTCAAAACATCTAGAAATGTTAACATGTTAACAATTGTTAAATGTTAACAATGTTAAATGTTAAACAATAGTAATAGTTATATATTTCAAAACATCTAGAAAATAGGATTTTGAATTTTCCTCACTAAAATGATAAGAATTTGAGGTGATGCATGTATCATTTACCTTCATTTGGTCATTTTTTTAATATGTATCTTTCAAATAAAATATAAAAATTAAAATCTAAGATGGGTGTATAGAATAGCCATATTATGAAGATATAAAATATCATAATTATAGATATATTGTTCTTATTTGATGTAATTATACTGTAAGCAGACTCAAAATATTTGGCCAAAATATAAAGAATTGAAACAGACTTTAGTACAAATGCAAACTTAATATAATATATATACATGTATGTAGTTGATGACTTAGTTTTCAAAATACTTTCATATTTTGCAAAAATACATATTTACCTGTCTTTGGTTTATCTACTTATCCATCTATTTACGCAGTCTTTGCTGGTAAAACTTTCTTAAACACACACCAACACTGAAGAATAAAGAGAAAATTTTAAAATGCTAATAACTCTGATAGTTAAAATCTTTATTTTTTATATAGCAGATGCTAATGTGAAAAATAAAAATGGGGTAATTGTATCTTGACAGATAAATTTAAAAGAGAAAAGATATTTTTATTGTTTCCAAGCTATAGAAATTTCCTGACGTCAGTAATGAAAGCATATGACTCATTAGAAAGCTATGCAAATAATGCGATATCCAAGAACAAAAATTAGATGAGGCTAAACAACAAGCAGGAAACAAAGCACTCAAAAACAAGTTGATATTTCATTTTGCTTTTTAGATAAAAGTTAAATTGCACTAATCTTCAAATTCAATGAACTAGAAAGATGGTGGATTAAGGGGAAAGCAAACAGCCATATCCTGAAACTGGGTATTGGTCAGAACCAATTCTCCTCACTGGGATCATGTGATCCCTCCCTCCTCTAAGAAAATCATTTGTGTGGTTCCAGAGGCAGAGCAGAGAGGTGCTTCCCACAGTAGGTCAGTCAAATTAAATCTGTATGACCTTTCAGATGAAGATCATTTCTCTAAACACACATTTCTTCCTGTCAGGGTTTTCTGGACTGAAACTTCCTAGATCCTAGGCTAGATGATACCCAGTGCATTATGGGTATGAACTTAGAACTCCCACCTACACTTGCAGGGCTTCCTAGGTGGGCTGCTTCTTTATGATTGTGAAACAGTCATTTCATTTATTTCTACCACCCATATCCCAATATCACCTAATGAACAAAACAATGTTATCAAAGTCAGTTGAAATAACAAGGGTACAGACTCATGACAATGCACAGAACTTTCACATACTCACAGTAAATAATAAAGGAGGCTGTGGGTGGCTGAGACCTGTAACTCTGGCTTGGGAGTGGAAAGGTCTTGATTGAGAAAACTCAAGATCAATCACCATGTTAAATAGAATTTATGAACTCATTGTCAACTAGACGAGTGGTTCAGGTCACCTGTAAACACATCTGCAGACTCACACAGCTTTTGTGGTGATCCCAGTTTCCACTTGGGTCTCCAGGTCAGTAGGCTCAGGTTATACCCAGTCCTGCCAGTTTTGAGTGACCAAACCCAAGTAGGTAAGGAGAATAAGAAAGGAACCCCTAAAAGATGTGGTCTGGTACAGAAAGAGACAGAAGAAATTCTGGGAGTAGATTTTAGAGCTATGAAGAGGCAATGAATATGCATAGATTTTGTAGTTCTTACAATAGCTTCAGCCAGCAGCCTACCAACTCAAGAACAACTGTGGAGCAGTTTCTGAAGAGCACTCATTCTCTTTAGAAGCCAGATGGAAAAGAGGGAAAGAGAGTGAAGCAAATTCCTCTGCCATGAACCAAATCAAGATCAGACTCCTTGAAATGAGTAATTCTCCTTCAGCATTTTCCCCAATCTCACCTGGAGCCCTGGCTGGTGTCAGCACAGTACACTTAGTCCAGAAGCAGAGAAAGAGTGAGAGACAGAGAGGTATGGTTTCTGTAGCCTTGATGTCCTCAGCCTACCAGGCAACCTTCATTTTTGTTTCCAAAATAAGTGGCAGCTGGTGCATCAAATGGAATGCAGGTCTTATCCTAGCCTCATCCAGTGAGTACTGTTCTATGAAGAGACTCGGTTTGAAATCTACTAAGAAACCACTGGCCCGGGTCTGGAGGAGTTTCCTCCAGGAAGTCTTCAAGCCTAAGGTCTTAAGGGCTGCTCTAATAAGAGCACCCCATGGGGTAATCGATGCTGCTAACTTTGTAAACCTTTTGACAATAAGAAATCCCACAGGCATTAAGAAAATAATGATCTGTGGCTGGGAATACAGTTTAGTGTTGGAGTGTTTGCCTAGCATGTGTAAGGCCTTGGTTCAATCGTCAGCAGAAAAATGGTAAAAACAATGATCTGAAACAGAATTATCTTAACCCATCTGTAGTTCAGTATGTTAATGATGGGTCTCAGGATACCTTATAGACTCTTGAGGTTTCCAAGCCTTTGTCTCACTGATCAAGTTAGACAAAGTTTCAGTTCTGAGGACAGTGTGAAGTGTGGCTGGTAAAAGAACAGCTGTCACTTAGAAGCTGTAAGTATCTGTTCCAGGAGTTGACACCCAAATCGCTGGGCAGTGAAAACCTTCATATCAGTTAAATGGTATTTGCACACAACCTAAATACACTCTACCATATATTTTCAATCATCTATAGACTGACTACAATGCCTAAAGTATCTTCATAAGTTCAATATAAACCTATATATTTGTGGGTTTATTACAAAGTCTCATTTTTTAACCTTGAATTTGCAATTATCCTACTTTAGCCTCCCTAGTGGCAGAAAAATATTTTTATCAAAAAATACATATAATTTTTAATCACAACTACTTGTGTGCTTGGATGCAGAATCTGTAGATACAAAGAGCTGACTTATTGTTCATCAACTGGATTATATTCCATAAACTAAAAACTACCAGAAGATTCAAAACCCTTGTCTGTGTTCATACTCAAAACATTTTACTTATGGAATCAGGAGAGATGGCTCAGTGGGTAAGAACATTTGCTGCTCTCCCAGAGGACCCAGGTTGGATTCCCAGAAACCACACTGTGGCAAACAACTATCTGTAACCTCGTTCCAGGAGATCTGATGCCCTCTTTTGGTCTCTAAGGGCACCAGGCACACTCACGGCACACAGACCTATAGGTAGACAAACACCCATACACACAAAATTTTAAAAATGTATCTATTTTTAAAAACTAAAATAAAAGCATTCTAATTCTTCTAATTAAATGAAATTATATCATAGAAAAATGGAAACACATGTATATTCCATGTGTGCATGTGTAGACTAGCTTACAATTTAACAGATTCTGTTGTATTACTTTCATTAAAGGAAGTCTGCTGTTCCAGGAAATAACAGCAAGAATTGACAAGCAGACTTAAGATAAAAGGTCCCTGTGCAAAGGCAAAGACAGCAGCATAAAAAGACAGTTATAAAACATGAGGAAGGCTGTTTACCTTTAAGATCTGAAAATGAACATAAGCATTTTTTGAACAGGTTGTCTCGGTGACACTGGCTTCCTATGCATTGTGTGTTCACCTGACTGTTGCTACACAGTAACAGCCAGTCTGAGATCTAATTGAAGCTTGGTAATGCCATTTAAACATTGTCATTGGTCTCTGATTTTCTTAGCCTGCTGACTGCTCTAATTTCCTTTTTGTGGTCAGTTTTTATAAACAGTGTGATTCACAGCCATGTCTTCATTCCAGCTTTGTGATGTAATTACTACAAAATAATTTTAAATACTTCTGGTTACAGAGAAGTAGTTAGCAGTTTGTGAAAGGTGCCAGCCCTGAAGTTATATTAGTTAACACTGTTGGAGCTTTGGTTTTTAACATACAAACAGGCATATAAGATGAACTTGAGGAAATAGTGTACCTCAGTTACAGCATCCCAGGTTTTCCTCCAATATCATGTTGGACTGAAAACCCAGCCAACTTCTAATTCATACAAAATAAAATAAGTAGTACATCATTCTCAGTCTTTGGAAAGTGGAGCACATGACTTTCTTTTTTGTCTCTATGTACTTGGTATGACTACACTGAAATGGAGCTTACAAAGCAAGCCATCACTCCCTGTTTTGCACAATATATGTTTCAGACAATCTGACCATTGTGGGACAATCATTACCATATTTTAAATTTCTAGATGTAGCATGTTACAAATTTCAAGGTTGGGAAGGTCAGGTTTGGTGTGCTACTATTCGCCAGAATTTGGGGGTAGCAATGCTACACCTTGAATTCAATGCAAGTTTGTTTGTCTTCAAAGACATTCATAAGTCCAGGTTGCATAGCTCTCTTCCTCATGGTCCATAATGCAAATTTTTATATAATCATTCTTATCTCAAAGCTGTTTTATAGTTTTGGCTTTTCCAAGTGGTAATAATCATTGTAAACACCAACTGCCACTTCCTGTCACTCCCTACATGCTAGAACCTTATGTGAGAACATTGACCACAGAATCTGGAATTGAACCAGGGTATCTCCAGACTATGTGTTTTACCTATCCTAATAGTCTCCATTAACATTTCTTTTTATAATCCTAGTGTGTCCTCTGTTAGAAAAGACAGCAGAAACCCAAGGGCTGAAAGTGCCTAGTCTTTGCTGTCACTACAAAGCTATCAGAGACATGAATCAGACTTGTAAATAAGAAAGAGCTAATAAAAAATTAAACCTAGGTAGATGTTTTCAAATACCTGCTTTCGTGTTTGGTAAAGGGTGCTTTGTAGCGTGATTTCATAGTACTTCTCCCTGATTCTGAATGAAGGGACTATAACCATCTAGATGTTTAGTCAAGCGTTATCCATACCTCCTCTAAACCTGCTTTAAAATTCTAAAATGTCAATAAAATCATTGTTTATTAAGTATTAAAAGGAAAGATGTAAGCAGTCAAATGCTTTCAGAAAATCCTATTGTGCCCTTGAGCTACAATGAGAAAATGAGGCTCTCTATTTTGAGAACTTCATTTATTCATATAGCATGGTCTGTAAAATCCACTAGTTCCCTCCTCTCTCGTTCTTTCCATACCCTCCTCCATGCTTTTTCTTCTAACTTCATGTGGTTCTCTCTCTCCCTCCCTTTCTCTTATTAAAATTTAAAACAGAAAGCAATAATGAGTCTGATTAGTGTTTCCTTTCCTGTGCTGATTTAGAAATATCTACCAGGGCCTGGGTAACCTTGAAAGACCATATTCCATTCATTCTCCTGCTCCCAGAACTCATCAATTGCCTATAGCCTCTAAGCTGAGGATGGTACTTCAAGACCATGCCCTGTCCACGACAGGATTTTTCACTAACTTGGTCATGTACGTACAGTCCCAGCCACTGTGGATTCATATGTGCAATTGTTATGTCTAGCAAACACTGGTCTCATGCAGACATCCACCACCCGTGGTTCTTATCATCTTTCTGCCTCCTCTTCCACAATGGTCCCTGAGTGCTGTTTGGAAGGCATATAATTAAATATCCTATTTGTAGTGAGCTCTTCATAGGCAGATGGTTCATTTTCAACATTTTCCCATGTATTACATTTGATAACTTCAGTTATAAATTGTTATAAAACTCACTCATCCTAAAGTCATTCATAACACTTTAGAAGTATCAATATATAAATAAATTTTAATTCTTGTGCTTTAGAGATATTGAGAAGTTACATTTTAATAGATTTAGATTTTTCAAAATCTTAATTGTAGGGAGCCAGACTAAACCAAAGCTTTCTCAGAGACTCTGATGAAAGGATAAAGGGAACTTCAGCTCTGTGTCCTTGTCCAGGAGTGGACTTGGCAAGGCTTGTCTGGGGCTAGAGCTGGTGCCTCAGAGTCATTAAGGCTTTGGCTTCTGGGATCCTATCTCTTTATCCTTGGCTCTGGTTATCATTCCTAAGGCAGCTGTGTCTGAGATCTCCTGTGTTCTGCGCCAGCATCGACTGACTTAGCTTTTGGGGACTTTGGTCATTTTTCACCCTGCTTGTCTATAAGATGTTGAAGTTCTTTGTGGTTGTTGTTTTGTTGTTTCTACCCCTTTTATTTAAAACAGAATCTTTTCTCATACCATATATCCTGATTCCAACTACCCCTTCCCTCTGTACCTCCCAGGTCCTTCCCACATACCCTCCCATCAAGATCTTCTAAGGTGCAATAAGTCCTCTTTGGATATGAAAAACATTTGTGACCATTGAATCTGGAAAAGATAGAAGTCAATATGGCAAATTTAAAGTTCATCATCCCCCCTTTATTTTTCCCTCTCCCACCTCATTCTTTGCCCCAAATCACTTTATTTTCATATATGGTAAGAGATTATCACAATATGAGAGGCTAATTCAATTAATTATAAGCAGCTTCGGAGAAAACAAAGTTTTTTTGAGTTCTTCCCACTTTGTGAAATAAGTGGAGGGGGTCTTAAAATGAGCAGCAATGTTCCTTCATGAGGAGAATTCTTACAAAGAGCTCCATGGTAGAAAGGTAGTAGGAATATATATGTAAGCCCAAGACAAGAAGCATAGAAGATTGGATGTATCTGTGCCACTATGGTCCTTCCAGGTGAAATGAACAACTAGAGAAGGAAATTGGTAACATTAGGATGACCCTAGATTACATTGTCATGGCTTTGAGACCAAGGATGGAGACAAACAATGTCCTTAGACACCTCAGCCTAAAATTAAACTGTTACTGAAGTATAGTGAGTGAAATATCATTGTATTTTCTTTGAAGGGAAGTGAATGTTATATTCAGAACTCTAGTAAGAACCTAGAGACTCTATCTCATCCACACTGTTCCTGCCCTGAGATATATATAGTACTACAGGGGCCAATTGAGTGCACAGAGAAAATGTTTCACCCATTTTGTTCTAATTTCCATAGAAGAGGTCATAAAAATAATACAATTATTTCTATCCACCTGCATAGGAAAGGAAAACTTGTCTAGGGAGGGGCTGCCATGATATTTAGAGTGGAAGGGTTTCTCGCAACAGTTCTGATGAAGGAAGCTGCTTCTCAATCTTAGTTCTCTAGAACCAATAACCAGTGTTGGTGTAAGGAGTATGGGAAACATTAAAGATATGTTCTGGATGAGAAACAAACCTTGTTTCTGTAGCAACAGATCCACTACTGAGAGTTAACTTGACTCTCAGGATACTTTGCCTATTTAGTTTTGAGACAAGATCTTAATTTTTGTTTTGGGCTGGCCTAGAATCCTTATATAGCCCAGGCTTGCCTAAACTATGAATATCATTCTGCATTGGTACTCACAAGTACTTAGATTATGAGTTTGTGCCATTATACCCAGTTATAGAAGTAGTTTGGATATCTATGGATTAAAACTATCATTAGTAAAGATGGTTATAAATAATGGCAGGGTAGTAAGAGGTTGACAATTACCTATGAGGTTTAAATCTAAAGGAAATGTGCCATGATGGAATGATATTGGGTCATGAGGCTGCAGTTCATAGAATTTTCTCACTATTTTGAATTTATTTTATTTACTATTAATAGGAAAATTGTCACAAATTAAGTGAGCCACACCCACAAATAATAATTGTGGACAGGGTTGCAGAAACATTCTTTGGTACACGTGAATGAACTTTACTCTAAGATTAGAGTTAGTTTACAATCAAAGGTGTTTAAGGCATTGATGGACTTCAGAATAGCCTATATTCCTGATTATCTCTTATATTCTTCTATCTTATCTCTCTTGTAAGTACTTTCTTTAATGCCCCTTTCACATCCTTGTTCCTTAGGCTATAAATGAATGGGTTCATCATGGATGTTACTACTGAGTAGAACACCGAGATTACCTTGTCTTTTTCATTCATTTTCTTTGAGTTTGGCTGCATGTAGGTAAATATTGTTGAGCCATAGAAGAAGATAACAACAATGAAATGGGAACTGCAGGTAGAGAAGACCTTGAGCCTCCCCTCACCTGATTGTATTTGAACCACAGTGGAGATAATATTCCAGTAGGAGAAAAGGATAAGAGAGACAGGACCTAGGAGAATTATTATACCCATTGCAAATATGACCATTTCAGCTGTGTAGGTTTCTTCTGAAGCCAACTGTAAGAGTGCAGGAGGCTCACAAAAGTAATGATTGATTAGGTTTGGTCCCTGGTATGTCAAGCATAAAGTAAATGAGGTATCTACTACAGACACAAATATTCCACTAGCCCATGATCCTACAACAAGCAGAACACAAACCTTATGTGTCATGATGATGGAGTAGTGCAGGGGCTTACAGACAGCTATGTAGCGGTCATAGGACATGACTGCCAGAAGAGAGCTTTCTGTACATCCCATTATGAGGAAAAAAAACATTTGCATTGAGCACCCAGCAAATGAAATGGTCTTTCTGACACCTAGAAAGTGGACTAGCATCTTAGGAACAATGGTTGTAGAGAAACAGAGATCGTTCAATGACAGGATTTTTAGAAAGAAGTACATTGGTGTATGAAGTCGGGAGTCAACATGAATGAGGAGTATGATGAGCAGGTTCCCAAACACAGTGATCAGGTAGATAATAAGAAATACCACAAACAGCAAGATCTGAGTCTGAGGATCTGAAGAGAGGCCCAGCAAGATGAACTCAGTCAGATAAGTGTGGTTTAATTTGCCCATGGATGTTATTCCTTCTACAAATCAGCATACACAGAACAATCAAATGTTGACTATGATGGTCAAATCCAGAAAGGAAAAATGCCATGGGAAGAAAAAGATTGGTTAAGAATCATTGTAAACATTTAAAATACTATATTTTCTACATAGCTATACTGCTTCTAAAGCAAGTTGATTGATAGTACATTGAAAACAGGACCATTCTCAGCAATCCTTGATGACAGAGTTCTATTATCTATGGAGCCATTGTTCAAAAGCTGTGTGGATAATTCCAGAAAACATCTTCAGATCAATTACATGCTGTTAATCTAACAGGCAAAATGACACATTGTAATAAATATCAAGACTATATATTAAAGGTACAAATGTATTACATGGCTTTGGATAAAAAACACCAAAAACCCTCCTTTGGTGAGAAAGTCCTAGTGTTACTTTCTAGTTTACTGTACACAGAGAATAAGTTAGCCTTGATTTAGTCAAATATCAGATGCCAATAATCATCTTCTCCATTGATTTTAATGGAATTCTCTATCATATGCTCCAGTGACATCTCTCAAAGAGGAATTACAAAGTTATAACCTTGTTACAGTGTAGAAACAAATGGAATACACATGACCAGAATTAGGCAGTATTACATAAGGATTCTTTCATGAAGTCGAAAGGCAGTCACAGGAACTGTCTGAAAAGGACAATATCATGTGTCCTAATTGTACTTGGCTTCATTCATGCTGTGGTTTGGCAGGCTGTGCAACTGACTGTATGTGGGCTTTGGCAGGAAACCAGGCATTGGTGAAGTGTTCAGAAGCCAGGCAGGATACACAGTCACTATTTATTGTTTGGTGTATATCTGCAACAATCAGTGTGATGACTGGATACAAGATAAAGGATAAGTGACCAGAAAGGAGTAGAGAAAGTAAGCAGTAGAACATGAAGCTGGAGTGGGTGTTCCTAAGAAAAAATGAAGTACCCATGTTAGAATGCTCTCTAGAGGGGCTGGAGAGATGGCTCAGTGGTTAAGAGCACTGACTGCTTTTCCAGAGGTCCTGAGTTCAATTCCCAGCAACCACATGGTAGCTCACAACCATCTGTAATAGGATCCAATGCCCTGTTCTGGTATGTCTGAAGACAGTGGCAGTGTACTCACATATAAAAAATAAATAAATCGTTTTTTAAAAAAAAATTATCTTTAACTGTGTTATCAGGAACGAAAGTCAATCCTACTGTCCAGACCATATTAAAATAAGAAAAATCAGAAACTGCATGCATATATGTGTTTACACATACGTACCTCTGTTCAGGTGCACAGTAAAAAAATGTGACCAGAGTCATTAATCTAAATCAATGGCTCGATTTTTATGTGTATCTTGAGTCAAGACAACAGAGGCAAGCTTTAATGAAAGAAGTGCTATCAAGACTGCATCTGAACTGGGTTTTCTAATGTATGGAAGGATACAATGGCTTAGGAACCACTAAGATCATGTCTGAAAGCGTGTTATAAAAACCAATGCAAATAAGAAATATCTTTCCTCCCTACACTGGTTTGAGACGACATGAGGATGAGTGACAAAGTCACTGTCATCAGTAATCAAAATAATCCTTTGTTATATGCCTATGAAACTGTCTTTTTAATATATTCATTGATAATTATATATAGTTAGTTGGTTGGAATTGGTATTTCTTAATTAAAATAGGAAAAAATACTGTCTCTTGCAATAATATAACCATGGTTTCAAGAAAATATTTCCTTCAGAATGTGTGTGCATTTTTGAGTATGCATTTGGCTATACTGTAAAATGTATTTCTTATTAAAGTTAATAATAGTTTAATTTAATAACAAAATAATATAATAATAAAATAACATAATAATAATTAAGAAAGCTTTAAGAAGAATATTGTTGTTATAAGTCCAAAATGATTAAGAATGTTAATAAAAGCTTCGTTGCTGATCCCATTTTCCAAGAGCTTTAATAAGTAAATTTGCCATGTTTTAATATGGTGAACTTTTATGCAATGAGTTATGTTTATTCCACTGTAAAGTTTGGCAAGTGTTAAAATGCACATTCATTAAATATTTGTAATCATGTGTTCATAAATATCTGACCATAACGTGACCATAGACTTTAAAATTAATAAACCTATCTTAATCCTAACATTCCATATATCTGCATTTCTTGGCATGAAATGAAGTTTCAAAAATTTTGCTTAGCTGAGTGAATAAATGAACAAGTACATGGATTAATAGGATCCTCTTTAATACTGTCATTTATATACATGTGCATTCAAATATTCCAAGCACTACGTGACCTACTTAAAGCATAATACACAATTTTGAAGGCATAGCTTATATTTCTCAGAAATAAGCCATTTCTTTAGAATTAAAAAACACTTAGACAAGGAGAACCACAAGTTAATAACACCCTATACCCCTGTGTATATAGGAACTGTGACTGGCAGTTCTTTGGGTGAGGAGGAAATGCACCATCAATAGTAGTGTCTCTATCTAGTCCCAGGCAGAGTGTATCGTTCTCTGCACACAATTCTACTGGTGCCAACAGAACCCACACAAATCAATGCTAGTACTCTCTAGCTCTGGCCTCCTCTCACTTGCCAGAGTAATGAACTATATACACGGCTGAAGCTCTACTATATGTTCTAAGAAATAACCCCATAATTCCAGGGGGCTTCACTGAGAACAGATCATGAGAACAACAAAAGAGAAAGAAAACGCCACTTTGAATAAGACTGGATACTCTATGAGCAGTGAGATGCTGGTAAGAGGAAAACGATGACTAGTTTTTAAAAAATTAACCCATTTTTTCCCTTGGGGCTCTTTCAGAACCAGAATGGGTACACTTACAAAGAGCTAAGATTTCTAAGGTTAAGGATTATAAAGAAGATGAGAGAAACAAAAAACTTTCTTTTCCGAATAGACCATGGGTTAAATGAGTATTTGGCCTTCTCTTGGGATAGACTCAAGGTTTCTGGGGTTGAGGGGTGTATCGTTTCCTTCAGGATCATCATCCTTGGTCACCGAAACATCTTTCTCCTTACCAAGAGGCCTGGAGAAGAGAAAGCACAGATGTGGGGACCTCACACTGAGTACATTAGATGTCTGGAATTCTTTCCTAGCTGCAGATCTGGATAGAGTTAGGGCCCAGTGATTCTCAGGCTGCTCTCCTCATAGCTGGACTGGAAGCAGACATTGCAGTAGACCCCATTACCAGCTGCTGTTGGCTAGTGTAGATACATAGCTTCCAAGCACCAACACTGATTTCAACCCTTTTTCTGAGAAGAGTACTTTTAAGATCAGAAGTCTTGAGAGAGGATGCAAACACAATATTCCCTGGGGCTAATCTTGGCAATAACACTAGCTCACTTTATTACCTTTACACACAATGAGATGCCTTGGGACATTTTGTTTTTTTAATTTGCCGCAGACTGAATTCTACCAGTCTATTTTCCAATATCACAAGAGTTTGGACTTTCTGCATCTCACAGTGACCCAATAGTCACTTCTCTACATATGGCAGCAAAATGAATTGTGAAGTACATACAAAGTGAGATCTCAAGATACCAACATTTCTATTTTGATAGAAAAATGTAAATTTGCACTCTTTTAAATGGTTCTCTAGTAAAATGTTCAAAAGTATTGTTTATCTGAAAATGTCATAGATATTGTTATATTCTTTTAGCTGGTAAATAAAATATGACAAAGAAAATCTGTTTGTTTTTTTATTTTCTGGTATTATTTACTAAACTTGTCTAACTATGTATTCTTTGTATCAATATTATTTCTTTTATATGATATGTATACATGTCTTAGTCAGGATTTCTATTCCTGCACAAACATCATGACCAAGAAGCAAGTTGGAGAGGAAAAGGTTTATTCAGCTTACATTTTCAATTTCTGTTCATCACGAAAGGAAGTCAGGATTGGAACTCAAGCAGGTCAGGGGGTAGGCGCTGATGCAGAGGCCATGGAGGGATGTTTCTTACTGGCTTCCTTCTCCTGGCTTGCTCAGCTGGCTTTCTTATAGAACCCAAGACTACCAGCCCACAGATGGTACCACCCACAAGGGGCCCTCCCCCCTTGATCACTAATTGAGAAAATGCCTTACCGTTGGATCTCACGGAGGTATTTTCTCAACTGAAACTCCTTCTTCTGTGATAAGTCCAGCTTGTGTCAAGTTGACACACAAAACTAGCCAGTACAATGTGTGTGTGTGTGTGTGTGTGTGTGTATTCCTTTCCCATATTTATTACTAAATTTCTCACATCTACCTCTGTTTTTATTACTTTTAAGTTTTTATAGTCCAGTCATTACCCCTCTCCTGTCTGCTCTCTCACAGTTCCTCCTCCCATTCTTCTCCCCCCATCTCCAAGAGAATGTCTTCACCCCCACCTACCCCAACAGGCCTCGCCCCTTCCTAGGGCCTCAAGCTCAAGGGTTAGGTGCATCTTCTCTCACTGAGGCCAGACCAGACAATCCTCTAATCCTCTGTTGTATGTGTCAGAGGCCTCATACCAGGTAGTGTGTGCTGCCTGGTTGGTGGCTTAATCTCTGAGAGATCTCAGGGGCCTGGGTTAGTTGAGACTGCTGGTCTTCTTATAGGGTTGCCCTCCCTCTCAGCTTCTAGCCTTTCCCTAATTCAACTACAGGGGTCTCCGACTTTAGTCCATTTGTGGGGTGTAAGTATCTGCTTCTGTCTCAATCAGCTGCTCTTTGGGCCTCTCAGAGGACAGCTATGCTAGGCTCCTGTCTGTAAGCACACCATAGCATCAGTAATAATGTCAGGCCTTGGGGCCTCCCCTTGAGATGGATCTCAATTTAGGCCTGTCACTGGACCTCCTTTCCCTCAGGCTCTTCTCCATTTTTGTCCCTGCAGTTCTTTTAGACAGGAACAATTTTGAGTCAGAATTTTTGACTGTGGGATGGCAACCCCATCCCTACACTTGATGTCCTGTCTTTCTATTAGAGGTGGACTCTACAAGTTCCCTCTCTCCACTGTTGGGCATTTCATCTAAGATCCCTCCCTCCCTTTGAGTCCTGAGAGTCTCTCACTTACCAGGTCTCTGGTACATTCTAGAGGGTCTCTCCACCTCCCACCTCCCAAGGTTGCATATTTCCATTCCTTTTGCTAACCCCTTTTTAATTCTGCTAGTGAAATATTATTTGCATTAATTTTACAATTTATTACTGATTTTAGTTCTACTGACTCTTTACTCATTTTTTATTAGTTTTTATTTCTAGGAAATTTGTAGGTGTTGATAAATTTTGAATGAGAGGAATGAAAAAGAAAACTGATCAAAAATGGAAGACTACATTAGTACTTACGTCATTTTTTCAGGACTCAGACCTAAGCAAGTATTAGAGTAAATTGTTATTACCTATCTCTTGTTACAGAAAGAAAAACTGAAAGGCTTTTTCTATCATAGGTTAATAAAATAGTGTCAAGGCAAACAATGAAATAGCACAGGGTGAGCTCTCATACCTCACCCTGAAATTGCCATGTATTACACTAGCACTAAAGAGTATTTAGGCTGTCAAGGCTGAAGGATATCCAATTATAATTGAACTTTTGTTCTGACCAGTTGGTTGGAGCTAAAGTGAACAGGCATGAAGAGGAAAGGAGTGAATTAAAATAGGTGACATAGGGTTATTTTGTTTGCTTTATTTAAAGACAAAGCCCTGGCCCTAAATAAGTAGTAATGGGCAGTTGACAGCTGTTGAAAAAGAGTCAGTTTTCTTTAACAGTGTGGGTGCTGATGTTCTCATGCCCTAGTGGATTAGACCATACTAATGCTCATGTGGTCTCAGTGAGTTAAAATAAATTATAAATAAATATTGTTTTAAATGAGGACATGAAGTTTGGAGAGAGATGTGATGAGGGGTCCTGTGGGGTTATGGAGGTCAAAGAATGGAGAGGTAGATATGATCAAGATGTGCTTTGTACATGTACAAATGTTCAAAGAATGAATAAAATTTTAAATTTTAAAAAGAAGACATTGTTGGAAACAAGCAAAAGAAACCTGTCTGAAACACTGCTATTTTGTTTTAGATTCCATTTTAACCATAAGATGAAACTAAAGTTCTAGTTGACGGGCCCTAGGGAATCTGGAGACCTCCCACTAGCTGAGCAGCTTTCATTATTCATGTTTTGTAACTCAAAATATAATAGCTCCAAAACATAATGACTGTTCCTAAGCCCAGCTTTCTTTATTCATTCTTTGTTTCCCTAAACATAATGACTGTTCCTGACCAAAAAAGAACAAATTGATTTGATTGGTTGGACTGCAAAACTTACATTCTGTATCTGTTGACATAGACCAACCATATAATGAAAGTCTTTACCCCTAAATCCTGAATGGTGGAAAAATGTAACTGTAACTTGGCACAGATGTTTGTAGTTTCCAAGCTTCAAAGCTCTGTAATATTCTGGGTTGGTGGAGGTGGGTGTTGTAATACAGCTCCTGAATCTGTTCTGTAGCCCTGATCAATCAACAATGACTTGATTACAATAAATTTTGGTCATATGTATTGACCTGATGCTTAAGCTGTATTGAATCTAAGCAGACCCCAAAACAACATGAAGTTGGAAGAGGGGGGTAAAGATAGTCTGAAAGGAGTTAGACTGGGTCAGAAAAGAGATATGATTAAATATATTGTACCAAAGATTAATAATTTTTAAATCTTTAATCTTTTCTTACGGTCCAGTTGTTATCCCTCTCCTGGTCCACCCTCCCACAGTCCCTCATCCCATTTCTCCTCCCCCACCTCCAAGACAATGTCCCCACCCCGTACCATACCATACCACACCCTGCCAGGCTTCCCTCCTCCCTGGTGCCTCAAGTCTCTCAAGGGTTAGGTGCCTCTTCTCTCACTGAGGCCAGACCAGGCATTCTTCTGCTGTATATGTGTCAGGGGCCTTATACCAGCTGGTGTGTGCTGCCTGGTTGGTGGCTCAGTGTCTGAAAGATCTCAAGGGTCCAGGTTAGGTGAACTGCTGATTTTCCTAGGGGGTGATCCTCCTCCTCAGCTTCTTCCAGCCTTTCCCTAATTCAACCACAAGGATCCCAACTTCACTCCATTAGTTGGGTGTAATTATCTGCATCTGCCTCGGTCAGCTGCTTGTTGGGCCTCTCGGAGGATAAGATATAACATACTCCATGAGAACATACACCAAGGGCTGGCCCTACCCCTTGCTTCTGCAGTGTGACCCAGGTTGACCAACTCAGCTACCACTCAGGTCCAAATCCATAGCTTTGCATTGTTCCACCCCAACATCTACTCCATCTGTGAGCTGCTAGAGTAGGTGAAGAAGTCAGTCCTGCAAAATCAGAGCTTCAGGATCTCAATGACCCTAAGCAACAACAAACTGTCAAGAATAGTCTCAGAGAGTGTCCAGTAATGATGGTGTGGCAGAAGCCAAAGACCTTGAACTAGACCAACAACTCATTGCAATGAACATTTGCATGTAAAGCTGATTAGGCCAAAGGTTAGACTGTATGATACACTGTAACTTTAATGTCAGTACGACCAACAAACATGATAGAGAAGCAAGAAACATGGAGAAGAAGGGTGGTATGTCCAGAACTAAAGATACAGTAGCTGTGATGGTGTGAGGGAAGGCTGTGGGTGATGGAGGAACAGGTACTGTTCTACTACCAGTACTGTCAGCAAGATGGTGGGCAGCAGCCGGAGCTTCTGTGGACTCAGCCCCAAACAAGTTGCCCAGCCAAATGGATTACCCTGGCTCTGAACATCAACAGAATGCTTGAGATAAAGAATGGTTTATTCACTGGATTGGACCTTCTGGAAATGTCAGAAGCCATCTTGGAAATGCTATGGCAAGCAAGTGATTTCCTGGAGATAGCCTACCCTTTTATGTGGCTGTGAGACTTCACAGCCCCAGAGACTTCATCCCAGGATTGCTTCTCACTGCAGATATACCTCTCCTGCCATTATTATGTAGACTAATAATTCCTGGACCTTAGCCCACACTGTTAGACAAATTACCTGCAGATCAACATGAAGATGAACTTTCATGAATTAATGCTGTTTAGATGAATTAATGATTTTATAGAATTCAAATAATTTTAGGAAGAAAGTTTAAGGAAATGGTTTTAGTTGTTTTGCCAGAAAGATGTAATAAAGTTATAATCAAGAATAGAATGTGCCCCCTCCTCATAGAATAGTAAGTAAAGGCTACATAATAATAAGGAATACAATGAGCCTTCATAATTACATTTTAAAGAGAAATAGAATTGGGACAGATTTGTGATTAAGGAAAAACGTTAATTCTAGTTCAGGTCCAAGGATGAAGCCACAGGTGTGCACTGTGATAAAGGAAGGCCATGTGAAACTCTTACTTTGAACTTATAATGAGCTTATAATGAAACCCTGCTTTGAACTATCGACATCCTTCTGTAACTCCCCTTTTGTGTAACATTTTATCTATGAAGTAATTTTGTAAAGAACTTTTGTGTAAGAAGGTAGGTATAAATTTCCAGAGAATTGGATATAAAGTGTGGCTTTGGGGGCTCTGCTCCATCCACCAAATGTGTATGTGTATACATGTTTGTCTGTCTGCATGTATGTGCATACATACATTTGTAGGTATATGTGTATGTATATAAGTATGCATGTGCATCTGTGAAATTGAAGAAACAGGTGGCTGGGCCTGGCCAGTGTGTGTGTGTGTGTGTGTGTGTGTGTGTGTGTGTGTGTGTATGTGTGTCTGACTTTCTTCTTTTCTTTTCTTTTTTCTCTGGCTCATGAAGAGTTAACTAACTCTGAGCCTCTTGCCTGGCCAGCAGGGGTCTTGATCTAGAAAGAAAAGAGCCCAGGTAACTAAGCTTTGTTTCTTAATCCCCTTCTGCCATCAGCAGGAGTTAAAGTGCCCAAATCCAGTGGCTTTTGGCCACAGAATAACAAAGAGATAAGGAAAGGTAAAACATTGCCAAATGTAAATCACTGCAATCACTGATGCCACCCTCCTGTAGGCCATGTCAGTTCTAGACCCATGCTTCAGACGAGAAACATGTTGATAATGTGGGCCATACTGCCACTGGAGACCCAAGTGAAGGTCCTTGGCACATGCTGATGCTGAAGATCATGTGGATGTTTGAGGTCCATGCTATTGCCAGAAACCCTGTAGAAACCCAGGATCAACCTTATCACTGACTGTAAAGGACAAGGAAGCTCCTCTTGCAGTGGTATCAATGGCTGCAGAAACACAGTTGAGAAACAGGACCGTATAAAACTTCTGTGACAACCCCTCAAAAGGTAACAGCCAAAACAGGAAACCATCAAAGATAACTATTAAAAAATGTGATAAGGATGCAGAAGTGTAGCTCTCCACAACTGATGGCTTATGGCAGGGGTGAAGGTGAAGGACTCGGTTTTCCTTAGGGGACAGGCCACTGGGAATTTGACTATGCTCCAGTGAGTATATGGACAACACAAAATGGACTTGTTCTTTCTTTCTTTACTTTACTGGATGTCATGTAGTGAATGGGAGGGTGGAGTATTTCCTGAAGTGGAAGTTCACAGATGCTGATAATACTTGGGAACCAGAAGAAACGTTAGGTTGTCCAGAATTAAGTGAAGCATTTCTTAATTCTCAAAAAGCTGGCAAAGAAAAAGATGGTACAAAAAGGAAATCTTCATCTGACAGTGAATCTGATGATAGCAAATCAAAGAAGAGAGATGCTGCTGACAAACCAAGGGGCTTTGCCAGAGGTCTTGATCCTGAAAAAATAATTGGTGCCATAGATAGCAGTGGAGAATTAATGTTTCTCATGAAATGGAAGGGCTCAGATGAGACTGACTCGGTTGACTCGGTTCTGGCAAAGGAGGTGAATATGAAGTGTCCTCAGATTGTCATTGCCTTCTACGAGGAGAGGCTGACTTGGCAGTCTTGTCCCAAAGATGAAGCGCAATAACTGTTTGCATTTTTGCATATGTGTGTGTGTGTGTGTGTGTGTGTGTGTGTGTGTGTAAAATCTGGATCTTGGGTTTTGAATTACTAGTGTGGAAAAAATAGCATTCTAATGAAAATCAAGGTTGATGTGCTGGTTTTAAAAGTATTGACAGTAGATGGGATATTTTGGGGGTTTTGTTCTGTTTCAAAGTGCTCATTGGAATAATATGAGCAAGTAAGAGCTTTCTGTAGTTGCTTCCTTTAACAATAGAATATTTGATACCATGTTGTATTTCCTCAGCTTTGAAGAACAGCTTTCCTTAAACTTTGGAGAGATTTTACAGTCATTACTCAGTCAGAACTTTTTTTCTTTTATTTACATTTAAAATGTTTTCCCCTTTCCAGGTCTCCCCATCAGAACCCCCTATCCCATCCCTCCTCCCCTGCCTCTATGAGGGTGCTCCCCCACCCACCCACTCCTGTCCTCCTGTCCTGGCATTCTCCTACACTGGGGCATTGAACACCCTCAGGCCCAAGGGCCTCTCCTCAGAGTCTTGCTTTTCTGGTGTGTTGGGGTATCCAGGGATCTCTGTGGTGGGAGAACTGAGTTCTGAGGATGCCAAGTAGCCTTGGTTTCTGTTCCTTATGTTCTTGCCCTTGCCTTTCGCCATGTGGTTATCTCTGGTGTTAGCTGGTCTTGCTGTCTCTGTGGCTTGTCCCTTGTGCAAGCCTCTATGTCAGAACTTCTGGGAGACTTGTTCTCTCCAGGAGGAATTTGGGTATGGATAGCTTTAATGCAGGGTCAGCTCTGGGGTGCAGACAGGAACCAGAAGGATCCTGTTTGCTGCCCTTCCTTGGTTCCTGTGTCCTGATGGCTCTGGAAGAGTTCCTCTTGGGCCAGGAATTTGAACAGAAGTGGTGGTCTTACCTGTGCTCGCAGGTGTGTCGGCACTCCTGGGAGACCAGCTCTCTCCTGATGGTATATGAGTATGGAGTGCTGTGGCACAGGGTCACCTCCGGGCACAGACAAAAACCAGAAGGCTCCTGTCCCAGGCCTCTGGGTTCCTATGTCCTGAGGGTTCCAGGCAGGTTCCTCTAAGCAACAGTGGCCATCTTACCTGCACTCACAGGCTTGTCCAAACTCCTGGGAGGCTAGCTCTCTCCTGGTGGTATTTGGGTATGGAGCCCTGTGGCAGAGGATCAGCCACCGGCGCAAATGGAAACTGGAAACCAGAACTTATTTTTATTGGGGACACAGAAGGACCATTCTGAGTTTTTTGTTTGTATGCAGTGTATGCACAAAACACTTACATAACTTGTTTTGTCTTGTTTTTAATACTCAAAAGAGCTGAAGATGAAAACACAAGTTGATGAGATTCCCTCACTGTGAACATTTTCCTGAAATCATAACCTTTCAAATTTAGCATATTCTATAATTTATTGAATAGTTTAAAGGTAACGTAAATGCAGTAGTTTATTTACAGAATGTTGTCCATATCAACTCCTTCTTCAGAAAATGGAATTAGACAAAGTAGTAGTGTGATTTAATAACAGGACTTGGGCTGAGCGTGGTGGCACATGCCTTTAATCCCAGCACTCGAGAGGCAGATGGAGCTCTGATTTAGAGGCCAGCTGGTCTACAGAGGCAGGTCTAGGTCAGTCAATGTAAAGTTCCTCGAGTGAACCATTCCTTTGTAGAAAGTTAAAATCTGTACTAAAAGGTTATGATTCATGGAATCTGTTTGATGTGGAAATAGAATCATGGTTGTGGCTGATGTTGGCAATTGAAGACCTGCTGACATAAGTGAGTGAACAAAATTTGTTGATATCAATACCTGCATGTTTTTTCTTTTACCTAACTCATTCTTACTGGTAGGATCAGTCTTTACAGTATTTGGGTTCTGGTTTAATGAACCAGAAAAGTAACTTTGTAGTATCAGACTGCTATCAACTGTATATTTACTTTAATGTAAATAATGGTGAATGGTGGTCAATAAATAGTTTTATATTCCTTCAAAAACTAAAATGACACAAAGTTTTTATGTAGTGAAGAAGTCATTCCATATTTGTAACAATTGTGAATTTCTATACACCCATCTTAGGGACAAATAACTATTAAAAAAAAGTCTTAACAGACATGAATGGTAGGTGACAAGCAATAAAGGCCAGAAGAATCTAAATAGACATAGATAGAAGAGAAGTTACAATGTTCAGTAAAGCTTCTTCAGCTGTATAAATTTCAAAAAAAAAAAAAAAATCCTCATTCACCATTGTAAACCTTGAAACAAAAAGGTAGGACCTGTAACAGCAGGTAAACAAAGTAAAAACAAGTCAAACATGTGTTGGCAAAGGGCCTAATTAAAATATATAAAATGTGGTTCCAACATGTTGGATGAATACAGTATACCTGTCATTTTAAAACTCTGAGCAGATCACATTTCATGAACTTTCTCACTCAGCATCCTTACTGAGTCAAGCAGAAGTCATTTCCCTTCTAGTGTCCTAATACTGCATTAATTAAAGCATACAGCACTTGGGAGGACCCAAATTCTGCCTTTTTAAATAAAACAAATTAAAAGTGGAATATTCTGGAAAAACTTGGAAAATTTCTCACATTCATTACAAGATGTGCCTGAGCAAAAGTCTTTTGTTAATGCCAATGTTTGTTTGTTTGTTTTGTTTGTTTGTTGTTTTTACTTAGAATGAATTGCTGTAACTGTTGTTTTTACTTAGAATGAATTGCTGTAACAAATAGCAAAAGAAATTCCAATGTTCTACAGTCTGACCTTCCACTATTTCACCCAAATTTTTGTGTAGAAGCTCCAACAAGAGGAGGAAATTAAAGCAGAAATTGTGTGTGTGTGTGTGTGTGTGTGTGATTTTCCTCTGTTGTGAGAAGGTAATACATTCACTACTTCACAGTATTTCTATTATAGTTAGAAGGAAATTCTCTCTCATTTTGCTAAATTCTAAAGCTAATTAAAATGAGCTATGTTTGATTATAAAAGCCAATCTTCAACCCACATTAAAGAATAATAATCCATACCTATTAAAAATTTCACAGAGAAAGTTAAATTCAAAAATCTCAAAAAGGTCTGCTCACTGGTTGTTAGCAAAGCAAATGGCAGAACAAGTAGTCTTAGCAGTAAAACTCGAAGCCAGTACTTTGTATGATGCCCTAAAAGCCTGAGCAGTATCTCTTCCCTTGTCATACTTACTTTCTAAAGGAAGGAAGGAAGCAACTGCTGCCATCTCCCTGGTTCAAGCTCTCACCAGGGTTCTTTCTATCTGCACCTCTCACAGTCTGTGTAGGCATTTGTTAGAAAATAGCTGTGGCTGTCAAGGGACACTCTTGCAAGTTCAAAGATTTAGCTCAGAGTGGGTATTGATCATTTAAAACATATCCTGATGACTCAGGACTCTGGAGACCAGCTGCTTAATTTGCAGGCAAAGATTACTGGCAGTAACCCTGGTCCTATATATCCAGGCCTCTGTGCCTTCCTTCCCCATGAGGCTTCTCACCTACAGAAGTCTAAGGTAATCAGTAAGTAGCAATGCTGACCCCTCGGAGTGCTTACTGTCCAGCTAGCCTGCTTTGGCTGATTTTCTGTCACATGCCCACTACAGAAAGCAGCTCTATGCCTAAAATAACTTGTTCTGCCATTTGCTTTGCTAACAACCAGTGAGCAGACCTTTTTGAGATTTTTGAATTTAACTTTCTCATGATGTCATTCTTTGAGACTAACTAAATGAAAATCTTTGTTCAGATATAAAGAACTCTTTCGATCTCTAGGGTATTGATACCTCCTGGTTTGTTAAAATCAAACAATCATCATCTTTCTGGAACTTTCTTTTTTGTTTGTTCAGGATGGAAATAGCTCCTATCCCTGAGACCTGGAACTTCAGTGAGAGACATGAAATATGAATGTGGCACCTGAGCTCAGAGGACAAGAGACCTTGGAAAAGGAAGTGGGAAGTTAGTAGTGCCTTGTTCTAATGTGTGGGTACTGCCAAGGTACTGAGGGTTAGGCTGGAAATCCCTATGTGCACCATGCCAGTCACATTCATGTGGTGGTTATGGGTCTCACTGAAAACCCCAGCATGATGAAGCTGCTGCCTCCAACTGCAAGCTACTCAGATATCCCACTGCCACCTGCTACAAAGTCCCTCTACAATAACAGAAAAGGGGTGACATGAGGCCTGCTATTTGTGATAATCACTTGTGTCCAGAATTCTATTGTGTCTCAGATGACTATTATAACATATTATAAACATTATGAAGTTAGACTGATATTTCTGAGAAAAAAAAATTCACAGAGACCTCCTTTTTGTGTACCCCTGCTGAATCAAAGACTTCTAAAACAGAGTCATTCCAAACTCAATAACCTTACCAACAGACTCTAGAAACAGGTCAGTGATAACTGAAGATTTATTTAGAGTATTTCATAGATAATAAAATTGTTTTATAACTGTTTTGATAATGTATGTTTTACCTAAATCTGTTTTACAAAAAGTATTTCATTAAGGCCTTACAGGAAAAAAAAAAAAAAAAAAAAGGATTTTCTGTAATCTCTGATTCCATGTCTTTAAATTGTTCTACTAAGTCTGTATGTATATAATCATAGAATTTCTTCCAATAAAAGTGCTTTTTGATGCTAAGTCAAATGATGAATGTCTAAGTCATTTCAGGAAATAGATTCTCCCAAGGGCAGGGCTCTGCCACCTGCTATGGTTTTTCTGATGGCATCTTTGACTTCCTTGTTCCTCAGACAGTAGATGATTGGATTGAGCATGGGAGTGAAGACTGCATAGATGGCTGAGATCAGCTTGTTAGAATTAAATGAAGCAATGGCCCGAGGTCGGACATACATGAAGATCACAGCTGTGTAGAAAATGACCACCACTGTAAGATGAGAAGCACAGGTGGAGAAGGCCTTCCGCTGCCCAGTGGCTGAGGGTATGTGCAGGACGGTAGAGACAATGAAGCCATAGGAAAGAACAGTAGCTGAGAGAGGGAATACAAGGATAACGATGGCGAGGGCAAAATCTACAGTCTCAGCCATAGATAGATTCATACAGGCCAACTTAAGGATAGGAGACACATCACAGAAAAAATGGTTCAAGACATTATTGCCACAGAAGGCAACTCGCGAGATAAAGTACACCTTTGCCATGGAGATGGTAAAGCCACTCACCCAGGAACTGATGGTCAGTTGAACACAAAATCCTGTGGTCATCATGACTGGGTAGCGAAGAGGCCAACATATGGCTACATAACGATCATAGGCCATGGCAGCTAAAAGTACACATTCAGTACAGGCAAGGGACATGAAGAAGTAGAGCTGAGTCATACATCCTAAGAAAGAAATGGTATTGGGGCGAAATAGGAATCCAGCCAGCATCTTGGGGACAGTGACAGATATATACCAGGCCTCCAGAAAGGACATAGTACTCAGAAAATAGTACATAGGCTTATGCAGTGACCCAGTGACCCATACAGTAAGAATGATTACCAGATTTTCCAAAAGCACAAGCAGATATGTTATGAAGAAGATGAAGAAAAGCAGAATTTGCAGCCAGGGAGCAGTAGGGAAGCCCATGAGGATGAATTCACTGATGTTGGTGATATTTTCCATCCACAAAGTTGGATCACCAAATGACACAAGATTTAATATTAATATCAGAAAATTCAAGAGTAAGATACATAAGAGCATCAGGGGGCCATTAGGCTGGAGATTTTTTTATTATTATAAAAATCTTACTCTAGATTCCTCATCTACCATGGGTTTGATGTGGGAGCCAAGTGAGGTCACACGAAGAGTCCAGAAAAATAGAGACCTAAAACAAACAACACAGCTAAGAACGTTGAAACAGCATCATGAGGCGATCTTTAAGGTTTAGATCTTTGGATCTGAGGCAGTAGTGGATCTACAGATGGTAGTTGGAGTGAGCACGTTCATGTCAGAACATTCTCCTGTTTTAGAAGAAACTATGAGGCAGGAAATCATGTGACTGGGGAAAGTTCCTAGGATGGTCCATCAGGCAGTGTCAGGAATGAGGCAAGTTCAAAATCTGGATAAAATAAAAGTATAACTATTAGATTAAAAAATCCCTGGTCAGGTCAACTGGTGATTCTAGATCATTGTCATATTTTGATGACTATATTAATGCTTCTCTTCCTATGTTTAGAGTTGTGGCTTTAATTTGCCTGCTCTTGGAACTCTTTTCTTCCTACTGGGTTGCCTTGTCTTACTTTGATATAAGGGTTTGTCCAAGTCTTACTGTAACTTGTTAGGCCATATTTGTTGATATCCCTGGGAGGTCTGCTCTTTTCTAAAGAGAAATAGAGGAAGGGTGGATCTGGGGGAGAGGGGAGGTGTGTGTGTTTGGGGGGTGGATTTAGAGGAGTGGGGGGAGGGGAAACTGCTGTTGGGATGTAATGTATGAGGGAAGAATAAATTTTAAACAAATAAATGAAAAGAAAAGAAAACTCCACACTTTTTGGATGGCTTATATTAATGAAAATAATAATCACTATGTATACTTACATAGAGAATAGTACATGAACACGGGAACGATATGTAGTACTGCCCAAAACTTTCACTAGCAACCCTCTCTATACTGTGTTCCTATACACTGTACACACACACACACACACACACACACACACACACAAACATGTACACCACATTTTATTATGTATATAATATATATAAATTCAAATTTATACTTTAGACATAATAAAATGTCAACCATCATGGTTTATAATAAACTTGAACAGTAACAAAAGTATAGTTTAAAAGATGTATGAGGTTGATATCTTTGTCTTTTAGCTTCTCTCCCCAAATTTCTTACTATACTGTAGGTCTTGGCATATAATGTTTTTTCCTTCTTGTGTCAGGAAAATTTACCTTTTCACTTGCCAGCACCATTAGTTTTACACCTTTGAGACATTGTGACATAAAATAATGGTGACTTGAACATAAGCACTGCCACAGGAGGGACAATGAAAAGACTAGGAGGGGGTGATGCAAAATAGGGTGCCTCTGTTGAACACAAGAATGCTTCTTATGAGAAGGGTATGACTTGGGACTCCGCTGTGCTGCTTGGAAAAACATACAATTCAAACCTGAAGATCATTCACTGCTGTAACTTTCCATTTACTGCTTTAGAATATGGATGACCAAAAATAACTATAATCATGAGGATCAAAACTGTCAATAAAGGAGGAATATAAATTTATAAACAAATGTACACTTATACCATACCATACATTATTTAATTTCGAATTAATTTACCAACCTAATTTATGCTTTGTGAAAACACAAGGTTAAATATCAATATTGAAACATGTATCACTTGATTAATTCCAATTCTTAACTGTAAACATTACTACTTTAGATACAAGTTAAACACAGGTTACATTTGAGGAACCTATCTGAGAAGAGTGGATTCAAGAGGTGAATTCAGAAAGGCCCTAGCTCTTCAGGGGACAATATCGTCCAAAGACACAATTGCAATTTGAATAGAGATAGAAGCTGGCATCAAATTATAAGTAAAATTAACTAATGATAAAAATCTTTTAAGGAAGCAGAAATTTATACAAAAGAAAAGGCAGAACTCAGGAAATGGGAACTAACATGTAAAATGTTCTAAATGTCCATTGATAGCCTCTCATTTTCATCATTTTTAAATGACCATAAACTAGTTGGTTCTTATATATTAGGATAATGGCTATGGTGAAGTAGAATTCAAATTTGACTTCTATCTCTTCCAAAAGAATTATTCTTTAATTAAATTTGATTCTCTCAGGAGACTTTTTTACCCAAGATGTGTAAGAGAGGGAGAAGCACATAGCTTAGCTCTGAGTCATTACAAAGTAAGATATTAAAGGAATGTTTGCAGCTAGGTACTCTCACCAAGTCTGATTTAATGTACTTGAAACACATTATATACACATGACAGGAGTCTACAGGGAAAGCAGACCCAATGGCTAGAGTCCATCAAAGCAATGAAGAAAGCTCACCAGTGGAACGTATAGATGGAAAGTGAAATCCATTCCGTGACTTATTGCTTTGTGACATTATAAACCTCAGCTGTCTAAGCCAATTCACTCACTAGTGGAAAGGGGCTGGAGAGCATAATTAGTGGTAAGGAGAAACTATCAACTCCTGTTTAAAGGCCTGTCCTCCCATGGATATTAAATATATAAGGCAGTCATTGGATATGGGTGGTACACACCTTTAATCTCATTTCTCATGAGACAGAGGCAGATGGATCTCTTTGAATTTGAAGCCAGCAGTCTACAGAGTGAGTTCCAGGCATTCTTGTGCTAAATAGTATGATCTAATCTTATAAAAAGGAAAAAAAAAAGAAAAGAAAATATAAAGATGGAAAAAAGGGTCCAATTCCTCTGTTTGAGAACCTGAAAGGGGAGAAACAACAATATATAGCCAGGTATCTCACTGTAGGAGGGATCCAACCTTCTACCTAATAAATAGGGTTTTATTATTTGAACCCGGATAGCTGAGCCCAGATAAACAAAAAATGTATACACGTGAATAAATGATACTATGATTATTTAGCAAGGTTTGATAGCACACACCAGTAGGGAGATTGATACAGAATTACTGTAAGTTTGAATCCAGGCTGATCTGTACATGGTGAGGTCCAAAGAGCCAGGGCTGTACAATAAGACCCTTCTTGAAAGAAAACAAGCAAAGAAAAAAGATGATACAGCTTTATAGCTAAAACCACAGTACATTTCAGGACATTAATCAGCTGTCCTATCTCTCTTGTATATTAAATTCATTAGTTTTACAAATATTTACTGAGAACCTACTACTTGGACATTTAAGTGGCTCAGTTAGCAAGGTAGGGAAATCAGGTAAAGTACCCTTTGGTAATTACATCACAAGGAAGAAAACAGGCAATAAACAGTGAATACACCAAGTATAAAAATGTAGAAATGGAAAAGTTCTTAGGATAAATTAAACAAAAATCTAGAAAATCAGAAGTGCAGCCAGTGGCAATCCATTATTTTAAGCATAATGGTAAGGGCAGGTCTCATTAAACATTCATGAAGAACAGGAAAGTATTAGGTACCTGGCATCTCTATAGAAGATATTGGTAGACAGAAGATGTCAATTTAAAGACCTCAGAGGGATCCACAGAATGAAAGATGCCAAGGAATCTAGTATGGTGGGAGGGAGCAGAGTGAATAGAGCAGGAAATGAAGTCATGGCAGTAAAGTGTGAGGGACCTGGCCATGAGCAGATCTCTGTGCTCCTTCTAATGGGTGGTACAGGTTTGCTGATTACTGAACTTCTTTAGGGGGGTTTTGAGAAGTTGAGATAGTTAATTCATAGCCTTAGTCATGTGGCTCATTGGGCATTTGCCTAGCATGTGTAAGACTTCAAAAAAAAAAATCTTTTCCTGCACACTTGAAAGTTGATCAATTGTGTCTTACTAAAAGTAATCATCCTGTTCTTTACAAACCACATTTCTGTGTCTGCTTTAGGAAACTGGATATCAACTAACCCCATTTGGTTTCCTTTTCTTCTACTATTCCCTTTCTATGACTACTACCTTCCCAGAAACAGCCAAGCATTTTCTATCTTAAATTGTCAACTTGCAACAAGTATAGCTGTACGTACGTGTAACCATAGCACTCAGCAAATAAGGCAGAGACATCATGAACACAATGCTAACATGGAAATAAATCAAACAAGATATTTTCTAGTTGTTGAACCCACCTTTTACTTTAACCTGCTTTGTATTTAGCTCTGTAATTAGAAGCAGTTGAGAACTACAAAACATTGCTGTTACTTAGCAAAGGGCCTAGAGAAAGGAAGAGCCATCTGTTATAAGAATAGATAACATTAAAATACCAAATATAGTGAGAGTCCAAAATAATGATTGATTGTTCTTGTCTGGGGAGCTCAGAAAGCCTTCACTTGGAAGACCAGTTTGGATGGCATGAAGCATTGAAGAGCTTTGAAAGGTAAATAACTACTGGGGAAAGAAAACCAAAACTGTAAATGTACAGATTGAAGAAGTGGAAGTGAATGATAGAGTTGGATTTTTATTGGAAATAATTGGGGCAGAGAGGAGGGAGATGATCAAGGATGAAATGTGAGGTTATATAGAATTCATTCTCTGTACATTTTCTTATGAAACCTATTAATTTTCTCACTTATAGCAACAGATTGATAGATATCTGTGGTCACACTGACCACATGTAGGAAAAAAGGTTGAGTCTCAGTCACATAGTCTTAAAACCATTTGTAGGACTGTAGCTTCAAGCATCAACTAGATCTCTGTTCACAGTCTATTACTCTGGGTAGATGACCAAGAGCCACATGAGGCTACTGCCCTACATTTTTACCTTGTAGAACATTCACCAAGTTTTTCTACCTTGCTTTTACGATTTTTATTCTTCATGGAAGCTTTTAGTCACTCCAAGATCATATAATTTATAGTGATAACAGCAATGATAATTCACTGTGTCTTTCACATGGCAAGATATGGACCATTTCTTTTCTAGATGTTGTATCACTTAATTCTCACCACGTCATAATAAAGTAGCTATTACTGGTTCCCCATTATAAGTAATTGAGTAACTTATGTGATAAATTCACATAATCTGTTAGTTTCAGAGATGGAGTTATAATGTAAGACTGCCATTCTTTAACTGTGTTACAGTAGTATTTCTTCAAATATCCCCCCCTCTCCATATTCCTCATCTACTCCTCAGATAATTTTGTACCAATGGCCCATTCTTTTTTATCCTGATCACATGGCTGATCCCTTATCCTGATCCTTAAAATGGAAGAGATTTTCTTTTTCAAGCCCTTTATCTAATTCTACATCTACAAATTTAGTTTCTACACTAAAGCTTAGCTTTTGCGGTCAGTCTGAAGTTCTCAACATCTAAAATTGTTTGTCATGAGAAACTTTCAAGTTTATAAAACATTTAAGAACTCCTAACATTTGTAATTCTCTTCTTTAACACCTTCTGAGTCTACATGGTCTCCCTTCCACAGTACAATGACCTCTGCTCCAGCCATGAACTAGCTATGCCCATCTACTTTGTAACTCTGAAAGCTATTTGTTGGGACTGGAATGTTGGCTCAGAGAAAAACAGTGGCTCACATACTGGGTCAAAACAATAACTGATGTAGCTAACCCAGAAGATGCTCCAAGTGAGAAGTAGATTTTCTAAAGAAGGAAGAAATGGTGAGATGAGAACTAAAGACACACTACACAGGGAGGGGTTTTGCTTACCCTGGTGGAAGGCAGGATTAAAAAGAGAAGCTAAGGTGCAAGTCTGAGAATAAAACAGAGTTCAGAGAAATGTTCTGGGTCTGTACAGATGCTGGCAGAATGTCTACTGATTATTTAAGACAAATGCCATTTTTTTATCTGCAGTTTTAGTGGCCTTGCTTAAATATGAATATGAACTTGTACATTCAATCCATTGCTTTCTTCCTGTAGTCCTAAAACTGCTGAGTGTGTCTCTGGTACTCCATCAAGTCTCATCTTCCTCTAAACCCTACTATTCTTTCTTTGCTAGCTACTCATCACAAGCTTGAACAACTTTGACAGGTATGACAATCTCCCTTATGTCACTCTTTACAATAATACAATTACACATACTTTTTCTGGGGCCTGAAACTCTTTCTAACTAGTGTCTTTAGGAAAGCTCCTGTTCAAATATTATTCTCTGTCAAACCAACCCTGGCCATCCATTTTCCTCCCCCACACCCTTCCCATCCTCTGGACATTTTCACCACAATGAAACCTCTGACTTCATAACATTTTGCCCCTTTCAGCATTGTATGGTAACATTCTGTTTTGCTTACCTGTCCTTATTAGATTTATGTACACCTTGAAAATACTAGTTTTATCTCAGTTTTGACTTAACTTATGATCTCAATTACTATCACAGTTGCTGGGTTGTGTTTAACCCCTGCTAAGCAACTTAGTTGTGAAATGTAATTAAGACCAGATATTTCACCAAAGGGCATCTCATTGATTCCTTTCTTTGCTGACCTGATGGAGCAAGTCATCTAATTTGAGTCCAGTTTAGAGAACTTGATTTGGTTTTCCACTTAGCAGACTGATGGGTAGGTATCTTTGAGAACACAAACTTTGTCACATATAAATCTTCATCTTTGCATCTTAAAGGGGACAAAAAGAAAAGGTGATCAAATGGAAAAGAATAAAAGCTGTAGAATTCTTGGGCTTCATAGAGAGGCAACATTCCAGGATTGAGAACAGGCTATTCCAGAGCTGCTGCTTTATTTCTTTTCCATTAAAAAAGACTACAAAGTTTAGAGCCCAAGAAAATAGTAACTTATTCTGTTATTGGCTCAAGAAAAATGAAACATTACTTCAAGAGAAAGAATGAAATCCAAAATATGTTCTTACTACTGGGCTTGTCTGATACTCCTAGAGGCCAGGATACAAGAGATTTTTCTGTTGTTGTGGTTTTTCTCCATCACTGTTCTTTGCCTTTTCCAGTCCTCTCTCACTCCTTCTCTGACACTTGGTCTTGACCTATTTCTCTTCCAACAATCCCTGGTCTCCCTGGTTGCTTTATATGTTAACTCCTCCCACTGTCTCACCCAGGTAGACCTAGACCTAGATAGTCCCAAGCCTTAAATTTCCTCCCTCTCTGTGATAAAGTCACTATGTCTCCTTAATGTATTAATATTATTTGAAATAGGATGCAGATGAGGGGATCAAAACATACACAAAATAATTGTATAGCATTTTTGACGGATAGTAGACTCCAGGGAGAAATAAAATTTTATGCTTACTCCCTTTAGCTAAGCATTAAAAATAAGTAATTGCACTCAGAGCTAGGAAAGTGAGCATTAGAGATGAAGCAAATATGACAGTTCTTTCTTCTTTGTAGCATGATGTTGACCCTCTTAATTTTTTAAAACAATCATCTTGGCTCTTCTTTTTAGAAGTGTGGTAACAGGAATATCCATTCTTAGAGATCCAAGAGGAAAGCGAAAAGGAATCCAGAGCAAAGGAGGGTAGGAAAGAGGTCAGAGCACACAGAGAGCAAATAACTTACCATAGCTTTCATTTTAACTCGTCTGCAAATTTTACTTTCTCTAACTTAATATTTGCATCTCTCCTGTTATTTTCATAATGCTAAACACCAGGCAGATATCTATGATTAGACTTTGGATCAAGGAAAAAGAACAAGAAAAATGTTTAGATTTCAGAGTCTGAAAATTATCTAGTGAAGTGGAAAATGACTTAGTATATTAGATGTGGTCAGACATAATCTAGATATGGTCAGAAATAATCCAGACATGGTCATAAATTAACAAGTCAAGGACACAGATCCTCAAAAATGTGTAACACAATGTATCTTAGCCTACAACCTTATTTCTGCATATATCTCTCTTTGAGAACAGCAAGTTAAATGACAAAAGCTGAAGATTACTGCATATGATCTTGTTATTTTCTTCTCACTCTGTTAAATGTTACTCCATTAGATAAGACTGAGAAAATTTTGGCTAATAAAAAATTTGGTATGATCTTTACATCAGTCATGTAAATGCATTTGGCACTAACTCTATAAAAACAAAGATTGTTTTTATAAAAATATAAATAGCAAACAAAAAATTTTAAAATTCAATAAAAATTGTACTAATATAGCAAGTTGTTTTATTCTTCTAAAATGGATGATATGTTCTATTGCTTACAAATAGCTGATTTAACACCTTTCTTAGGCTTACTACAGCTATTAATAATTAAAACACTGACTCTCTAGGATATTCTAGATATTTCAGAGACTTTTTGAAGTATTATAGAATATGATTTATTTATCATAACATTCTTCAGATATTGAGTTCATTTCAATATCTAAGATTGTCTCTGTCTTGTTATGACAAGGCTGTAAGAGCACCATGGCTCCATCATAGAAACTATTTACAAGAAACAGAGACAAATGGGTCTGCTGAGATGGATCAGCACTTACAAACATTGGCTGTTCTTCCAGAGGTCCTGAGTTCAATTCCTCGCAACCACATGATGACTCATGACCTTCTACAGAGAAATCTGGTGCCCTCTTCTGGCATGTACATGCAGACAGAGCAACTCATACATTTGAAAAATAGATGATAAAGTAAAGTATATGTGTGAATGTTTTACTTTATTTTTACCATTATTTGAGGAGGGTCTCTTAGGATGAAGAACAACTGAAAACGATGCCCTGATAATGTATATGTATTTACATATGTATATGAGCATATATAAACATGTAAAAAGGGAACCATCAAAATACACAATGGGCTTCAGTAATCTAGTAGATTGCCAATCTTTAAGTTCTCTGAAAAACAACATAGTTATGAAGATGGAGGGAGTAGATAAAAATCAAATCATATATTCGTGAAGAGACATGGAGAAGATAGAATCAGACTGGTAATCTTGTAGAGGCACAGAAGAGCTAAAATCAGAAGCTGTTGAAATACTGACAGAAAGGTCAAGAGCTTGCTGAATATAAATAAATTTAAAGACTGGTTAAGAACTTAGAAGTAATGATATTGGTAATTGGAGAAGAATATGAAAAAATCTACATTCTTTATCCTAGAGCATAATATGTGAAAAAACATGCACATTGAACATGTTTATTTATAAATTGTTTAAGGTAAACAATACCATGGGAATGTTAAAAGTTTCAATACATTAACATTTTCTTACATTTTAATGTGTATGCAGAAGTAAATCATGTTAAAATTCCTGTATTATGCTGGCTGGCTTTATGTCAACTTGATGCAAGCTGGAGTCCTCTGAGAGGAGAAACCACAATTGAGAAAAAGGCATCCTTAAGCTACAGCTTTAGGCAACTTGTAGGACATTTCCTTATTTAATGATTGATGGGAGAAGGCCCAGATCATTGCAGGTGGTACCACCCTGGGTTGATGGTGCTGGGCTCTGAAAGAAAGCAGTCTGATCAGGCCATGAGAATTAAGTCAGGCATCCCTCTGTGGACTCTGCATCAGTTCCTGCCTCCATGTTCCTACTCTGTATGAATTCCTGCCCTGTCTTTGATGTTGAATTGTAATAGCAAAAAGTAAGCAAGATAAACTCCTTTCTCCCCTCCCCCTGAAATAGATGATAGATAGATAGATAGATAGATAGATAAAGACAAATATTAGTTATGCATATGCCTCATCCACAGCAAAATCTTCAGATCTGCATTATTTAATTTAACCCTCTATGAAAGGTTATTACTCTTTTCTGTTTTGTGATTAAAAAACAAAGGTTCAAAACAAATATTTTCCTTTGTGTCTGCATTATCAACATTCTAATAGCAACATTCACTCTGATTCAATTAAGGAAAAGGAGAATTTAGTACTTATAGGATTCCCATGAAGATTGGAGTAGGATTTTTGAGTTGATGTCAGAGATAGCTTTCGACTCCAGAACTCACTTATCCCAGCCATAGTAGAGAAAATTGCAGTTGCTGATGAATGGCCAGTGAATACACAGCTGCCTAAACCCACACAAGCTAAGAAATACTCCACCCTGCATTCCCCTACATGGAATCCATGTGTGAGTCAACACCTCACATAGATTCTGCATACACGTAATACTATATAGCATTTGTCTTCCTATGCTTGGCTTGTTTTCCTTAGCATAATGTCTCCAAAGTTCATCCTTATTGTCTTATATGACTAGACCTTCCTTTCTAAAAGCTCACTTGGTGAAAGGATAAGCTTTGGTGGCTTATTGTTCAGATCAGTGACAATATCAAATAGTAGAATTACACCATGAATTTCATGATTGTTGAAATGTTAGACTGTGTTTTAATTCATGACAAAAATATAAGTGAGATATTAGATATACCTTAATAATTCCACATTGTAAATCTATGGCAAGCCTATTGTAACCTATAAATTTTATAATTAAAATTTTCAATTAAATTCAAAACATAATAATATGAAATCTCAGAGAAGCAATGAACTTAGAACTAATGTTTTAGCTATGTAACCTCAGTCTATGAAAACTGTTGAAACAGATACAAAAATCCAGGATATTTACATCAGCCATCAAAGTAAAATTTTAAGCATTTGGCAAGAGTGTAGTATTTAAAAATTGGATATATGCTAGTAATTTTGGAAGGTCCAGGCATGTTGGCTATACATTACAAATACTATAATGAAGACAGGGAATGATACATCATAGGTTTATAGACAATTAAACATATATTAATCAAAATTAATTTGGGGAACTGAGCCATTTATAGATGTAAAAGAAACTTATTTTGAAATCGTGTGTGTATCCAAATGGCTATCCATAGGCTAGGATGCTATAATTGAGATACTATTACATTAACTGGCTGTCCGTAGGGTAGAATGCTATAACTGAGGTACTGTTATATTAAATGATTATCCATGGGGTAGAATACTATAATTAAGATATTGCTACATTCAGTGGTTATCCACAGGGTAGAATGCTATAATTGAGATACTGTTACACCAAATGGAAGTTAAGCAAAAGCATCAAGAATTTCTTCTTGACAAGTACAGTGGTGTCAATCACTGTAGTCTGAGAACTATGAGAGGAAAAATGGACAGCCTCATGGAGCTTTCAGGAGCCAATTCCTATAAAACAATATTTTTGAAACATTCAATTTATCTTGAACTTCACTGAATAACTTAGGAGAATGTATACCTTAGAAGAAGCAGTAGAAGACAATAACTTAGAAGCATCATGATGTTTTCTACATATTCATTCTACATACTCATTCTCTTTTAATCTTTATGCCAATTTTGAATATAGATACTGTAATACGCATTTTACAGGCAAGGAAACTGAAACCCTAATGACCTCTGAAGGTCACAGAGCTAGCAATATGAACCATCAAAGTCTTTGTGTATATGGATGAATATAGAGGTGCATGTGTGTGCAAATATGTACTCATGCATGTAGAACCCAGTGGATATCTCAACTGCCATCTCTAAGAAGTCATTTACTTTTTTTCTTTTTTGAGAAAAAGCCTTTCATTTTTACCTAAAATTTACCAATTTGACTAGGCCAGCTGACCAGAAAGGTCTAAGAATTGATCTGTCTCCATCTCCCTACCACATGGATTACAAGCATGTCTTGCCATACTCAATTTTTTACATGGATATTGGGAATAAAATTTGGGTCCTCATACTTGTGTAGCTAGCACTTTATCAACTATGGAATCTGAATTCCCAAAGTCTTAAGCTAAATATTGGTCTAGAATATTCCTCCATCCTCCCAATATTTTTCCACTTACTTAGTTCCCAAAGGAGTAATCTAATATATATTTCATACTAAAATATAGTGAAAGTCAGTGATTAAATTCAAAGCACTTGGAGAACTATATTTAGAAAATTCTTCTACAAACCTAAAGTGTATTTACTCTGATAAGAGAATACAACCCAAACAACCATGACAAGCATTGTAAAACTGAAGGAGTTACTTTCAGCTCTAAAGGGGCTTGTACTATCATAAAGAGGTCAAGTGCAAACTGACAACTGAGAACTTGTCACCTATGATGAAAAGATGCCACAGCCAAGGTTGAATAGTCTACTCACCTTGCTCCTGTATCATTGAATCAGTAACTACTGTTCATTTGATAGAAGTTTCAGGATTATCATTTTTTAAAATATGAAACAATTTAGTTCACCTCTATAGAGAGATGAGTTGTAATATTTGAAAAACAGAGCTAAGCAAAGAAAATAAAATTATAAATACTATTATTTAAGCCAATGGTAGAACCCAATTGGCTTAAAGAACCCAATGTAATTGTAAACATTACAATCAGTACAGCACTGCTACCAGTTAGCATCACATCTCTCTGTGTATAGTGATTACTAGATTGTATTTTCCCTTCTAGAAATTACTGTTTGATGGCTAATATTCTCCGGAGTTGTTATCACAGATCAGAGATGCAGAGAGAACCTGATAGAATGCATTCTTGAGCTAGATTTCTTGGGCTTGGACAAAGGCTTTGGTGGTAATCTAGTTTCAGTGGTGGACAATTTATTTAACTTCCTCATATTTCATTCTCTCAATTCACAATGTCAGCCAGCTAAGCATAAAATGCTCCAAGAATGTTGGATTAACTGGTAGGTGCTGGAGTGGAGTCCTGCATTCAGCCCCTGGCTCTTGGGTGTCTTGGAGAGGCAGGACGCAGGCAGTTTGACCAAGCTCACCCCACGGTACCTCCAGGCGGGTGTTGGGCTGTGAAACCTCCCTCCCCTGCAAAGACTTCACCCAGGGATTGGGTAGCATGGCCTGTGGTCCTGGGGATCGCAAAGAGCTGAGAATGAAGTGGGGGCCCACAGGCTGGAGGTGGCCTGGGCCGATAGGGGAAAGGCAGGGAGGAGACCTGCCGGGGACTGGGGTTCATGGCTAGCTCACTTGGTTTGGTTTGGTTGGTGGCCATGGCTGGGAGAACTGAGAGGCCTTCTGCAGGAGACTATGTGGCTCTTTAGCTTGTTCCAGTGTTCCCCACGGCAGATCCCGATGATGAGAGACAGTCCAGGGATTCAGGGCATTTATTGTTATAGTGGAGAGTGGTGTGGGTGAATCTGTACCCCCTGACCTCAGGGAGGGGCGAGATTGAAGTAGTGGCTGGGAAAGGGGGTGGCTAAGCCTCTAGGTGCCTCAACATGGGAATGTCTTGAGGTTACTTGACCATGCCTCTACTTGTGGAAGGGTTTGGGGCTATGTGACCCATAGTCACAGACCTATGGAGAGCTGCAGTCTCGTGTCAGGAGCCTGGCTTTCCAGGAGCATGGCCAAACACCTGCCACCCCTTATAGAGTTATCTCCTACTGGGTCCACTGGGGTTTAAAACCTTAGCTCAACCAGAAACCAGCTGCCTTTCAGGGTCCCACATGAGAATCAAATAGTTTATTTTGAGTAAAATACTAAGAATAACTTCTACATGTTATATGTCTATTAGTATTACATCTTTTCAGGATGCTATAACTATACAGAGTTGTTAATAACTGCTTATTGGTTCAAGCAACAAAGATTAACCCCTTCCATCCATTATTTGGTTGTTTACTATTTATTTTACTTATTTATTTATTATTGTTTGTCTATACTACAATTTCTTTACAAATCCAAGTTTGTGAAGTAAAACTATTAATAGAATGATCACAATAGTTCTCATAAATTACATGGGCAATGTCTTTTTCTCAAGGCAAGGGGATCAGCAGGATAGGAAGCACTGGCCACCTCCCAGAGTCTTCTTGATTGCATCCTTGACTTCCTGGTTCCTTAGGCAGTAGATGAAGGGATTAAGCATGGGTGTGAGGACAGCATACACAGCTGAAATGAGTTTGTTGGAATTAAAAGATGCAATAGCCCTGGGTCGGACATACATGAAAATCATGGCTGTGTAATAAATTATGACCACAGTGAGATGGGAGGCACAGGTAGAGAAGGCCTTCTTTCTCCCCTGGGCGGAGGGTATGTGCAGAATGGTGGAGACTATGTAGACATAGGAGAGGACAGTGGTGATAAGAGGGAAGACAAGGATGACAATAGCCAAAGCAAAGTCCACTAACTCAGCTGTGGACATATCTTTGCACGCCAATTTGAGGATTGGCGAGATATCACAGAAGAAGTGGTTCATGACATTGGAGCCACAGAAAGCAACATGTGAAATGAAATAGACTTTGACAACAGAGACCATGAAACCACTAAAATAAGAAAGAGCCATTAGCTGCATACAGTAAACTGTGGTCATGATAACTGGATATCGAAGAGGGTGGCAGATGGCCACATAGCGGTCATAGGCCATAGCTGATAGGAGTACACACTCTGTGCACGCAAGTGAGATAAAGAAGTAGAGCTGAGTCATACAGCCTGTGAAGGAGATGTGCCGTCTCTGCAGGAGGAATCCGTCTAGCATCTTGGGAACTGTGACAGAGACATACCAGATCTCTAGAAAGGACATACTACTTAAAAAATAGTACATGGGCTTGTGGAGGGAGCTGGTGGACCAGACAGTGAATATAATTACAAGATTTTCTGCTATAATCAACATGTAGACCACAAGGAAAATGAAGAATAGGAGGACCTGTAGCCAAGGGGCTGTAGGGAAGCCCACCAGGATAAACTCACTGACTAGAGTAATGTTCATATCCAGCATGACCAAAGGCACTGGGAGATATTGAAATCTTCTGTGGCACCACAAATAAGAGCAATGTTTATAGCATCTGACCAAAAAATTCAAAAAGAGTTAGTAATTCACTCTTCTTGTGAATAAGATTCATCATAAAATTTATATTAATAAGTTACATCAATGTGATAAAACAATTTTATTTAAATATTTTTATAAAGGCTTTCCAGAATCACAAGTGCACTTTTGCCACTGCCCATACACCAGCCCACCATGGTGAAGTCACCAGAATCATGCCTGCCTTTGAGTTCCCCATACTTTCAAGTTTGACTGGGATCATATAGTTTATATACCGGCCTGGCCCAGAAAGTATAGTTCTCACCCCTCATCATAAAAGTTTCTTTCTCAGCAGGCAGAGACTATTACAGAGATCCACAATTGTTCAAAATGCAGTGAGTAAGTGACTGTGTAGTGCCCAACCACAGTCATACATCTGTGATACAACCTCTAAACATAAATCACAGGAAACATCACAGAAGGGGAAAGAAAGATTGTAAAAGCCAGAAGATGAAGTCATCAGCTGCTAGCGTCTTCTAGAAGTGATAGGAAACTTATACCCATGAAATTTCAATAAATATAGTTCCCTAAACAAGACCAGTTGACATGCCAATATGGATGAGGAAAATTTCACAAGACCCCACTCCTACATGAAGGCGTGAGGGCATCAATGGATGCTAAGAGATGGAAACTTTATTTTCTCCATTTATGAGTTCAATGATAAGTTATCAAATCCCAAGTGATCAGCCATAAACACATGTACTTACGTGCTACACTAAATGGATTCATTTGGTTTTGTGGATGGGAGTAATGAGGGATGATAATTATGGACATAAAGTTTTCATGTATGAAATTCTCAAAAAGTAAAATAATTAATAAAATCTAAGCTGTCCCTGCCTATATTTTTCATTCTTTAAATATTATTAGCAATATGAAGAACAAGGTCACATATGTGTTTCCTAGTAAATTGCATCTCATTTCATATAAGCTGGAATATTTATTATAATTGGCATGATATGCTATTGACTCCAAAAAGTTCTGGAAGACTCGTGTCTCTATTGTGTTAAGTGTGGCTAACTCAAAAAATCTGACACTGTAGCCATATAGTATAGAAAGCTTTGTATTTCAAGAACCTCTGAAAATAATCAAAAGAGGCTTTCTTTTGATGATTTAATTTGTGAGTGTTTTCTGTTTTAGAGAAATGTTTGAAGAAATCAGAATAAAAGAATACTGTTTGTAAAAAATAAAATAAAATAACTTCTACCATCCTACTGTTATCTACAGACCATTGTTGAAATGTCAATGCCATTCCTAAATCCTTTGTTAGAGAAGATAGACTCATTTGCTCAAGTTGATTCTATTTTTGTTTAACCAGGAAATTACTGAACAAATATTTATTCATTCTTGAAATAAAATGATGGAGATTATCACTCAATCAGAAAAATCTTACAACAGTTTAGTTTTAAGGAGGATATTTTAGCTATAGTCCTTTGTTTGACCCACCACAGTGTCTTCAGTTGGAGTCTATGGAAAATTGTATATGATAGTAACCATTGAAAATGTCTAGTCAGGAGACTTCTCCAGTAACTATATCATGGGGCTGTGATGATATTTCAGGGACTGTAACACTAGTCATCAAGCATGGAGACCTGAGTTCAGATCCCCAATACCCATGTAAGTAGAAGGTGTGTATAGTGACTTATAATGCAGGCATGCTGGAATCAAAGAAAGTGAATAGCTGGAGCACAGTGGCCACTCAGACTATTGGAAACACAAGCTCCAGATTCAAAAAGTGATCTGCATTAAGATAAAGAGAATTCACTGAAGACGTCTGATGTAAACTCATCTCACATATAACAATCTGCACTTCTGTCATGAGCCACACACTTTACCTCCTACTCACCTCTATGTGAAATTTAAGAGCATGGATTTTATAGTCAAGGAAAGGTTTATCTTTACAATAACTAGTAGTTGTGTTCTGCATCACTTAACAAGTATACCCTCCAATTTCCTCTCCTACAAAGTAAAAAGTCATAAAAGCACATATCAACTCCAGCTGAGATATAAGCATTGAATAAAGCAATGAATAGGAGACAATTAACATAGACTCAATTCATAGACATCTCCTGTTAGAAGATACTATCATTGAGTTATATTAGACCCATAGATTTTTACTCAAACATAAACATATGCATGTTTTCACTCATGTGTACTCAGAGACACCTAGACTTATTTCTTCTCCTTTTGCCTAATGTTCCTCTTAAAGTCCAGGAAATAAAATAATCAGAATTTGTTAGAAAATTGAATTACAGCATCCATGGAAAACCTTTGAATTAGCCAGGCAGTGGTGGAGCATTCCTTTAATCCCAGCTCTTGGGAGGCAGAGGCAGGCAGATTTCTGAGTTCAAGGCCAGCCTGGTCTACAGAGTGAGTTCCACGACAGCCAGGGCTACACAGAGAAATCTTGTCTTAAAAAAAGAAAAGAAAAGAAAAACCTCTGAATTATAAATCATTCATGTCTTTTTCTAATTTATTTTTAATGGATTTTAGTATTCCAGTACTTTGAATTCTTTTTTTTCATATTTTATGTTCTAGTATAAAGCTTTAGGAATACAGAATCATTTCTTCTATGATCCTTGTTTAGAAATAAAGATACTAAGCTCTGGTCTCTTGTGTTACCCTACAGAAGAGTATCCTTTCATTTTACCCTTGACTCTTACTGTCCTGAATGTTCTTATTCTAAAGAACACCAACACTACTGACCTCTTCTAGAATTTAAAAAAATATATATTTTTTTGTGCCTCTACAGCTACAAGGTGCACATTTGTCACAATTGTCCCAACTTTAAGAAAAGAAACATTGACTCTTCTTTAAACCATTTTGTATCCCCCAATTACCTTTCTTTGGTTAAAGAATGCAACCTGTAGCTGCTGAGTCTCTTCACATCTTCCTAGGAACTTTCTTTTGGAAAGGTCAACCTCTTTTGGTATCACCAACCACTAACCATTGTCCAGCTTTCTTTACTCTGAGAAGGAAAATTCTTCAGATACATCCAGAGATTTGAGAAAGAGAGCTGGTCTGTGGAATCTTACAGTCCTTAGAGAAACAGACAGGTACTTGGTCTGTATGGCAGCTATAGTAACTTCAAGATATGAAGACAAGAAGAGGCATGCTAATATATTCAGCACTTGTTGATGTTTTTTCTATCATGCCTTCTCCCCAAGGACCTACTTAGATTACTCTGTTCTACCTATAGGCAAACTTGATTTGCTCTGCAAAAACCCAAGAAACTAAACCTCTGTTTACTTATCAAGTTCTGTTTAAAATGCAATCATATTTATTTATATTTATGAATGTGGAGTAGATAAACATCAGAAAAACTTAAACTGTGTATCAAGAAACTAGAGAGAATGGAATAGCCTAAATTTAAAACAGTAGGTGAAAACTAAATTAAAAATGCTAGAACCTACATAAATGAAATAAAAACTAAAATTTTCTTTTAAGAAAGTATCAGTGAAAGTAAGCAACAATGAACAAATTAATAAAGGAGTTGTGGTTTATCCATGCAATAGAACAGTATTTACTCTCTTTATTAGAAGTACTTACCATTTATGTATAGAAGTATTTTGGCTCTGTGTGTGTGTGTGTATGTATGTGTGTGTGTGTGTGTGTGTGTGTGTGTGTGTGTGTATTTATACCACATGCATACCTGGAGCCCATGGAAGCCCAAAGAGGGCACTGGATCCTCTAGAACTAGAATTTCCAAGGATTATAAGCTGCCACATGGGTGCTGGTGAGAGGCTAAACCTACTCCATCTTGGGACCAACCTCCATCTTAAAAGAAAAAGAGCCTGAGAACTTGACCTACAGCTAAACCCAAGCTGCACCCACATACAAGGAAGGACACCACAGTTTGTCCTTGACCCATACCCAAAGTTACTCCCTAGTTACTTCATAGCAACAGCCAATCAAGATTAGTCTGATGGTTCCAGATGTACTTTTAGACCATTAGTGAGTATTTATGGTTTTGCTTCAGAGCACTCACCTCTCTGCTTACAATAGTCATTCAATTAGATGCTTGCCTGGCTGGAAACCCCACTTTTGCTTGCCATTTCCTATAAAATCTGACCCACTGAGGGCTCAAGACTGTTTAACCTTCAGGCCTGCTGTGTCAGGGTCCACAGTGAGTGAGCCCAAGCTCAGGACTGAATAAAAAAGACCCTAGTGAGATTACATCGGAGTCAGCTTCTTGGTGACCAGTCTTTGAGGCTCTTAAAGGAGGCATAACATTGGGAACTGAAGCTTGATCCTCTGTAGAGCAACAAGTGCTCCTAACTACTGAGCCACATCTCTGGCTTTAGAATTATGTACTCTTTAAAAATAAGGATATTCTGTTACTCACAGCAATGTGATTAACCAGAGCTCCACTTAGTGAGATAAACCAGAATTGCTGATATAGTGTCTGATCTTATCTACATGTGGCAACTAGAAAATTTGTACTTACCAACAGAAAAAAGAATGGTGATTGCCAGTCCTGGGGGTATCAAGAAAAAAAAGGGAAAGATTAGTCCAAGGGTGGATTTTTTTTTCAGTTTTAAGATGTATAATTTCTGAGGATTAAATGTACAGCATAATGACTACAGTTTGTAAAAATTTAGTGTATAGTGAAGTTTGCTGTGAGACACACAAAAATAAGATATGTATGTGAAGTGATGAATATACTAATTTCTTGATTTGGGTCATCATTTCACACATGCTAAATCATGGTATACACCTTAAATAAATAGTTTTTACTAGTCAACCATACCTCAGTGAAGCTGGAAGAAGAGTAAACTAGGAATACTCAAGAAAAAAAATTCAAAACACCAGAAAAACAGCTCTGTATGTTTTTGTGTTAAATGCACAAAAATGTTAACTATTGTCTGTGATGGGATGTGAAGCTTGGCCACAATTAGATCAGTCCATTGAGAAATGTTTTAGTTTAAACAGCAGCACAGGAAAGACTAGATTAGAGTACACAAGAAGTGACAGAGTAATTTGGCCTCAAAAGTCACTAGAGACCCTTCATACCTATTGTCTTGAACTCTGGAACACATTCAGTCACTGAATGGATCTTTACAATGTACATTCTGGGTGCTAAGGAGGAGCTGTCAACTCCTTCTCTCTGTAAAACTCCCACACCCTGATGAACTGTCAGTCTTTGCTATGAATTGTGCCTCATGTAATCCCAAATCTAAAATCCAGTGCTAGAAATTTTATAAGTGCCCAGCAAACACACTCTAGTAGTCAAAGAAACCTGATGAAAACAGTGGAAGGTGCCTGGAGAAATAAGGAACAGAGAGATGCTTTGACCAAATCCTTGAGAATTTATGTAAGATTAATAAGAATTTGGTAGTGAGTGGGTCTGGCCTGTCTTTTCCCCTCCATTTATATCCTTTGTCTAAGGATACATGGTAAGTTGGTATTAATTATAGAGAACACACTAAATCTAATAGAATAGTGGTGAATAGCCTCAATCTCATTGGCACAGGAGACAACTTTCTGAACAAAATACCAATTTGTGCAGGCACTAAAATCAACAATTAATAAATAGGATGTCAAAAACTGAAACACCCCTGTAAAGCAAAGGACACTGTCAATGAGACAAAACAGCAGCCTACTGAATGGAAAAGATCTTCACTAACCCTACATCTGCTAGAGTGCTGACATCCAAAATACATAAAGAACTCAAGAAACTAGACATCAACAAGCCAAATAACCCAATTAAAAAATGGACCAGAGATTTAAACAGAGAATTGTTGACAGAGGAATCTCTAATGGCTGTCAAGCACTTAAAGAAATGGTAAACATCCTTAGTCATCAAAGAAATGCAAATCAAAATGACTCTGAGATCCTATCTTACACTCATCAGAATGACTAAGATCAAAAACTCAAGCAACAGCTTATGCTGGTGAGAATGTAGAACAAGGGGAACACTCCTCCATTGCTGGTGGGAATGCAAACTTTTACAACTACTTTGGAACTCAATTTGGTGATTTCTCATAAAGTAGATCTACCTCAAGACACAGCTACACCACTCCTGGACATATTCCCAAAAGAAGTTCCTCCATACCACAAGGACAGTTGCTCAGTTATATTCATAACAGCTTTATTTATAATAGCCAGAAACTGGAAACAACCTATATGACCCTCAACTGAAGAATGGGTTTTTTTAAAACATGGTACATTTATACAACACAGTATTACTCAGCCATTAAAAACAATAACATGGAATTTACAGGCAAATGGATATAACTAGAAAAGACAAATCTGACTGAGGAAATCCAGAAGCAAAAAGACAAACATTGTGTGTTCTCACTTATAACTACATATTTGTCATAAAGTACATAATAATCATGCTACAAACCACAGACAGAAAGATGCTAAGTAACAAGGAGGGCCCAAGGGGGGGGGGATGCTTGAATCTCATTGAGAGGGGGAAATAAATTAGACATCAGGAGTGATACAAGAAGGGAACTAGGTGGGGAGGTGATAGGGATGGGAACAGGAAGAATGGGGAAGGGGAGGATAGAAGGAAGGAATACTGGGAGAGACAACTGGATTGATGAGGGCATCTCTGGAATGAGCTAGAAACCTAGAACAATGGAAACTCCCAGGAATCTATAAGAGTGACCCAGGCTAAGACTTCTAGCAATCAGGGATATGGAGCCTGAACAGGCCATCTCCTGTAACTAAGCAAGACTTCCAATGGAGGAATTAGGACACCAAATAAGCCACAAAACCTTAGAACTACAATCTGTCCTGCATACAAGGTATGCAGGGGTAAAAGTTGGAGCAGAATGAAGGAAGGGTCAACAAACGACTGGTCCATCCAGCTTGAGTCCCACGCCATAGAAGTGAGCCCACCCCTGACACTATTAATGATATTCTGCTATACTTGTAGACAATAGCCTAGGCTTCACCCAGAAACTGATGGAACTGATGCAGAGACCCACAGCCAAACATTAAAGTTGAACTTGGGGAATCCTGTGGAAGAGGAGAAGAAAGAATTGAAGGAGCCAGAGGGGTCAAGGACACCATAAGAAAACCTACAGAATCAACTAAACTGGGCCCATAGGGGCTCATAGAGACTGAACTGCCAACCAGAAAGCATATATGGGACAGACTTAGGCCTTCTGCACATATGTAATAGTTGTGCAACTGGGTCTTCTAAAGTGGGAGCAGGGGCTGTCTCTGACTACATTTCCTGCCTTTGGATCCCTTTTTCCTACTAGGTTGCCTTGTATAGCCTCAATTCAGGAAGATGCACATAGTCTTACTCAACTTGATATGTCAAGTCTGGTTGATATCTATGGGAGGCCTCCCCCTTTTCTGAGAGAAGGAGAAGAGGAGTGAGTGAGAGCAATGGTGAGAGGGAGAGACTGGGAGAAAAAGAGGAAGGGGAAGCTGCAATCAAAAGGTGAATTAAATAAATCACAGAGTCAAAAAACAAAAAACCAAAAGGTCATGATGGCTAATCTAGACGAATATACTCAGTCCATTTGTTTTTAAAACACACCTTTAATTTTGAATTATTTTAAGTTTATAGAAATGTTTCAAAATGGTTTTTTAAAAAAAGATAGTTCTCATATATCCATCATTCAGTTTCAGTTCCCTTTAAAACCATGCTTCAGTGGCATTAACGCTTGTCAAAAGAAACAAGAGTCTGGGGTTGGATAGATGGTTCATCTATTGCTCTTGAGCAATCACATGATGATTCATAACCATCATAACTCTAGACACAGAGGAACTGATGTCCTCTTCTGAACTTCACAAGCATTGGGCATACATGCATTACACATTCATACCTGCAGGCAAAATACCTACTCACATAAAATAAAAAGTAAATCTAAAATAAAAAATTAAAAAGACAAGAATCCAGAACTGGTACTTTATTCTTAACCAATATTTTTGCTAGGTTTTAGTCATAATTTATTAATATTTTTTCTTCCTATAGTATTTTAATGAACAAATTTAGATTTTTCATAACTAAAAATGAGTTACTATTTTAGATACTCTTTATCCAGATAGATTTGAAATTTGGTTCCTGACTCTCTTCAATATGAAATTGTAGCATACATTTTAAAATATTGGATCACAAATGTGAGATCTAAAAAATAGTATTAATAACAACATAAGATTCATTCTTACAGTTTCAACATGTGAACAACATAAAATTACAAACAGGATTAGTAAGTCCATACTTAGAAACTTAAAAGGGCAACTAAGAATATTACAATTTTTTCTAATTTGGAAGGAACCAATAAATATTTTCTGGGAACATTAGTTTTATTTGAACATTTTACATATATTAAATAAATGCTAAACATATAATTATATGCAATAAATCTGTAAGTAATATTCAATATATTGAATCATACCTTTTGTAAGTACTGACATGTCTATACAAAAACTGATTGTTTCCAGTTATAGCAATACTTAATGTCTGGCTTATGTTTTGAGTTTAGGTTTTTGGTTGGTGTGCTTTTATACTGAGATTTTGTTAGAAATCTATGTCTATGAAGGACAGGTCCACAGTTACTGTCATGATATATTGTGGATGGGGTAATGTCTCCTTCTCAAGGCAGAGTGATTACCTAGGCAGAAAGCACTGGCTACCTTCTAGGGTCTTCTTGATAGCATCCTTGACTTCCTGGTTCCTTAGGCAGTAGATGAAGAAAATCAGCATGGGTGTGAGGACTGCAAACAAAGCTGAGATCAGTTTGTTGGAATTAAAAGCAGCAATAGCTCTAGGTCAGTTTTACATTAAAATCATGGCTGTGTAATAAATTATGACCACAGTGAGATGAGAGGCACAGGAAAAAAAGGTAGTCAGCTCTTGGTGGAGGATATACACAGAATGCCAGACACTAAGTAGACATGAGAGAAGACAGTGGTAATGACAGAGAAGTCAAAAATTATAATAGCCAAAGAAAAGTCTAATAACTCAGCAGTGGGCATATGTTTGCATGCCAGTTTGAAGGCTGGCTAGATATCACAGAAAAGATAGTTCATCACACTGGAGCCACAGAAATGACATGTGAAATGAAAGTACACATGATCATGATAATCATGGAACCAGCCATATAAATGAAAGCCACCAACTGCACACAATAACTTGTCATGAAGTCTAGATATTGTAGAGGGTAGCAGTTGGCTACATAGAAGTTACAAGCCATAGCTGCTAGGAGCACACACTCTGTGCATGCAAATTAGAATTTTAAAAAGGTAGAAATAAATCATGTAACCATGAAAAAGATATATCGTTTCTGTAAGAGAAAGTCATCTAGCATTTTAGGGACTATAACCAAGACATACAAGTCCTCCAGGAAAAAAACTACCAAAAAATAATACTTATGGAACAATCCAGTAACCCCCAACAGTGAAAATGATAAGATTCTTCGATAAACAAGTTAAACCATAAGCAAGAAGAATAGGTTCTCTGAAGCCAAGGAGCTGTGGAAAAGCACACTGACTGTAGTAATGCTCATGGTCAACATGGCTGAATCACACAAATACTGATGGATGGATGCAGCATCAGCAAAAACAATCAAAGCAAGGTAGCAATTCTGATTTCCTATAAATAGGACTCAAAATAATTTCGCTAGTGTTTCCTTTTAAAATGTAAAATACATATCTCTTCAAAGACCTTTTAAAATAAATCATCTCCTAATATCAACGTTCATTTTCACCTAACTCTTACTATCCTGATTGCCAGTAGCTTGAATGTCAGTACTTATCTCATTCACAGGGTTTTTTTCAATGAACAGAGTCCCAATATGTCTTTCTATTTTTGGTTCAAATTCTCTATTTAATTAGGTACTGGTTCCTCAAAGGAAACAGGAGATAATAGCAGAGGTTCTGAAAGTTTCAAAACTGTAATATGTCTGTGACCCCTTATGTGTTATATTGAACCTAGAGTGGTTTCTTCAGAATAGATGGAGTTCAAGGACATTTTTAGATGTGGTAACTCTTTTAACAATTGTTAAGGACTCCTACTTTGATTCATACTTAAATACAAATGTTTTAACTACTATACATAGGAAGTACATTGTGGTTCTAATCCTATTTATCCAGCATCATCATTTATGACACCAAATGTGTTTGCTCCAGGCATACACAACTAATTTTTCATTCCAAGTACCTTTTATTCCCTGAGGGCTTTGTATTCTTCCATCTTCCTATTTAAGCCTTTCCCACTCTTCACCTGATAACTCACAATTCATGTTTCTACCTAAGAAGCATACAAGAACTGAGACAAGTATCTCACTGCCATTAGCTTCCCAGTGTATACTCCTTTCAGACATGGATATTTTTTACTACTAATTTGCAATCTTGCTGAAAGAAAAAAAAAGAAATAAAAAGGAGGAGATGACTGTTCATAGGTGTGGTGAAAGAAAAGGTTTACTGTAGATACAAGGGAGAACATAGCCAGAGGGAGAGACATCTGGGAGAATACAGAATGAACATGGCCCTAAGCAAGACCATGTGAGGAGTGAGGGGAGGGAAGAGGAGAGAGAGAGAAACCAACACAGTGTCCAAGAGTGCAGAAAGGACCAACATAGTCAAAATTACTTGATTATATAGAGGAAAGCATGTGGGGGAATGGCATAGAGGGCATGGTATCCCAGCCAAAGTTCTATAATAGGTGGGGCTTGGGGAACCTAGAGGCAAGGGTCAGCTTTGATATGTTAATAAGTACCTTACTTAACCATGTGTTCCAGGTTGTAGACAGAACACTTGCAAAGCTCAAGACTCTGATATTCAGGACTGTGACCCACATACCTAAAAGAATAACTAGTAAGCATGGGAATATTAACTGAATATGGGTTTATAGTTATATTCATTTATCTCCTGCATGTTAACATCCACAGGAAATAGGTCACAGGAAAAGAGAAATCTCTGTCTTTCCAGAGACAGGAAGTATACATCTATCAGATCCTACATGTTTGACACACCCAGAGTTTGCACTTTCAGGATACTTTTACAACCAATATATACAGAAGAGAAATTAAACTCATGCCTCCACTGAAGAGCTCTTGAGTAAATATCTCATAGAACCTCTTTCCTATCTTAGTGCTAATAAATTCTTCTCATGTACTCAGGCATACTTTGTTATTTAAATACTGCTCCACTCTGTTTGCCATTAATGTTCTTAGCAAGCTCTATATGAATCATTGAGTAATGAAGAATTCCCTGCATTTTTATTTTCAGAATAAAAAACACAGAGCCTGCATATATCTATATTATGAAAAGAGGCCTATCGTTATGCTACAGTATGCTTTTATATTCTGTAACACTTGTTCTCAAAAGAGAACACAGTTTAATAGATATTTATCTAGAGCAAGATATACCTTTTGTTTACTTGTCAAGTGCTCCAAAGATCTACACCTGCCCAAATTTCTCCAAACTTGAATAAAGATGTGCCTGAGCTTTCATTATTCTATTCATTTCCTTCAAAATCCCTTATATGTATAGGCTTAGATTTTTATAGTAAGAGTTCTCAAATGCTTTGACCCCCTTCTACCCCCCTATTCAAAGGTAGGGGAGAAAAGATGGAGAATAAGACAATGGGGATGTGGACCTGTTAGAATTAGTTCTTTGTGGAAATTCCAAACTTCCTTGTCAGGATGCCAGCAGTTAAGTTCAAAAGTGTCACCAACCATGAATCAGCAACAACTGCACGATGTTGAATCTAATAGAAGAGAAAGTGGGAAAGAGCCTTGAACTCATTGGTCCAGGGAGGAATGTGCTAAGAAGAACTCCAGTGGCTCCCACTCTAAGATCACGAATTGGTAAGTGGGACCTCATGAAACTGGAAAGCTTCTGTAAGACAAAGGACATAGTCAATAAGACAAATCAGCAACCTACATATTGGGAAACAAATCTTCACCTACCCCACATCTGATAGAGGGCTTATATCCAAAATACGTAAAGAACTCAAGAAGCTAACCATCATAAAAACAAACAACCCAATCAAAAAAATGGGGTATAGAACTAAACTGAGAATTCACAATAGAGGAATCTTGAATGGCTGAGAAGCACCTAAAGAAATGTTCAAAGTCCTTAGTGATCAGGAAAATGCAAATCAAAAAGACCCTGAGATTCCACCTTACACCAATCAGAATGGCTAAGATCAAAACCTCAGGTGATAACACATGTTTCTGAGGGTGTGGAGAAAGAGGAATACTCCTTCATTGCTGATGGGATTGCAAACTGGTACAACCACTCTGGAAATCAATCTGAAGGTTCCTCAGAAAATTGGAAATAGATCAACTCTTGGGAATATACCCAAAAGATGCCCCACCATACCACATGGGCACATGTTCCACTATGTTCATAGAGGCTTTGTTTATGATAGTTGGAAGATGGAAATAACCCAGCTGTCCCATGATAGAAGAATGAATACAGAAAATGTGGTTTATTTGCACAATGGAATACTACTCAGCTACTAAGAACAAGGACATCCTGAGTTTTGCAGGCAAATGGATGGAACTAGAAAATATCATCCTGAGTGAAGTAAATCAGAGCTAAAAGGACGTGCATGGTATGTACTCACTAATAAGTGGATATTAACCAACAAAAAACGAGTACAGAATACCAAGATACAGTCCACAGAACTCAAAAGGTCAACATGCTAAAGGGTCCAAGGACACCTCTGTCCCACTTGAGAGGGAGAAGAAAGCAATCACAAGGGGGGAGGGAGAGAGGGACCTGGGAGGGAAAGCAGACAGGGGTAGGGGAAAGAGGGGAATCTGATCTAGTATTGGGTGAGGGAAAAGGACTGAAGCCCTGAGGGCCAGCAGAAAGAATGGAAATAGGCAACCTTAGGAGGTAGGAGGTTGGGGGGAACCTCCAGAACATACCAGAGACCTGAGAGGTGAGAGACTCTCAGGACTCTAAGGGAGGGACTTTTGATGAAATGCCCTACAGTGGGTGGAGGGAACTTAGCCCAGCTCCAGCAGAAAGACAGGGCATCAAGTGAGGGATGGGGTTACCATCCCACAGTCAAAACTCTGACCCATAATTGTTCCTGTCTGAAAGAACTGCAGGGATGGAAATGGAGAGGAACCTAAAGAAAAGAAGGCCCAGTGACAGGCTCAAAGTGGGATCCAGCTCAAGGGGAGGCCCCAAGACCTGACACTATTACTGAGGCTATGAAGTGCTCACAAGAAGGGACCTAGCATGACTGCTATCTAAAAGACCCAAGAAGTAGCTGAACGAATCAGATGCAAACATTTGCACCTAACCAATAGACAGAAGCTACTAAGCCCTGTGGTTGAATTAGGGAAAAGCTGGAAGGAGCTCAGAAAGAGGGAGACCCTGTAGGAAAACTAGCAGTCTCAATTAACCTAGACCCCCAAGATCTGTCAAACACTGGACCACCAATCAGGCAGCATACACCAGCTGATATGAGGCCCCCAACACATATACAGCAGAGAACTGCTGGGTCTGGGTTCAGTGAAAGAAGATGCACCTAACCCTCAAGAGACTGGAAGCCCCAGGGAGTTTAGTGGTCTGGTGGAGTGGGGGTGGGTGGTGGGGACATTATTGTGGAGACAGGGGGCAGGGAGGAGATATGGAATGTGGAACAGTCAGAGGGTAGACCCGGAGGGGAATAAACTCTGGAGTTTAAATAAAAGTAGAAATAAATAAATGATTAAAATAACAGAATGTATTTTACAATAAACATCACCTACAAAATGAAAAAGAAAAGAAAAAAGAAACAACCAGGCCTCTGCCAAATTGACAGGAGTCAGTGGAAGCAACCAAAACCAGCCAGAAAGCCTGACGTTCTCTGCCATGGCTGTCTCAATGAAGTGAAGATCAGCAAACATGCAAGACCAAGGAAGTGTTAACACAGCTGGCTATGCAAGTGCCCCACCACTGGGTCTCCTACTTATACTGTCTCCAAACATCACACGTCCTCTCACAGGTCTTGATTCAGCAAAACATCACATGAGTCTGCAACAGAAATTTCTACTTCACATACACACAGAAATTATGCCTATTGACATTTTACAAGCTCCTCATTTTCCATGGAGCTTTCGTCAAACCTAATTAATTTCACTTGCTGCCTCTAAACACTCACCATAGTCAAACTGTCCTCTTAGATAATGTAAAATTCTTCCTACATTTACACTTAAGAAGGCCCCTGTAGGTGGGGTTTTACATTCTCTGATGTCAATGTCTAGTCCTTGTCTGTGCTGCATGAAAATTACAATAGCACTGACGCAAGAAGAAAGAAGAACATTTTCAACATTCACATCCTGTTGACTTAGGTGAAGACACATCTGTATTCTCCGGAGGCTCACTTACACATTTTTTCTGACTCTATGCACTGCCAAGTTTATGTCCACCTGGACAGAAAAACTATATCTCTACCTGTCTATAGATTCCTGTTTATACCTGAGCTATATCTCTACTTGTTGGCACGACTTCTATGTCTTATTCCTATATACAAATTGATATGATGCCACATTACAAAATCCTCTAAAAAAATCTTAACTGGGTTCAAAAAATAGCAAATTTGTTTTTGTTTATGTTTTTGTTTGTGTATTTCTTAAGATACTATAACTGTGTTTTGCTTTTCTATTGTTTCTCTATTTTAATTGACACAAAATAATTATATGTGTTCAGGCCACTATGTGGTATAATGATACATAATGTGTACTTTCTGCAACACATAGTATATGGGTATGTGTGTTGGTGTGTGTATGTGGGTGTAGAACTGTGAGTGTATGCACCTTTATGCATATGTTCTTTTTCCTAGTGTTTCTCAAGTATACATGTTACATGTGAAATCTGAAAACATTGATCTCATAGAAATTGAGAATAAAAATGGTGGTTCTCAGAGACTATGGAGAGTGTGAAAGAAGGGTGAATCAGAAAAAGTTGGCTGATGAGAACAAAGTTGCAGTTAGAAAGAAAACCTGTATTATAGTATTCATTTGTTCGTTCTTTGTTTTAAAAGACTGAATTCAATTCTTCAAAATAAAAATTATTCAATTTCTGTGCATACCCTTCAGAAACTTATGGAATTTTAAGTAGAATAAAATATACTGAGGCAGAGATTTGGAGAAGTAAGAATTTTTAGGAAAACTCTGTCAGTCCTTAAGGATCTGTCTCATTCTATATTTGTATAACTAACTGGAGTTTGGTGAGAGATTCTGGACCTAGTACTTCCTTTCTCTTCTTCTACATCTTCTTCCTCCTCCTCTTCCTCTTCTTTTTCTCCCTCCTCCTTTTCATCCTTCATCTCTTCTTGTAGTCATATTCAATTGGAAGTACACATAACAAATTCAATGGACTTCTTTCTTGTTTAACCATAATCCCAGGATGGGCCCCAGTCTCACAGGTCGTACGAAGTACCTTTCAGTATGCTGCAAACCTAGCCCTACAGGTATTCTTAGAATGTACCTGTGGAAATAAAACACAGAAGAGGCAATCATTTTTTTTTTGGATATTTTATTTACATTTCAAATGTTTCTCCCCTTTCCAGATCACCCCTTTGGAACCTCCTTATCTCCTCCCCTCTTCCCTTATTCTATGGGGTTATTCCCCCACCCACCCACCCACTCTCATCTTCCCTCCTTGGCATTCTCCTTACTAGGGCATCTAACACCCTCAGGCCCAAGGGCCTCTCCTCCCCCTGATGGCTAACAAGACCCTCCTCTGCCACATATGTAGGCAGCACCATGGGTTCCTCCATTTGTATTCTTTGGTTGGTGATCCAGTCTCTGAGAGCATCAGGAGGTCAGGCCAGTGAACACTATTGCTCCCTCCGTGGGGCTGCCAACTGCCTCCACCCCTTCAGTCCCTTCTCCAACTCCTCCATCTGGAACCTCATGCTCAGTCCAATGGTTTCTGTGAAGTGACTCTTGGGTATTCCTAACTTTTGGGCTAATAACCACTTATCAGTGAGTACATACCATATTCATTCTTTTGTGACTGAGTTACCTCACTCAGGATGATATTTGCAAGTTCCATTCATTTGCCTGCAAATATCATGATGCCATGGTTTTTAATATCTGAGTAGTATTCCACTGTGTAAATGTATCACATTTTGTGGATCCATTCCTATGGTGAGGGACATCTGGGTTGTTTCCAGTTTCAGGCTATTATAAGTATGGCTACTATGAACATAGTTGAGCATGTGTCATTATTACATGTTAGAGCACCTTCTGGGTATATGCCCAGCAGTGGAATAGCTAGGTCCTCAGGTAGTAGTATGTTCATTTTTCTGAGGGTCTGCAAAACTGATTTCCAGAGAGGTTGTACCAGCTTGCAATCCCACCAGCAATGCAGGAGTGCTCCTTTTTCTCCACATCCTCCTCAACATCTGCTGTCACCTGAGTTTTTGATCTTAGCCATTCTGACTGGTGTGAGGTGGATCTCAGGGTTGTTTTGATTTGCATTTCCTTGATGACTAAGGATATTGAACATTTCTTTAGGTGCTTCTCGGCCCTTTGAGTTTCCTCAGTCTGTAATTGACTGTTTAGCTCTGTTCCCCATTTTTTGATAGGGTTATTTGGATCTCTGGAGTCTAACACTTGAGTTCTTTGGATATATTGGATATTAGCCCTCTATCGGACATAGGATTGGTAAAGATCTTTTCCCAATCTGTTGGTTGTCGTTTTGTCCTATTTACAGTGTCCACTGCATTACAGAAGCTTTGCAATTTCATGAGGTCCCATTTGGTGATTCTTGATCTAAGAGCATAACCCATTAGTGTTCTGTTCAGGAACTTTTTCCCTGTGCCCATGTGTTTGAAACTTTTGCCCACTTTATTATCTATTGGATTCAGTGTATCTGGCTTTATATGAACATCTTTGATCCACTTAGACTTGAGCTTTGTACAGGGAGATAGGAATGGATCAATTTGCATTCTTCTACATGTAGACTGCCAGTTGAACCAGCACCATTTGTTGAAAATGCTGTCTTTTTTCCATTGGATGGATTTAGCTGCTTTGTCAAAGATCAAGTGACCATAAGTGTGTGGGTTCATTTCTGGGTCTTCAATATAGTTTGTTTTTCAGTATAGTTTTTTTTTGTTTGTTTGTTTGTTTCTACTTGGTTGATTTCAGCCCTTAATTTGATTATTTCTTGCCTTCTACTCCTCTTGGGTGTATTAGTTTCTTTTTGTTCTAGAACTTTCAGGTGTGCTGTTAAGCTGCTAGTATATGCTAAATCCAGTTTCTTTTTGGAGGCACTCAGAGCTATGAGTTTTCCTCTTAACACTGTTTTCATTGTGTCCCATGGGTTTGAATATATTGAACTTTCATTTTCATTACATTCTAGGAAGTCTTTAATTTCTTTCTTTATTTCTTCCTTGACCAAGTTATTATTGAGGAGAGCATTGTTCCGCTTCCATGTGTATGTGGGCTTTCTGTCTTTGTTGCCAATGAAGACCAGCCTTAATCTGTAGTGATCTGATAAGAGGCATGGGATTATTTCAATCTTCTTATATCTGTTGAGTTTTGTTTTGTGAAAAATTATATGATCAATTTTGGAAAAGGTACCATGAGGCGCTGAGAAGAAGGTATATTCTTTTGATTTAGGATGCAATGCTCTATAGATATCTTTTAAATCCTTTTTGTTCATAATGTTTGTTAGTTTAAATGTGTCTCTGTTTAGTTTTTGTTTCCAAGATCTGTCCATTGATGATAGTGGGGTGTTGAAGTCTCCCACTATTATTGTGTGAGGTGCAATGTGTGTTTTGATCTTTAGTAAAGTTTCTTTTATGAATGTGGGTGCCCTTGCATTCGGGACATAGATGTTCAGAATTGAGAGTTCTTCTTGGTAGATTTTTTCTTTGATGAGTATGAAGTGTCCTTCCTTAGCTGTTTTAATGACTTTTGGTTGAAACTGGATTTTATCCAATATTAGAATGGCTACTCCAGCCTATTTTTTGGGACCATTTGCCTGGAAAATTGTTTTCCAGCTCCTTACTTTGAGGTAGTGTTTGTCTTTAACATGGAGGTGCATTTCCTGGATGCAGTAAAATGCTGGGTCCTTTTTATGGATCTACTCTGTCAGTCTATGTGTTTTTATTGGGGAATTGAGTCCACTGATGTTAAGAGATATTAAGGAATGGTGATTGTTGCTTCCTGTTATTTTCCATGTTATTTTTATGTTTGTGTGACTATCTTCTTTTGAGTTTCTTGAAAGAATACTTTCTTGCTTTTTCTAGGGTACAGTTTCCCTCTTTGTGTTGGCGTTTTCCATCTATTTTCCTTTGTAGGGCTGGGTTTGTGGAAACATACTGTGCAAATTTGGTTTTGTCATAGAATATTTTGGTTTCACAATTGAGAGTTTTCCTGGGTATAGCAGTCTGTCCTGGCCTTTGTGTTCCCTTAGGGTCTGTATGAGCTCTGCCCAGGATCTTGTAGCTTTCATAGTCTCTGGTGAGAAGTCTGATATAATTCTGATAGGTCTGCCTTTATATGTTACTTGCCCTTTTTCCCTTACTGCTTTTAATATTCTCTCCTTATTTTATGTATTTGGTGTTTTGACTATAATGTGACGGGAGGAATTTCTTTTCTGGTCCAATCTTTCTGGAGTTCTGTAGGCTTCTTGTATATTTATGTTCATCTCTTTCTTTAGGGTAGGGAAGTTTTCTTCTATAATTTTCTTGAAGAGACTTACTGGTCCTTTAAGTTGGGAATCTTCACTCTCTTCTATACCTATTATCCTCAGGTTCTGTCTTCTCATTGTATCCTGGATATCCTGGATGTTTTGGGTTAGGAGCTTTTTGCAGTTTGTGTTTTATTTGACTCTTGTGTCAATGTTTTCTATGGTATCTTCTGCACCTGAGATTCTCTCTTCTATCTCTTGTATTCTGTTGGTAATGCTTTCGTCTATGTCTCTTGATCTTTTTCCCAGGTTTTCTAACTCCAAGGTTGTCTCCTTTTGTGATTTCTTTTTTGTTTCTATTTATACTTTTAGTTTCTGGATGTATTTGTTTATTTTCTTCATCTGTTTGATTGTGTTTTCCTGTAATTGTTTAAGGGATTTTTTGTGTTTCTTCTTTAAGGGCTTCTGGTTGTTTACCTGTGTTCTCTTGTATTTCTTTAAGGTAGTCATGTATTTCAGTCTTAAAATCTTATATTATCATCATGAGATGTGATTTTAAATCTGAATCTTTCCTTTTATGGTGTGTTTGGGTATCCAGGGCTTTCTGTGGTGGGAGAGCTGGGTTCTGATGATGCCAAGTAGACTTGGTTTCTGTTCCTTATGTTCTTGCCCTTGCCTTTTGCCATCTGGTTATCTCTGCTGTTAGCTGGTCTTGCTCTCTCTGGCTGTGGCTTGTCTTTCCTGCAAGCCTAGGTATCAATACTGCTTGAAGATGAGTTCTCTCTGAGAGGAATTTGGGTTTGGCAAGCTGTGGTACAGGATCAGCTCTGGGGTGCAGACAGAAACCAGAAGGATCTTGTCCCCAGTTGTCCCTTGTTTCCTCTGTCCTGGTGTCTCTGTAACAGTCCCACTTGATCCAGTGAATTTGAACAGAAGTGGTAGTCTTGCCCGTTCTTGAAGGTATATGGCACTTCTGGGATACCAAGTCTCTCCTGGCACTATTGGAGTATGTAGCCCTGTGTCACAGTATCTGCTCCCCAGCCACTGAAAGAAACCAGAAGTCCACTCCTCAGTCCCTGTTTCCTGGGGATTCCAGGTGAGTCCCTCTGAGAAGACAGGCTTGCCCATACTCATGGGAGTCTAGCTTTCTCCTGGCACTATATGGCTATAGAGCCCTGGTGGTCAGGTAGAGGTTTCCAGACATAGATGGAAATCAGAACGGTCATTCCCCCAGCTGTTCCTCAGTCCCTGTGTCCCAAGGATTCCTGGCGAGTCCCGCCGAGCAGTGATGCTAGTCTTACTCCTACTCAAGGGCTTTGCCACACTCCTGAGCAGCTAGCTTTCTCCCAGAGCTATTTGACTATGGAGCCCTGGTGCCCAGGCAAAGTGCTGATTCCTAACTTAATCCTCTAATTTAGACTTCAAAAGAGAAAGAAAGAAAGAAAGAAAGAAAGAAAGAAAGAAAGAAAGATTTGCATTTCCCTGACTACTAAGGATGTTGAACATTTCTTTAGGTGCTTCTCAGACCTTCGAGATTCCTCAGTTGAGAATTCTCTGTTTAGCTCTGTTCCCCATTTTTTGATAGGGTTATTTGGATCTCTGGAGTCTAGCTTCTTGAGTTCTTTGTATACCTTGGGTATTAGCTCTCTATCAGACATAGGATTGGTAAAGATCTTTTCCCAATTGTAGGTTGCCATTTTGTCCTATTTATAGTGTCCTTTGCCTTACAGAATCCTTGTAATTTTATGAGGTCCCATTTGTCGATTCTTGATCTTAGAACACATGCCATTGGTGTTCTGTTCAGGAACTTTTCCCCTGAGCTCATGTGTTCGAGACTTTTCCCTACTTTCTCTTCTATTAGATTCAGTGTATCTGGTTTTATGTGGAGGTCCTTGATCCACTTGGACTTGAGCTTTGTACAGGGAGATAGGAATGGATCAATTTGCAATCTTCTACATGTAGACCGCCAGTTGAACCAGCACCATTTGTTGATGATGCTGTCTTTTTTCCACTGGATGGTTTTAGCTCCTTTGTTAAAGATCAAGTGACCATAAGTGTGTGGGTTCATTTCTGGGTCTTCGATTTGATTCCATTTATCTACCTGCCTGTCACTGTACCAATACCATGCAGTTTTTATCACTACTGCTCTGTAGTATAGCTTGAGGTCAGGGAGGCTGATTCCCCCAGAAGTCCTTTCATTGTTGAGAATAGTTTTTGATATCCTGGGTTTTTTGTTATTCCATAAGAATTTGAGAATTGCTCTTTCTAAGTCTATGAAGAATTGAGTTGGGATTTTGATGGGGATTGCATTGAATCTGTAGATTGCTTTCAGCAGGGTGGCCATTTTAGCTATATTAATCCTGCCAATCCATGAGCACTGGAGATCTTTCCATCTTCTGAGGTCTTCTTTGATTTCTTTCTTCAGAGACTTGAAGTTCTTGTCATACAGATCTTTCACTTATTTGGTTAGAGTCACACCAAGATATTTTATATTGTTCATGACAATTGTAAAGGGTATCATTTCCCTAATTTCTTTCTCAGCCTGTTTATCCTTCGAGTATAGGAAGGCTACTGATTTGCCTGAGTTAATTTTGTATCCAGCAATTTGCTGAAAGTGTTTATCAGCTGTAGCAGATCTCTGGTGGAGTTTTTCGCGTCACTTAAGTATACCATCATATCATCTGCAAATAGTGATATTTTGATTTCTTCCTTTCCAATTTGTATCCCTTTTACCTCCTTTTGTTGTCCAATTGCACTAGCTAAAACTTCAAGTACTATATTGAATAGATAGGGAGAGAGAGGGCAACCATGCCTAGTCCCTGATTTTAGTGGGATTTCTTCAAGATTCTCTCCATTTAGTTTGATGTTGGCCAGTGGTTTGCTGTATATTGCTTTTACTATGTTTAGGTATGCTGAGATTCCACCTCACTCCAGTCAAAATGGCTAAGATCAAAAACTCAAGTGACATCAGATGTTGGCGAGGATGTGGAGAAAGAGGAACACTCCTCCATTGCTGATGGGAAAGCAAACTGATACAACTTCTCTGTTAATCAGTTTGGTGGACCCTCAGAAAAATGAACATAATACTACCTGACGAACCAGCTATTCCACTCCTGGGCATATACCCAGAAGATGCTCCAACATGTAATAAAGACACATGTTCCACTATGTTCATAGCAACCATATTTATAACAGCCAGAAACTGGAAACAACCCAGATGTCCCTCACGAGAGGAATGGATACAGAAAATGTGGTACATTTACACAATGGAATACTACTCAGCTATTAAAAACAATGACTTCATGAAACTGGCAGACAAATGGATGGAACTCGAAAATATCATCCTGAGCGATTTTGTTAACACAGTCACAAAAGAATGAACATGGTATGTACTCACTTTTAAGTGGTTAGTAGCCCAAAAGTTTGAAATACCCAAGAGTCACCTTGCAGCAACAGTAGGGCTGAGTGTGAGGTCCCAGATTGAGGACTTGGAGAAGGGATTGAAGGATCTGAGGGAATTTGCATCCCCATGGTGGGAGCAACAGTGGCAAATTGCCTGATCCCTCGATACTACTGGAGACTGAATCATCAACCAAAGAATACACATGGATGGACCCATGGTGCTGGCCACATATGGGGCAGAGGAGGGTCTTGTTAGCCATCAGGGGGAGGAGATGCCCTTGGGCCTGAGGCTATTAGATCCCCCAGTATAGGAGAATGCCAAGGAGGGAAGACGAGAGTGGATGGGTGGGTGGGTGGGGGAATACCCCCATAGTGGCAGGGGGAGGGGGAGGAAATGGGGAGGTTCCAAAGGGGTGATCTGGAAAGGGGGAAACATTTGAAATGTAAGTAAAGTATGAAAATTAATTAATTAATTAGAGAAAGAAGGGAGGGAGAGAGAAAGAAATAAAGAGAGAAAGAAAGAAAAAGAAAACAAACCAAACCCAAGTTTTATATTATCAACCCCTCCCTATCTACCTATCTGTGCTGGATTTCTTGGTATTGTCATCCTGGCCCTGGGCCAGGTGCAGAGTGCGACGTAGGGCTCTTTTGACTTCTTGGTTGCGCAAGCAGTAGATGATGGGATTGAGCAATGGTACAATAACAGCGTAGAGTACAGAGACCAGCTTGTTGGTGTCAAAAGCTGAAAGTGCCTTAGGCCTGGCATAGATGAAGATACTGGCTGCATAGAAGATGATCACAACAGTGAGGTGGGAGGCACAGGTTGAAAAGGCTTTATGGCGACCCGCAGCTGAGGGGATGCGCATCACAGCACCTGTGATAGCCATGTAGGAGGCCCCAGTGACAGAGAGAGGCCCCAGCAGAATAAAAATGGCCAAGATAAAGTCTGTAAGCTCTGCTGTGGACATGTCAGTGCATGACAGGTTGAGCAATGGAGAAACATCACAGAAAAAGTGGTTGATGGTGTTCGGGCCACAGTAAGACAGGCGAGAAATGAGGAAAACTTTAACCATAGAGATACCAAAACCTCCAGCCCAGGATCCAGCTGCCATCTGCACACACAGCCGGCTACTGACAATAACAGGGTAGTGGAGTGGGTGACAAATAGCCACATAACGATCATAGGCCATCACAGCAAGAAGGACACACTCAGTGCAACCCAAGCCCAGGAAAAAGTAGAGCTGTGTCATGCATGCCTCAAAGGAGATCAGCTGTCCATGGTTCTCCTTGGAACCAATGAAGCCAGCAAGCATCTTAGGAATCGTAACAGTGACATACCAAATCTCCAGGAATGACATATTAGCCAAGAAAAAATACATGGGTTTGTGGAGGGTGGGGTGGTTTCTAATTGCTGTAATGATTAGTATGTTTTCAGTCAGCACCAACAAGTAGGCCAGCAGAGAAAGGAAAAATAGTAGTGCCCGCAGTGGGGCAGGAGCTGGGAAACCCAGCAACACAAATTCAGTCACTCGTCCACTGTGGTTCCTTCGCTCCATGCTTTCAGTCTTGTGCACTGCTCTTCAAGAGACGAGACCAAGGTATCTTATAAAGGCAGCAGCAAGAATCTAGCTTGGTGACTCTACTCTTTTAGTCCTGTATAAAGACAAGAAGAAGTCAAAGTCATAATGTTGATGGTGAAAACATAACCATGATTCATTTTCATAAAAGTGATTAAAGGAACACTGAAAATTAAATGACTTGCCTCTAGTCACATAGATTTTAAAAAGTGGAACCAGGGGTGTGGAACCTAAGAACCTGTGAAATATTCAGGCAGCATGCATTCTGGATTTACATTCAAGAGTGGGAATCTGAATGCAGCTAGGAACACAATCTTTTTCTGCAAAGAAGGGAGTCTGGGGCAGAAAACCAAGGATTACAGCAACTATAGAAGTCAAGAACTTAAAACTTAAAGAAAGTCTAGGACTCACCTAGGTGTCAGTACATGAAGTAGGTGCTAGATGGTGTGAGTACTGAAAAGTCCATTCATTCTGAGAGATCTCTAACTCTTTTCCATTGAGACTAGTTCCATTCCTTCAGCATCAAGACCAAGTTAGCAAGCAGTCAGTAGAGAACTCCCTTATTTTAAAATCTTAATAACAAAGTCAGAATTTTTTCTCCCAAATTTTCAAGCATTTTCTGAGTCTGAGAGAATTTGGCATTCCCACATGACAGTTCATATGAACAAAGGATTGTTTTCAGTCAGTGTCTTCTATGGTCATAGCATCAGGAGGAGAGACAAAGATCACAGTGGACAATTAAGTAGAGTCTGCTGGATATCTGAGTGGTTTTTTTCCTCACAGAAGTTCTTCTCTTTCTATTGCCTGACCCTCTAGATGGTAGGAGAAAATGTACTTACAAACTCTAATAGTGCTTTCAGAACTGCATTTCTCTTTTTATTCTAGGTTATCAATCCTTGAGCCTTTGACATTTTTCTCAGTAAGAGTGTTACTGACATGCTAGCTTCATTTTGTTTATTTGTTAGGTTTTTTTTGTTTCTTTTGTTTGTTTTTTGGAGACTGGCTGTCTCTGTGTATCTCTGGCTGTCCTGAAAATCACTCTGCAGACCAGGTTGACCTCAAACTCAGAGACTGCCCGCCTCTGACTACTGGTTGTTGAGATTGTGCATGCACCACCACCACCCAGCTGGCATGCTACCTGCTTAAATGGAAAGTTAACAGCTACCACTGTCCTTCATAACCTTAGACGTGACCATTCTCCTCCATCTTCCTTGTATGCTACTCATTGTGCTTTTGACTCCTTTGGTCTCAGATCTTCATCTTCAACATTTAATATTCATATCTTCATATTTAAACATTTGGAAAAGAAAAAACAACCTTTTAGATATGAACTAAAAGTTTTCTATGCCTATGGTCTGTCTCCTAAAGTTCAAATCATCAGATTTTACTTTTCATTTTTAGAACCTACCCACAGTGCCCTATTGGCTCCACAATGACATTTGAACTCTTTAACAAAGTAAATAGTTATTTCAGCATCTTCCAGTACTTTCACCAAAACACTCTGTCTTGTCATGGGGTGCAGTGTATTTCTGAAGCACAGTTGTATGTGTTGCTGCACAGCTCCTGCTGCAGTCTCCATCAGTACAGCTAATTCAATCTTTGTTCCAGAAGCATGTCTTCATATGAACACTACCCTTTCTTTTCTCATAGGGCTGGCAGTGTGCCTCCTATTACTTCCATGAAAACTTGCACATGCTATCACTACTACTATTCAGGTGAAGGTTAGGAAGGAGCTATGTATTTACAGTGGCTCATGTGTCCGCACTGGTACAACAAATAATAAACATTGTTCTGAATGTCATTTGAATGTAACACACATGCAAACGCGCATGCCCACACACACACATACACACACTTATATGTATATGAATATAAATTGAGTTTTTCCAAATCTTTTTATGACAATGAGTGGCATGTTTTTAAGCCAAGGATTTGGACATTTTCTAGGTTGTTTTTTCTATTTTATCTTTCTATTTCCCTACATCCCATCGTAACTTAACCATAGCTGCCTTCTTATGGTTTACTCTTATCTCTCTGCCTCCCTCTTCTTAGCTCTCATGGCTGCACCCTTCCTTCTGCCCTGTTTCTACCACCTTCAACCTCATTTTTCATATCAGGTTCTTTTCACTTCTTGATTTCATAGCCTCTCACTAGTTCTCTGTTCCTTTCACCTAAACAGAAGGCATTTTAACACTCAATTGTTTTGAGAATGATATTTATGCAGAAATAACCAACCAAACCAAAACCTTCCAATAAACTATCCAAAACCTTCCAATAAAGTTTCAAAATTTATTTTCTTCTCACTTTTCCAGCATAGTACAGTCATCCATCACTGATTCTTCTTTCTAAGTCTGTCAAGGTGTTCTTCCACTTTGTGACTTGGAACATATACATTTCTCTGTCAAAAATACTGGAGCTCTCACAAAGAGTATCATTCACATTTAGTCCCTTATTATCCCTCCAAAATGGTCCATATTTGGCATACAGGAATTATACCTTGCTGTGCCTGCCTCACCTTTTGACAGTATTTCTTATGTGGGGAGTTTTAGTCAATGATTAACAAAGAGACTATAACAGCTACATGAAAAATAAAGGATGGTATAATATGGACAGAACAGACAAACGGAAGATTGATGGGATAAAATACAATGCAGGTCAAGTATGTAAATAATTTGTGTGGAAACCAATAGAGAATTTAAATAGATTTTTGAGAGAATTGACACATTTGGAAATCTACACTGACTATAGATCCAAGAAACTCAGAGAAAACATTCTGACTGGTGGGTTTCCCATATACCAGTGGGTAGCTCAACACTCACATACTCATGGCAGTGCCTATTGGATTTTGTGGATATAAAAAAGAAAAAAAACTGACATGAAATTTGGAGGGGAACATACAGGGATATCTACATATAGATATAGATATAGATATATATCTGAAGGAGAAAATGGGGGCAGATATGATTATAGTCATTGTATAGCTGTATGAAATTCTCAAGAATAAAATAAAATACAATTTTAAAAACCACAAAATTAGATTAAGCAGCTGAAAGAATTTCTCTAGATTAAATGTATGATATGTAGGAAAAGTAAACTTACTTTGTAGAAATAGTGTCAATGAGAGAAGATTATGTGATGATTTCTAGAATACAGAAAATACGAAGTAGAAGCAGAGATCATAAGGCTGAAGGGAGGAAGGCCAGCATAATATATCATAATATAAATGATAGCAAGCTTTTGGTAAGAAAGATAAGAAATTACCATCCACAAAGATGGCAGAGGTAGATAATATTAACTAGATTTTTGACGTTTGTTTAGGTATAGAGAGGAATAGTTAGATAGATATTCTTTATATAAATAAATAAATAATGGAAGAATTGGCCATGTGTATGGGAATTACCACAAAATAGAATCTACTTACTTTTTCATATGTTTTTAACTTATCAGAATTATTCTAAGATATAGCCATTTTTGCTAGAAGAGGACTTAGGCAATGAGTGAAGAGTCAAGGTAGCAGGGAAATAGCTGCTATGAAGACTCCACCTTCTCTTCCTTTAGGATCAGAGAACTCTGACAAACCAGGAAAGATTTCTCTATACACTACCTCCTTCCTCTAGCCCTGATTCCTCCCTCCTCCTTCTGATGCTTTGGGATGGTACTGAGGCAGGAGCCCAAGAGACCAGAAGTATTACAAGATGGAAAACAAAAAGACTAAGATAAATGACATAGAAAGAATTTTTGGCAAACATGGGAAATAGTTTATCAGGAAAACTGTATGAAAGAGATGGTGTTTTAATTCTTCCACAAGAAGACTTACAGCTTCTCCCTTGGCTTCTTACTGATTGGCAGCCTTCATTGCTTTCTTGCTTGATGTATTTCTTCTCTAAAGGATGTCACAAGCTTTGAACCAGGACAATCTGGAAAGCTTGAGAAATTTACATTTCTTCTTTGAAGTTTATATCCTTAATCTATGTGATAATGTTAACATCTCATGGAGTTATTGAGGAAATAAATATTACAGAGCCATGATTTAAGTCAGCTATATTCAGATATGTAGTCATATTCAAAGCCAGAATACCAGAGAGACTTGCACACACATCCATGTTTATGGAAGCACTATTCACAATAGTCCAAAATATGGAACCAGCATAGATGTCACCACAGATGAATATATAAAGAAAGCGTGGTATATATGTGCAGTGGAGTTTTATTCAGCCATAAATAATAACGATATATTTCATTAGAATGAAAAATGATGTTAATGCTCATGTTAAATACATGAAAAAATTAATGTTAAATATTAAAAATTTAATGCTGAGCTTACTTTATGGGTTAAATGTTAATGTTAAAAATTAAGTTACACTCAAAAAGACAAAAATGACATTTTTATGTGTAGGATATAGACTGAAACACATACACACACATATACATTTATATATACATATATGTATGTATATATTGTGTATAGATTATTTGTGGGTCTGGAAGTAGAAAGGTGGCTATTTGGTAAGTGAAAGGGAGAGAACTCAAGGGAAAAGCAGAAGAAAATAATGTGTTATAGATATAGAAAAAAGTTTCTTATATGCACATACATTGTTTCATACAATGTAATAACACTAATAATATTTTTAAACCGAAAGTAAGAAAAATAAGGAGAGTGCCTAGAACATGACAGGGATCCAATATCACAGGGCTATCTACTGACTCAATTTGTATGACTCCTTAATTCAGAGACAAAAGATGCTCTTAATTGAAAATGAGGTTTCCAGAGTTTAGTCCCTTGTTTTCAGTTTATACTTCATTAATTTGGAGGTTTATTGTACATATTTATTTCCTATGAAATGGTGATAATATGTTTCAGGTGCTGGGAATTAAATGAAAGTATGAAAAGGCTTAGCACAGTTACTATTAACTCATAAAATGTAGAGGTTAATAATGAGGTCCACTGTGACACTGCTAGTGCTAAAGTACATGACCCTGGCAAAATTATTCATATTCCATGGCTCATCTGGATGCTCACCTACAATATATGAATGAGTTAAATACTTTTCTGATAATTCATCAAACCAAAAGAATTAGCTTACAAATTATGAATGGAGGTTTCTCAGAATCACGGCATCTGGAACTACTGTTAGAGAAATAGGTGCTGAATCTGAATGTGTTGATTTAGAGAAATAAAATATTAGTTGCAAAACAAAAATGAAAAGTGAAAACTCTTTGAGATTCTAAGTGGGATTCTCCTAAGTATTTGGGTAGTAGTTTTCTGATTGTATAATTATCACTATATCAGTGATACTTATATATCCCCCCTCATACACACATACATGCATGCACATGCACACAAGAATAAAAGAAAACCCTCAGGGATCTTGTTTTAAGAAAGTAATCAGTATTAAATAAGAATACAAGTGTCGGATGTGAGATACTTCCCCTAACGCCATTGGCAAGGAAGCAACAGAGATTCCCCCAGAACAGTACAGGTTATCACCATTGTCACTCATTGCTCTACCAGAACTAGCTGTAAAAACCCATTGCTGAACACACTCCACACTTTGGTTGCATGCTGTAGATAGAGCAAGCTAGAACTGAGCTAGACATTTCCTCCTTGGTGGCTAGCTTTCATGGTGTTGGAAGACTGCTGGAAGAGACTAGTCATCTTTCCCAAATGTGTTCCTATAAGCTACAGTAAGACCTGCCAGGGAAGATATACTCATTTTGTAATAAATAGTATGACTACTAAATAGGCAGCCAGTTGCTTTCAGGTTCAGTTTAAGGCTAACTCCACATAAATAAACTCATGCCTAGAAATGAAAACCCAGTCAAGAACCTATAACAGGAAGATCATAGGCCTTAGGAGGGAACCTACTACTGTTGCTTTGTTAAATGAACATGTGAAAATACCTTCTAAATGCTGGCGTTTAATATCCATAGATCAGTACTGCTATCTACATTGCTCAAATAAAATGCCTTGTGCAGTGGATTGTGGTTAGAGTCATAACAAATCAAAGTGTTGAGATTAAGAGAGTGTAGAGTGTTCTGCCCTAAAAAAAATTATCTATACCAACCCCCTCTAAGGCTCAGGAAATATTGGAGTAGGCAGAAAAAATATAGCCAAAGGACAGGGAGTAGTGATGGGAGACAGTGCCTTCTGGACATGGCAAGGCTGTTGCATTCAAGAATAGTTACCTAAGTAAGACCTGCACAAAATTGGGCCCAGCAACACCGCAATATTCATGGGGAAGGAACTCATAAGACCCCACTCACCACTGTGGACCTTGGACAATTAATGGATGCTGGAGAGATGGCTATCATTTAGTTGTGTAACCGCTAAAGAGTTGTTTGTGCTTTGGTCTATAACCCCTACCCATGTTCTTGAAAGCACCCTTTTTAAACGCAGTGGCCACAAAAATTACATCAATGTAGGAAGGAGATTTGTTAGAAAGAAAGGCTTCAGCTGGGGAGGTGAAGGGATGGAGGGGGTAAGAAAGGCCAAAATTTTGGTCAAATATATATATTGACATACATATCAATTATTTTGAAAAAAGAAACTGGCCAAATCAGAGGAAGTGGTATGGCAGCAAGGAGAAGTAAAAACATAAAGGATTATCTGAAAAAGTATCTACAGTAAAAACTGAACTTTAAGTAAAGCTCATTATTGGTGCTATATTAAAATACGACACTAATGGCTTAAAAACTATCAATACAAGCAACTAGTTGAATTAGAATTTACTTGACTGTGATGGATGCACTGCTTAAATGAAGAATGTGTGTAAAACCTTACATTACAGGTGAATGCCAATTTTCCTTTATAACAGATATTTGTTAATTGTAGCAATGATTTTCATTCATACATATAAAACGTTTTTGGCATGTACATCATCTCTATCTTCTCTCCCATTTCCTTATTTTCCATGGAATTCTTCTCCTTTTGCTATGCCCATAATTTTCTGATTTTTTTCATACTGTCCCAAATATCCTATATTTTCTCATCATGTGTCCTTTTGAATTTCTCATTTTCTTTGAACCTGTGTTCCAGTTCTTTTACTTTGTCTTCAAGTCCTGATGTGTGATCTTCCACATGGTCTATCTTGTTTGTGAGGCTTCCCCTAAGCTTTTTATTAGACAAATTGAATTTTAAATGTTCTTATTAATTCTTTGAAAAATCTCATAGTGTATTTTGATCATATTCACCACCTTTACCTAACTCCTCCCAGATCCACCTCGGCATCTCTACACACCCAAACTCATATTCCTTATCTTTTTAAGCCCATAAAGCTGAGGTTGTATTGCTCAACCACTCTTTAGAATGGCACCTGCCCTGGAGTATTATTAACCCATAAACAGTCATATCATTAAAGAAAACAGACTCTCCCTTTCCAGAAGCTGTCAAAGACCAATAGGTCCTCAGCTTGGAATAAGACTTCCTGCTCACCAAAAGGGTGAGCTACAGTCCTACTCAAAAGGGGGAAGAAAATAATCTCCGGGAAGTAGAAGGAGAAAGGGATCTGGGAGGGGGAAGGGGGAGCAAGTTGAGATATGGGAGGAGATGGGGGAGAAGTATGGAGGATCAGGAATTTGAAAATAGGTGTGTAGCCGTAGGGGAGGGAAAACTGGGGATAGCCACTAGAAAGTCCCACAAGCCAGGGACCCAAGAGGTACTCAGGCCACAACAGGGAGGACATTAGCCAAAATATCCAACAAAGGAGAGGTAGAACCTGTAGAGATCATATCCAGTGGATAGGCATGACCCCCATTTGAAGGATGGGGCCACCCACCAACTCAAAGAATATTAATCCAGAATTCCTCCTGTCAAAAGGAAATGCAGGGACAAAGAGTGGAGCAGAGACTGAGGAAAGGCCATCCAGAGACTGTTCCACTTAGGGATCCATCCCATCTGCAGACACCAAAACCAGACACTATTCCTGATGCCAAGTGCTTGCTGACAGGAGCCTGGTATAGCTGTTCCCTGACAGGCTCTGCCAGAGTCTGACCAATACAGATGCAGATGTACACAGCCAAACATCAGACTGAGCACGGGGACCCCAATAGGCCCAATAGGCAAGGACTGTAGGAGCTGAAGGAGTTTGCAACCCCATAGGAAGAACAACAATATCAACCAACCAGATCCCCAAAGCCCCCAGGGACGAAACTACCAACCAAAGAGTGCACATGGGGGAACCCATGGCTCCAGCTTGATATGTAGCAGAGGATTGCCTTATCTGGCAATCCCTTTGTCATGTAGAGGCTTGATGACCCAGGGTAGGGGAATGCTAGGGTACTGAGTGGATGGGCAGGTGGGGAGCACCCTCATAAAGGCAGGGGAGAGGGAGGGGAGAGGGAGATTGAGGAGGGTAAACTGGGAAGAGGGATAACATTTGAAATGTAAATAAATAAAATAACCAATAAAATGAAAAAATAAAAGGAAACACTACTTCCTTGAAATCATTCACCACTTCTGGTCTTAAAAATCCTTCCACTCTTTTCTTCTATAGAGATTCTTCTTTAGCAGAAGATATGTAATATAGATGTCAACTTTAAAGCTAAGCCCTCTTCAGCCTCTTATTCTCTTCAGGTTTACCAGTTGTGGATCTCTGTGCTTATTGCTATCTAGAGATTAGTAAGATGCACTAATCTATGGATATAGCAATATCCATGATATAGATCTGACAGTATATACAAAGATAAAACCTCAATACCAAAAAAATAAGCAATCCATTTTAAAGAGGTTGAATTATTTGTTGTGTTTGTGGTATGTTCATCATTTTATTTCATTTGTACTTGATTGTGTTACTTTTTTGGTGTATTGCCAATCTTTTTCAGTATATTCCTGCTTTTCCATCCCAAAGCTCTTCTTCTGTATCTATTTGGAGTAGAATCTCTTACAGGCTCTTCTCAACTGGATGAGTTGGAGGCAGCCTGTCATCTTAATCCAGAAATTCCTGAATGTATTTTTAATCTTGTTTGAATCTGCTTGATCAGTTTATCACTTAAAAGAGAATTATTTTGGTTCCAAAGTTTAGATATTTTTATGATATCTTTCTGTTATTCATATCTAGTTTTATTCCATTGTGTTTAGAACATATTTTATATGATTTCAGGTCTTGTAATTGTTTTGATGATTGTCCTTGGGCCAAGGATATAGTCTATTTTGTTATATTTTTAATTATTTTATTTACATTCCAAATGCTGTCCTGGTTCCTCTTCCCAGAGTTTTTTATTTCATTTTCCCCTCCCCTTAGCATCTGAGAGGGTACACCCCCACTTGACCACATCCTACACCCTGGGAATTCCCCTTCCCTGGAGCATCAAGTCTCTATGGGATCAGGTGCATCCTTTCCCACTGAGGCCAGACAAGGCAGTCCTCTGCTACATATCTGCCAGGAGCCACAGACCAGACCAGGAATGCATTTTGATGGGTTGCTTAGTCTCTGGGACCTCTCAGGTGTCCAGCTTAGTGAACACTGTTGGTCTTCCTATGGACTTGTGATCTCCTTCAACTCTGTCAGCCCTTCCCCTAACTCTTCCATAGGAGTCCCTAACTTCAATCCAATGATTGGCTGTGAGTATCTGCATCTGTCTCAGTAAGCTACTGGTAGATCCTCTCAGAGGACAGAAATGCTAGGCTCCTGTCTGTAAGTACAACATGGAATCAGGGTTTGTTGCCTGCTCAGGGGATGGATCCCAAGTTGGGCCAGTCACTGGATGGCCTTTTGTTAATTCTCTGCTCTATTTTTGTCTCTGCATTTCTTTTAGATAGGAACAATTCAAGGTCAAAATTTTTGAAGGAAGATTGGTGATTCTATCCCTCTACTGGGAGTCCTGTCTACCTACTGGAGGTGGTTTCTTCAGATTCCATCTTCCCACTGTTGGGGATTTCAGCTAAAGTCATCTCCGTTGATTCCTGGGATCATCTCACATCCCAGGTCTCTGGAACTTTCTAGATGTTCCCCACCTCCCAACTCCCCAACGCTTCGTACTTCCATTCATTCGCCTGGCCGTCTGGGTTTCTCCCATGTCGCCCCCAATAACTAATCCTGTCCAGCTTTTCCCCTCCCACTACCCTCTCTGACCCAGATCCCCTCTGCCTCCCATGTTCCCCCTTCTAAGTGTGACTGAAACATTCTCACTTCAGTCTTCCTTCTTGTTAAACTTCTTATGGTCTGTGGGTTGTATTATGGGTATTCTGTACTTTTTAGTTAAAATCCATTTATCAATGAGTACACACCATGAATGTCCTTTTGGGTCTGGGCTCCTCAATCACAATGATATTTTCCAGTCTCATCCATTTACCTTCAAAATTCATGGTGTCCTTGATTTTAATAGCTGAATAGTATTCCATTGCTTAAATGAACCATATTTTCTGTATCCATTGTTCAGTTGAGGGACATCTGGGTTGTTTCCAGTTTTTGAAATAAGGCTGCTATGAACATAGTGGAGCACTTGTTCTCATGGTATGGTGAAGCATCTTTTAGGTTTATGTCCAGGGGCAGTATATCTGGATCTTTAGGTAGAACTATTTACAATGTTCTGAGGAACCACTAGATTGATTTCCAGAGTGGTTGTACCAATTTACAATCCCATCAGCAATGGAGGAGTGTTCCTCTTTCTCCACATCCTCACAAACATGTGCTGTCATTTGAGGTTTTGATTTTAGCCATTCTTACTGGTATAAACTGGAATCTCAGGGTCATTTTAATTTGCATTTCCCTAATAAGTACGGATGTTGAACATTTCTTGATGTGATTCTTGAACTTCCTCTGTTGAGAATTCACTGTTTAGCTTTCTATCCCATTTTAATTGGGTTATTTGGTTTTTTGAGTTTTTATATATTTGAATATTAGCCCTGTATTAGATATAGGGTTAGGGAAGATCTTTTCCCAATCTGTAGGCTGCCATTTTGTCCTATTGACAATGTTCTTTGCCTTTCAGAAGCTTTTTAGTTTCATCAGATCCCTTTGTCAATTGTGGATCTAGAACCTGAACCACTGGCGTTCTGTTCAGGAAAGTTTCCATGTGCCATCACTGTCATTTCCCATTTTCTCTCCTATTAGATTCAGTGTATCTGATTTTATGTGGAGGTTCTTGAGCCACTTGGACTTGAGTTTTGTGCAAGTTGATAAATATGGATTAATTTGAATTCTTCTACAACCAGACTGCCTGTTAGACCAGCACCATTTGTTGGAAATGCTTTCTTTTTTCCAATATATGGCTTGTCTTCTTTGTAGAAGATCAAGTGTCCATAGGTGTGTGCAATTATTTCTGGGTCTTTAACTCTATTCTGTTGATCTACCTGCCTGTCACTGCACCAATATCATGCAGTTGTTATCACTATTGCTCTATAGTACAGCTTGAGGTCTGGGATGGTGGTTCACTCAAAAGGTTTTTTAGATATTTTTTATTGATTATTTTAATTATTTACATGTTAAATGTTGTTCCCCCTTCCCAGTCTCCCCTTTGCAAACTCTCTCAACATCCCCCTTCCCTTTGCCTCTAAGAGAATACTCCCCCACCCACACAGCCACTCACTCCTGCCCAACCACACTAGCATCCCCGTACACTGGGGCAACAAGCCTCCTCAGGACCAAGCACCTCTCCTCCCGTTGATGCAAGATAAGGCAATCCTCTGCAACATATGTAGTGGGAGCCATGAACCTACCCATGTATACTCTTTGGCTAATGGTTTAGTCCCTGGGACTTCTAAGTGGTCTGGTTGGTTGATATTGTTGCTCTTCCTATGCAGTTGCAGTCCCCTTCAGCTCCTTTGGTCCTTCCTTAACTATTCCATTGGCTTCCCTGCGCTCAGTCCAATTGTTAACTCTGAGTGTCTGCATCTGTCTTAGTCAGGTGATGACAAAGCCTCTCAGAGGACAGTCATACTAGGTTTCTGTCTGCAAGCACTTCTTGGCATTAGCAATAGTGTTAGGGTTTGGTTTCTGTTGATAGAATGGATCATATGGTGGGGTGGTCTCTGGATGACCTTCCCTTAAGCCTCTGCTCCATTTTAGCCCCTGCACTTCCTTAAGATAGGAACCATTCTGGTTTAAACATTTTTGAGATGGGTGAGTGACCCCTTCCCTCAACTGGGTGTCATGCCTATCTACTAGAGGTGGTCTCTTCAGGTTCTACCTCCATCTCTCTTCTGTCAGGTATTTCAGATAATGTCATCCCCGTTGGGTCCTGGGAGCCTCTTGTATCCCTGGGATCTGAGACTTTATAGTGGTTCCCACCATGACCCTGCTGTTGCCATATTTCTATATTCTTCTGGCCCTCTGAACTTCTGTCTCTTCCCATACCTGAACCTGGCCCCTTTTCCCCTCCCCCTCCTCAATCCCACCCAGGACCCTCAGTCCCTCTACCTCCCATGATAATTTTGTTCTCCCTTCTAAATGGGATTGAAGTATCCACACTTTGGCCCTCCTTCTTGTTAAGCTTCGTATGGTCTGGAAGTTGTACTGTGGGTATTCTGAGATTTTTGAGTTAATATCCACTTATCAGTGAGTACATACCATGTATGTCCTTTTGGGTCTTGGTTAACTCACTCAGGATGATATTTTCTAGTTCCATCCATTTGCCTGCAAAATTTGTTAAGTCATCACTTTTAATACCTGAGTAGTATTCCATTGTATAAATGAACCATATTTTCTGGATCCATTTTTCCATTGAAGGACATCTGTGTTGTTTTCAGCTTCTGGCTGTTATAAATAAGGTTGTTATGAACATACTGGAGCACATGTTCTTGTTATATGTTGGAACATCGTTTGGGTATATGCCCAGTAGTGGTACAGCTGGTAACAGTATTTCCAATTTTTTGAGGAACCATCAGACTTATTTCCAGAGTGGTTATACCAGCTTGCAATCCTACCAGCAATGAAGGAGTGTTCCTCTTTCTCCACATCCTCACCAGGATCTGCTGTCACCTGAGTATTTTATCTTAGTCAATCTGACTGGTGTGAGGTGGCATCTCAGGCTCTTTTTGATTTGCATTTCCCTGATGACTAAGGATTTTGAACATTTCTTTTTTTTTCTAATAAAAAGTTGAAGAGAAGCATTTCTTTATTGGTGATTTTTAAATTTCCCCGCTAATGATTAATTTTTGTAAAAATATAAGTTTCTATTTTTATACAATATTTCACAATTCATGGTTATATCTGTTAGATAAATTCCTAGAAATGAAATTGCAGTTAGTCTCCAGCTTTCTTTGGGAGTGTTACTTTGCTTGTGGCTGGAACAGAATAACTGACAAGAAAAGAAAACTCATGCATAGTTCAGTAGATACAGTCTCTTACTTCAAGGAAGGTAAGGGGTGGGTGGCTCCGGCCTTGGCAGCAAGGAAACCAAATCTAATTAGAGTCACAGGACTCATGTCTCACTCAGCCACCATTCCAGACCACATCTCTAAAAGGTTCCAGACTCTCAGTACAGTGCCACAAAGGTGGGGGACCAAGAGTTCAAACAAACCCTGGGGCCTTTTCACAAGTAAATCACCATTGGGGTATCAATCCTCTTTCCAATCATGTCAGAGACCATCTGTGTCTCCATTCCTTTCTTAGCATATGGTTAAGAGCCTTTCAGAAGCCCATCCTGCTAATTTAGCTTAGTTTTATATACAGATTTCTCAAGAGGTCCAAAGGTTGGAAGGAAAAGAATTAAGGCAAAAAGACACTGGGAAACTCTCTCTCCCTCTCTCTCTCTCTCTCTCTCTCTCTCTCTCTCTCTCTCTCTGTGTGTGTGTGTGTGTGTGTGTGTGTGTGTGTGGGAGATAGTGATTGATTACAGGAAACAGATACCATCTCCAGGGCTCAGGAACAAGCAAAGATGTTGAAATGATTAATTTAGGAGCTCTACAAAAAGCCTTCTAACATTGAAACCCAGACCTCTGTGGATAGAGTATGGTTTAGCTGGTACTGTGAACTTGGAGGGGGGTCCCTGTAGAGCTGAGACCAAACTCCCAGCAGGGTGTACAGATAGGCTAGAGATGTGGAACCAGCAGGCTGTAAGATCAAGTTTTGGAAGCCTTGTAAACTGGACTCAGAGGCTGCAGTAACTAAACAGGGAGTGGGCAGGTGAAAACTGAGCTGTTGAGTTGCTGGCAGGGACAGAAAACAGACAGGGGGGAGGGAATTTATTCTTTCTCTCCAAGCCTTCCACTCTGTACCTGCTGTAGGCAGAACAAAGATTGGTAAGATCCTAGCACCAGTACTCCTGAGTTTATTTGGAAAGGTAGGGCTGGAATCAAGACATAGTAACTAAAAGATTATAAGACATCTTGATGAATTGCTATTTGATAATGTAAAAGGTGAAAGCCACAGCCTGTTGTAGGTTTTTTTAAAAATTCTATTTCTATTTCTATTTCTATTTCTATTACTATTACTATCTATCTATCTATCTATTTAGAACATTTCTTTAAGTGCTTCTCAGACATTTGAGATTCCTCAGCTAAGAATTCTCTGTTTAGCTCTTTAGCTCATTTTAAAATACAGTTATTTGGATTTTTGGAATCTAATTTCTTGAATTCTTTGTATATTAGCCCTCTATCAGATGCAGGGTTGGTAAAGATCTTTTCCCAAACTGTGGGTTTCCATTTTGTCCTATTGTCAGGGAGTACTACTCAGCCATTAAAAACAATAATTTCATGAAATTCGCAGGATGGAACTAGAAAATATCATCCTGAGTAAGGTAGCAGAGTCACAAAAGAACACACATGGTATGTACTCAGTGATAAGTGGATATTAGGAAAAAAGTTCAGAATACTTGTCTTAGTCAGGGTTTCTATTCCTGCACAAAACATCATGACCAAGAAGCAAGTTGGGGAGGAAAGGATTTATTCAGCTTTCTCTTCCATGTTGCTATTCATCACTAAAGGAAGTTGGGACTGAAACACAAGCAGGTCAGGAAGCAGGAGCTGATGCAAAGGCCATGGAGGGATGTTACTTACTAGATTGATTTCTCTGGCTTGCTTGGCTTGCTTTTCTCAACTGAACTCCTTTCTCTGTGATAACTCCAGCCTGTGTCAAGTTGACACAAAACCAGCCAGTACAATACTCATGGTACAACTTAGAGACCATATGAAAGTCAAGATGAAGGAAGACTAAAGTGTGGATGCCTCAGTCCTACTTAGAAGGGGAGGAAGAGATGAGAGGGAGAGGAAAAAGTGGGGGCAGGATCAGGTGTAGGAGGAAACAGGGAAAATGGACAGAGGGTCAGGAAGTTGAACAGAGGTATGTAGCAATGGAGGATGGGGAACTGAGGCTAGCCAACAGAAAGTCCCAGTTTCTAGGAAAGCAAGAGGTTCCCAGGACCCAACAAGGATGACATTAGCTGAAATACCCAACAAAGGTGAGAGAGAACCTGTAGAGACCATATCCAGAGGTCAGGCATGACTCCTAGTTAAGAGATGGGGTCAGCCACCCTTCTTAAAATTTTAACCCAGAATTGTTCCTGTCTAAAGGAAATACAGGGACAAAGAGTAGAGCAGAGACTAAAGGAAAGGCCATCCAGAGACTGCCCCACCTGGGGATCCATCCCATATGCAGGCACCAAATCCAGACACTATTGCTGATGCCAACAAATGCTTGCTGACAGACGCCTGATATGGATGTCTCCTGAGAAGCTCTGCCAGAGCCTTACTGATCCAAATGCGGATGCTTGCAGCCAACCATTGAACTGGGCAGGGGGACCCCAATGGAGGAGTTGGGGGAAGGACTGAAGGAGCTGAAGGGGTTTGCAACCCCATAGGAAGAACAACAATACCAACCAAGCAGACCCCCCAGAGCTGCCAGAGACTAAACTACCAACCAAAGAATACACATGGAGGGACTCATAGCTCCAGCTGCATATGTAGCAGAAGATAGCCTTGTCTGGCATCAAAGGGAGGCAAGGCCCTTGGTCCTGTGAAGGCTTGATGCCCCAGCATAGGGGAATGTTAGTGCGGTTGGGCAGGAGTGGTTGGGTGGGTGGGGGCACACCCTTGTGGAGGCTGGGGGAGATAGTGTGGGATGGGGGATATTCAGAAAGGAAACTGGGAAGGGGGATAACATTTGAAATGTAAATAAACAAAATAAACAATAAAAAAAGAAATTTTTCTTTATACTATATTTCAGAGTCTCACATTTGTATTCTGTATAAGGTTTCTAGTTATGGATGGACTTAGTAAAAATAATAATTTTGAGGCAACAATAATAATGTCTAATGAGGTTTACAAAATATCCAATAATAATTTTTTGAGTTAGCATAAAAATCAAAGTCTATTTTTGTAGGAATATTACTTACATTTAAAAATTAAAGTATTACTTCCAGGTTAACTGTTACATATTGAGGATACATATTATATTCTCTAAAGTAAACATACAAATAAATAATTAAATTATTAACACATAATTCACAGACTACCAAATCTATCCCAACAGAAATGATATATAGAAACAAACACTGAAAGTGACATACACAGAATCATCACCAAGAAATAAGATATGTTACTATTTTGTGACTATTATCTCCCAGTGACTCCAAGTTATTATTATTATGAATAATTTGAATCTTGTTTAGCTACCTTTTTAGAATTTGGTTCAAATAACTTTATAAATAAATATGTATATAGATATACCTATATCTATATATACCTATTTACTATAGTTATATAAGTATATTCTATGTGTTAAAAAATGAAAGTTAGGTGATATTCTCTGATTGATACTAAGTAACAATAAGCCACATTTAGAGGCCAGGTTGAATGTGTACCTACTAAAGGCACCTTCACCAGCACACTAATCACACTATTGATTCTATTTATCTCCCCTAGTATGCATTTAAGTTTTCTTACTAGACAACAGCCTATAACACAGGGTCAAGATCTTATTGATTAAAGTTTCAGATAACTTGGTATGGCTACATTTCAGAATTATAAATATGAAAAAATGAAAATGGGACCATAAAAGTAAAAGGAAACAGCTTTTCAAAGGGGGTGGGATGATTTTGTAATAATCGGTTATTATTTTGTTCCTTATATGTTGAGAAGCCTGAAAATGAGCCAGAGGGGAAAACTTATATTTAATACAGAAGGCTATAACAGGAGTCTACATGAAAAGTAACAAAATCCTCATATAATGGGAAAGAATGGAGAATTATGGCCATATGAGAAATACAAAGAAAATAATTAATAGGAAATAGTGGACAGTTAAATGGAAGAAACAATGGGAAGAATTGTTTATGAGTAATTTCACAAAAAAATAACTTATTGCAGTAGTTTTTACTGTCTTGATACGACCTAGAATGACCTGGAATGAAAATCTCCATGAGAGTTTTCCAAGATTGAAATGAGCTATAGGCATGCTTCTGGGAAATTTTTTCTTAATTGAACTAATTGACATGGAAAGACCCAGCCCATTAGGGTAGTTCCATAGTTTAGTCTGGGGTCCTGTACTGTATATGAAGAGAGACGGAAAACCAAACATAGGTATACATGCATTTACTTCTGATCTTTACTGTGAATATGATGTGACCACATGCTTTCCTGCCTTGACTTTTGCAAAGGACTATAACTTGATGTGACCACATGCTTTCCTGCCTTGACTTTTGCAAAGGACTATAACTTGATGTGACCACATGCTTTCCTGCCTTGACTTTTGGAAAGGACTATAACTTGAAGTTGTGAACTAAAATACACCCTTTCCCATCTAAGTTGCTTTTGTCAGGGTATTTTATCTCTGCAACTGTAACAGAAGTAGAACACTTACCAGGAAGTTTTGTTCAGTCAATATGAGAATAATGAGTTCATAAAACAGTAGTAAAATACAGAGTGCATATATAAGGCAGTCATGTTTTGGTCGTATTACCTAATTAAATACTCATAATAACAGCATGCAAAAACCAATATTACAATATAGATGGATATCTATTGCCATAATGATATGTAGCTTGCTCGAGATCACAAAGTTAGTGGGAGAAATAAATTTTGAGCTCACATTTTTCACTCAGTCAGATTTAGCATACAACACTTTCACTTAATAGAGAAATCAAAGAAAAATAAATGAAAATGATTCTTCATCTACGCATAGTAACTTTTTCATATAGTTATGTAATATCTATCTTTGGAATGTATATGACTTAGGTACTGATATTTTGCTGTAACAAAATTGTCTCAGAAGGTTAGAGTCCATGATAGCAGAGCACAAGCATAGCAGCATGAACAGCTGAGAGTTCACTTATTGAGTCACAAGTAGGTGGCAGAAAGAGAGACACTGGGATGGTGTGCTTCTTTTTAAGCCTTTTCAAAGCCTGCTGCCCATGACAAACTTTCTCCAATACAGCCACTCCTACTAATTCTTCCTAAAGAGTTCCACAGATTGGGGTCTAAGTATTCAAACAGATCAACCTATGAGAGGCATCCTTATTCAAGCCATCACAGCTTTTAACCTTATCAGTGGCTTTGGATAGAAAAGTCAATTGTATACATGCCAACTATTGTTTCTATAACTACTTGGAGTCTGAAGTGTTTCATATGTGGAATTTTTCAGATTGACTAATATCTACCTATGTATAATGAGAATAACTTGGAGATGAGACCCATGTCTGAATACAAAATTCATTCATGCTTCATATAGACCTCATATACATATCCTAAAGGCAATTGCATATAATATTTTGATTATGACTCATCAAGTGTTGACTACTACTAATAGAATTCCTAAATACTCTGACTCAAATTTCCAAGTCATATCTCTATGCTTCCCTGTATTTTCAAATGCAACTGAATTTATGCAGTTTGGTTCTTGCTTGCTTGCTTGCTTGCTTGCTTGCTTGCTTTTTACTTTTATTATTTTTTACAATAGAGTCCTTGCCCCCTTCCCTGTCTGCCCTCCCACAGTTCCTCATCCCATTCCTCCCTCCTCCCACTCCAAGAGGATGTCCTCTCCCCCACCAGGCCTCTTCCCTCCCTGGAGCCTCAAGTCTTTCAAGGGTTAAGCATGTCTTCTCCTACTGAAGCCAGACTAGGCTGTCCTCTGCTATCTATGTGTCAGGGGGTCTGGGACCAGCTCATGTATGCTGCCTGGTGGGTGGCTCACTGTCTGAGAGATCTCAGGGGTCTGGGTTGTTTCACAAGCAGCATAGAGCTTATTTGGTGTTTTCATTTCAATAGAGGTTCTTCTCTGAACACACATTTACATAATTTAATTTTTAGCAACATCTTACTTATTTACAGGTATATTTTTACTATCCCTACATATCTTTGGCATATTGTCATATATTTCTTCACGTTTTTATTTTTTGAGAGTAACACAATATAATTGGTTTTGTAGTCTCTAAATCATTTTACCGGAATTTTGGAAAATAAAGATAATGAATTTGTATGTTCAACTGGCATCATGAACTGGAAATTCTACTTTATGGTTTAAATATTTTCCTTGCATATTGGTTATTTCTTCTGCAAGCAGCATAGAGTTGAGCATTAATCACATATGTTGCATAGATCATTTGTTGTAAATGGCAACATTGAAGAGGTGAAGAAAATAATGTGGCAAATTATGGCAACTGAGCAGTGAGTCCTGATAGTAGTTACTGCTGGGTGGCCAGAATGTCTAACATAAGCAATGAGACTGATACAGTTTCCCTTGATGGGCACAGAATAGATGGGCACCTGTGATAGCAGAGGCATAACAACAAGAGTAGGTCAATAATTTATTTTCCAGTCTCTTTAAAGAAGATGTATGTTTAAACAAATAGATATTAGGAGAATTAGTAAAAACTAGTTACTGAATATAAATAAATAAATGATGAAAAAAAAAAAGACTTAACCCAGTGGAAAGAGACACATGTAACATTAAGACCCTGGGCACCAATGTAAAATGAATAGAAGCAATATCAATTTAAAAGGCATAAGAAAAAATGGGGAGCCAAGGTTGGAAAGGACGAGTACAATGGACATTCCAAGGCACAAACAGAAAGTTAAAATACTGTACACAAGCCTAAGACTTCATGGCACACACTCCAATAAGAGTGTAAACTCTGTAACCAGGTGTCTGGGTCATAATTCTGTTCATTCTGAGTAACTTTTATGACTCTGGGCAGATAACACAGCTATTAACTTTAGTGTTATCTATAAACAAAAACATCACAACACCCAATATATTGCATTGTTGTGGGCTTTTAACACCCTAAAACACATATAATAAATAAGCTTGACAGAAATGTTCACTATAGGAGTCAAAGATTATTAATTTTATTCAAATTTCAATTAATCATAGAAATTATTATCATAGAAAGTTATAGGTGTAACTATTTCCTTTTATAAGAATTTTTGAAGATGTATTTATTTTTATTTCATGTGTACAAAATAAAATCTTCAGATCTCTTGGAACTGGAATTATGGAAAATTGTAAGCCACCATGTGGAACTAAGCCATGTCTCCAGTCCTATTATGGCATTTTCATTAATATGTCTCATTATATTTCATTTTATTTAATTACTCTCCCTCCCCTAATGCCCTCCCTTACCCCTATTCTCCTCTTGCTAAATCTCTTGCTTCCAACAAATAGCTCCACTCACCTGCTTTATGTCACATATACAGTATTTTCCTTTTTCTCCCCTAAGCTGTCTTTTCTTCCATATGGCTCTTATTTAAGTTTAATCTCTCTCTCTCTCTCTCTCTCTCTCTCTCTCTCTCTCTCTCTCTCTCACACACACACACACACACACACAAATTCATACACACATACACACTCACACAGATTCAAATCTAAATTTCACATATTGGATAAAATATGAAATATTTTTACTTATTTTAAATAAGAATGATTTCCAGCTCTACTGATTTTTCTGTTAATATCAAAACTTCATGTTTTTTTTAACAGCTGTGTAAAATTCCATTAGTTACAAACATCTAGGCTGATCCACTTCCTAACTACTGTGAATGAGACAGCAGTGAGCATGGACGTAAAAGTATCTCTGTGGTATTTGACTTCCAGTCCACATGTCTATACCTAGGAGTGGCATGGCTGGGTTATATGGTAATTGTACTTTTGGTCTTACGAAAACTCCATACTGATTTCCATGGTGATTGCACTGGCTTAATATATGAGAGTGCATGTTGATCCTTTTTTGATAAGGAAAAATGGGGAGCCAAGAGGCTCAAGAGGTAAGTCTTGGCTACCTGGGTCATTGCCCAACTTCCAGATCTTAAGCTCTGTATTCACCTAAGTTTCCCTCCAGATCCCCAGTGTAGGCCACTGGGATCATTGATCATCTGGGCTCTCTGGCATCAGAGTGACTCATTAACAACTTTTTAATGAGGACGCAGCCAATAACTGTCCATTAGTACATCGTTTAGACTAAAGCCCCAGAGAAAACTGAGGACAGAAGTCAATGACAACAGAGTTCAACCCACAAGCAGCACATCAGAGTGAAGAAAATGAACTTCTCTCAGCAGAAGCCACCAGGCTTTCACAGTTGGGTCTCCAGGGTCCTTACAAGTCCCAGAGGCTCTGATTCTGGATATAGAAATGGTGGGACCAGGAGCTATGTGGGAGGAAGAGACAACTGAGCAGAGTGATCCGAGACCTACCTACCATAGCTTTCAGCAGAGAGAGACTCTGATGAAATCAGAGGCTCAAGTGCAATATCTTTGTTTCCTTAGTTCATTAAATTCTACTTGTCCAGGGAGACATTGCCTTCTTCTTCCCTTGCAAACATCCCATCTGTTCTCAGGGTTTTAACAAACCATTCCTGAGGAGATGAAACTTGGGCATGGATCAGTGGTAGAGCCTCCTGATTGGCTCTTCTGTCTTTAGTAATGATGAAGACTCAAATGCACACATATCTCACTCTATTTAACCCTTCTCAATGTATCCAGATTTTATTTTAAAATCATTTGAGGTAATCTGTCATTACTATGCTCAAAATTCTTATGTGTTCCTGCATCTTCAGAGTAAAACACGTTCTCAGTGTACCATGTAAGTCCAAAAACAAGCTTACTACTCAAAATTCAGTTTTGCCTTTCATGTACCTACTCAATTATACTGAACCTTTTATCCTTTTATAAAATGCATTTTTTTTGTTTCTCTAAATACTGCCTCTTTATTCCCCTTAACAGCATGAAGTTCAAAATGACTGGATTCACATCCTGCATATTATCCTTATCAGTCATGCAAGTTCATACAATGACTCTACAGCAGTCACTAAATTTGTAAATGTAATAAATTATATATTATTCCATCTGTAATGACAAAATAAGAGCAATAGAAACTAAGCACTGATGTATGTGATCTCTTGATAAATTGGTTATACAAATATGTTTTATTCTTTGTTGAATTGCCACAAATGTGGTTTCAAGTTTTTCACTTGTCTTTTAAATATTGCATAGATATTTTATTCTTGTTTACATGCTAATCTAAATATAAAAATATATCATGGTGAATCATGTACAAATTATGGAATAAAGAATAAAATGCAATAGCATCATTAAGAGAAATAGTGAGATGAATACAGTGGCAGGTTTGATATCCATAGCTATAATTTTGTATTTTTTAATGAACATATTTACCTTAAATGAACATAATGTTTGTAGCATCCACTGAACTAAACACATGGAATACCTTCTAGAGCTGTTAACCTTCACTTATGGCATATTTCTAAATGACTACATCGAAGTCCATAGAAAATCAACTTATGTCAAATGTTGCTATGTCTGTTCCTTCATTTATTCATTGATTGATATTACAAAGAAAATGAAGAGGCATATTCTAGAAAATAAAGATATCCAAGTTTAATCTAAAACTGTAGAGCACGCATAGTTGAAAATGCTCTAATCATATAGTTGAAAACATATTTGGCATTTGACCTATGATGTTTTCCTCTCATCATTTTTCATTTATGCATTTATTTATTCACTTTACATCCCAATATCTGCCCCACCTCTCCCTGAGTACAATACTTTCCATTATTGAAGACTGTCCATTGTATACCCATGACACATCTTCAAATATCAGTTCGTTGTGTGAACATGAGTTGAATTCTTGAATCCCTAATCTATTCTCTTAGTCTTCAAATCTGTCTTTATGTCCTTTTGCATGGTTTTTCTTTTCTTTGTAAATTTGCCATACAGCCTTGATAACTTTCTGATTTTTAGTTTTCATTCAAATTTTATTCTAAGTGTTAAAAATACTTAATTTTATATGGGCTGAGTCACCTTTCTTCTCATGAATTGACTGTGGTATATTGCTTAGATTAAATCAGAGTGCAATTTCTTCACAGTTGTCTACAGCTCAATTTCACCATTTAAATCATTTTCCATATCAAATGCAACTGCATGCTAAAAGTTGAGAGGTTAGCTGCACTTTATTGCACTCTCTCTATACTTGCTATTCTTGTGCATAAATTCCTGTAGATGAATCATGTCTGGACTTCATTTGTTTCTACTTTTAGAATTTGTTTTTACTGTAATATTCTCATAATTACATAAAGGTGTATGTTTATATTTTAGCCAAGTTTATTTTCACATTACCTAAAAAGTATTTTTAGGTGTCCTTATTCTTCATATTTGCCTGTCAAGATACAGTATATTTCTTTTATACTCAATTAAAATTTTGTTTTTGAAACTTGTTTTAGATTTATATATAGTGTCCTGCCTGCATATGAGCCTGCAGGCCAGAAGAGAGCACCAGATCTCATACATGGTTATGAGCCACAATGTGGTTGCTGGGAATTGAACTCAGGACCTCTGGACCTCTTAACCTCTTAATCTCTGAGCCATCTCTCCAGCTTTAAAATTATTTTTTTATTCACAGATGAATACTATTTTATCACTGCCATCTCTACCAGTTATTTTATACCTAACTGTTTAAGATTACTTAACTCTATCTTTTGTTAGACTCCAGACTTCAGTGATCACTCACATGTCATCACAGGAGTTACTCTAAAGGAACTGAATAAATTTTGAAGTTTCATTTCATTTAGAATCTACCTCTTCCTTCAGGTAGTTGATGAATTATTAATGAACATCTTTGCCTTTGAAAATTCATGCTAATGTTTCTCAGAAGTTTAACAAAACAAATTTAAGGAATCTGTTATTTGGAGTGTTGCTTGTTTTTATGTGGTACTTAGAGGGTAGGTAGCATGTTTAAATTATTTGAAGCCTATTATATATATTCATTTTCCACTTCCTTATATTAAATTATTTGCAGGATTTTAATTTTGATATGCAATGGATTAGGCAACTACTGATAACCAATTGCCAATCTGGGTTCCAATACACTGAAGAGGAAGTTCCTAGGATTGGTACCCATGAACTGAGTAGGTAAGAAAGTTGGGGTAGCCTGCAGTTACTACATTGAAGGGGTTTCATTAATCTAATCCCTTAAATTAGTTTTTTAGGCGTTACTTCTTCCTTTTCCTCCTACAAATCAACACAAAAAAATTTTTTTGATAAAACAATGACCTTTTAAAACTCTGTCCTTTGTCAAAGTTATAGAAGCATGGGCCCGTGACAATGATAATGATAACTACTAATTTTGTCAGTAGATGAAAATTGAAACAGTGGCATGTTTGTTAGGGTAAATATATATAATGTATAAATAGAATCTTTCCAGTTTTTACTTGATTCTAGTCCTTTGCCTTAGGATCCTATTCATTCAGCCTAGTTAATGAAGTATTATCAATGTGAAGGAAGCATTGGGCTGCATAGAAATGCTTGATTTCTTTTATAAGATGAATAATTTTTAAAAGAATAAAATAAAGGAAATGATAAAAGGCTAGGTTACCAGAGGCCTGCCCCAGTGCTGGCCTGGTCCCACAGAAGAGATAAGGAGTCCGTGAGGAAGAAGTGAATCAGGCACAGGGTCTGAGGAATAGTATAGCTTTCTTGACTGGCAGGGAGAGTGCTTCTTCATTCATACAGAACTCAGTAGGCATGGATAGATTCATGCCGTTACAAAATACAGATCATATGATTTTTGTCCCTCGACATGTGTTTTATTCCTCATTAGTTTAATCATCACTGATGACAGTGACAGAACAGAGTTGTCTTTTACAGCAATTTCCCTTCATTAACCTCATAACCCAACATTTAAGAATCTTGTGATTTCAGCGACCCCAGAAAGAAAACCTCCAAGCCAGCCCGGGCAGATTGTCATGTCCTGAACAATGTGCTATTAATTCATAATGGTCAGAATGCCAATTATCTTTAGACACAAGAAAAATTTTTCAGGTTGAAGCTGCTGCAGTTATTATTAAATTTCTTCCCATGAAACAATGTCTATATTTTATTTCATTGTAGAATGTATTGGAAGGTCTATTGTTCCTTGGTCATACATCACCATACAGGTCCTGTACGGCCTAACTTTTCTAAGAAAGGGAATCTTAATACTTTATTCCTTTATCATTTATGCATACCATTCTTTGTCCGTCAGTATAAGCTTTTTGTAGTGAAGAGATAACACCAGCAAATCTAACTTTGTTGTTGTATCTTTTCCTCAAAGGGCACACCATATGAGACCCAAAATCTTATATACCATGTAATTGCCTGGGTGAATTGAAGAAGAGTCTATTAACCTGATCTGCTGCCAACTCCTCTAGCCAACTGAATCTTGTTTATTTCTTTAAGTTTACTTTATTCTAATTATCTTGTTCCTGAGTGAGTACAAGGGCAGATGTTCCAAGAGTATTATGGAGTTAGAGACTCATAAGGAGATATCTATTGTTTTTGTCTGAGTCACAACATCCAGACCATAAGGAAGACCTTCAAGTAGGGCCAGATAAGGATATCTCCCTAAAAGCAGGAGGGGTAGTAGGCTCAGGACTTTCCTGGGGAAGCTTATAAACAATACTACTGGAAGAAGGCATTTGTTCATCGGGCAGTGGTGGCGCATGCCTTTAATCCCAGCACTTGGGAGGCAAAGGCAGGCAGATTTCTGAGTTTGAAGACAGCCTGGTCTACAGAGTAAGTTCCAGGACAGCTAAGGCTGTACAGAGAAAGCAAAAAGAAGGAGGAGGAGGAGGAGGAGGAGGAGGAGGAAGAGGAAGAAGAGGAGGAGAAGGCATTTCTTCATAAAAAAATTTCCATCAATCCAATATTCCAAGTTGTACAAATATTAAAAGCTCACCCAAGCATGCAACTCATGGAGATCAAGGCCAAAAGTGGAAGTTCACATGACAGTGATTGCATCACTCAGCTAGCTTTTCTGAATATTTATCAAGAAGCTGTGCTGGCTTTATAATTTTCACTGTTCCCTTTAGATAAGGTTGTGCCTTTAAGTGTTTGGTCTACACCTTTGTCTTCATTGTTGGGCTTCACAAGTTGCTTCTTCGTTGGACAGATCTGGTTTAACCTCTTTCCCTGCCAGTTATCAGGAGTCTAAAAAGTAAATCCGGAATCTGCTTTGTGTGATCAAGAATCTGTCTCCATGAGCACACAGGTTGTTTATGCTCATTTCCATGGCTGCAGGAAACTGGACAAAAGTAACTGAATTTGTACTCATGAGCTTCTCTTCCCTGCCTACCGAAATACAGACCTTGCTTTTCCTGGCATTTCTCACCATCTACCTGGTCACTCTTCTGGGAAACAGTCTCATCATTCTGGTGACTTTAGCTGACCCCATGCTGCAAAACCCTATGTATTTCTTTCTCAGGAACTTATCCTTCTTAGAGATTGGCTTCAACCTGGTCATTGTGCCCAAGATGTTGGGGACCCTGATTGCCCAGGACACAAGCATCTCCTTCCTTGGTTGTGCCACTCAGATGTATTTCTTCTTCTTCTTTGGAGTGGCCGAGTGTTTTCTCCTCGCCACCATGGCATATGACCGTTATGTAGCCATCTGCAGTCCCTTGCATTACCCAGTCATCATGAACCAAGGGACACGTGCCAGACTGGCTGCTGCCTCCTGGTTTCCAGGATTCCCTGTAGCCACTGTGCAGACCACATGGCTCTTCAGTTTTCCATTCTGTGCCAACAACAAGGTGAACCACTTCTTCTGTGACAGCCCACCTGTGCTGAGGCTGGTCTGCGCAGACACAGCAAGGTTTGAGGTCTATGCCATTGTTGGGACCATTCTGGTCGTCATGATACCCTGCCTGCTGATCCTATGTTCCTACACTCTCATTGCAGCTTCCATTCTCAAGATTCCATCAGCTAAAGGGAAGCACAAAGCCTTCTCCACCTGCTCCTCACATCTCCTTGTTGTCTCTCTTTTCTATGTATCTTCAAGCCTCACTTACTTTAGGCCTAAATCAAAGAATTCTCCTGAAAGCAAGAAATTGTTATCATTGTCCTACACTGTTGTGACTCCCATGCTGAACCCCATTATTTATAGCCTAAGAAATAATGAGGTGAAGAATGCCCTCAGCAGGACCTTCCACAAGGCTCTGGCCCTCAGAAACCATATCACATAAACATCAACATTCTCTCTCCTCCTTAAATGTCAGAGAGGTAATTGATATCCTTCTATATGTCTTTGCCTTCCCATTGTATAAACATTGTTTTTTCTCATTAGAGTAATTTGTATTTTGGGTGCATCTATGACCAATTTGTTCAAGGTATTATTTTGCTAATCAGCATGAAAGTGGCATACATTGTGCACTGTATGGAATCCCTAATGTGTACTTGGAGACATACATGAGAAAATACAGTAAAAACCACCAAAAGTCATCCTGGTCCATTGTGTGGCTTTAGACTAGTCCGAATCCAGGTGCATAGAAACATCCCTATTCCCCTATTGCATGATTCTTTCGTTCTTTCATTTTATTTCATGTTCTCCATAGCTTGGTAGTTTGAGACCTCAAACAGAGGAAAGCAAACTACTAATCTGTATGCATATTTATAGAACATCAATAGTCCCATTGCCTTTTTACTCAGGCTTCTTTGGTCAGGTAGAATAGGCCCAGTTTACAGATCTCCCAATTCCGTTTTAAAACTCTAAACTTTTGTTTTCTAAAGTTGCAAAATTTTATATACTATCATGATACTATCCTCTGCAAGGCTTTCCATGGATCTTTGCAGACTTGAGTACAGGTCCTTCTAAGAATGCTACTGTATTGCACTCAGTGACTTTGCATCCCAATGTTACATGCATTGTCAACATGAAAAGGCAAAAAAGCACCACAATAGAGTAAGTTAATCAATGCGGAGAAGTTCCAATGAAGTCGGTGATAAGAGTAAATGAATTTTATTGCTGAGGAAGTGAAACCAAAGATGTTTAAACAAATATAATTGGAATACAATTCTAAACCCCAGGTGTTTGAATACTAGTTTTGTACTTTTTCACTGCCATATAATATATAAAAATTATTTAGTTTAGAGTCATGGTAAAACAATATTTCATAAGGGTGGGTTGGTGGGTTGGTAGAGAAGTAAGCTGGAAAGATTATGTTTGAGAAAAACATGGTGAGCACCCATTTAACACACAGTTCAATCAAATAGGCAAAATAGAGCTATAAGAATTCAATACAAATAGCTTCATACTATGTTATGCTGCTCAGACCACATTTGAAACATCCTTCACTGAAGATACACATTGATAAACTGAAAAGTTTATACAAAGGTAGTCACACTCCTTACACACTTTTAGACTAGATGAGTTCAAGTGAGGAGAAGAGTGACATTTGCAACTGAGGGTTTGCACAAACATTCACATAAACCAGTAAGGCCATTAGCAGCCAGAAGAGTCATACACTAGAGTGTAAGTGAACACAGCCCAAAAGCCATCGTTACGTGTCATAAGTCACAGCGTGTACTGGGGAAATATATGTTCAACTAAAGAGACCACAAAACACTGTACTAGAAATGAAGGTTCTATGGAGCAAAGCTGCAGTGAGGTAAAACTAGGGGGTAAAGGCCAGGTGAGGACCTGGAAATGGGGTAGAAGTGGTGCTTTCCTTCATCCTCTGAACACACATTCTCTACCTTAACTATCCTGGGTCTTAGTCAGCTTGTGGTTGGTAGCCATCAACTGTTTTCTGAAATTATTAAGCACTTTGAACTTGTAATAAATATCTTTGTTTGAATGGTCCTAAAAATGTTCAAGAATCTTCTTTGGGGCTGGAGAGATGGCTTAGCGGTTAAGAGCACTGACTGCTCTTCCAGAGGTCCTGAGTTCAAGTCCCAGAAACCACATGGTGGCTCACAACCATCTGTAATGGGATCCAATGCCCTCTTCTGGTGTGTCTGAAGACAGCTACAGTGTACTCATATACATAAAATAAATAAAATAAATCTTTAAAAAAAAGGAGACAGCCTTAACTTTTAAAAAAAAAAAAAGAATCTTCTTTGTATTTCCTTGTAACACATAGTCCTACATTATATAACAAAACCACACATTCTGCTAATATCTTGTCTTTTGAAAACTTGATGAGATTTTGTTCCTTGCATTTTACTTAGTGTTTATAACTTGGGGAAATAGTAAATGTCTATATAAGGAAAGAAAGAGAGAGAAAATATTACTGTATCTAGATATATGACTGGCAGAGAATGGATGTTTCATGGTGCTGTTTTCCACGGTCACATCATAATTAAATAGATATAATTAATAGGGTCACATCATAATTAAATAGATAGATATAATTAATAGAGGACTATTGCAAATCAGTCATTACTTTGTAGGTACTCTTCTCTGTCCAATGCTCTGCAATGCTCTTATTCATGAAGGACCTGGGCCATGATTTACACACTCATGATGGAAGTACACAAAAATAAAACTCTCTACAGTCAAGGTTAGAAATCAAAATAAAAGAGTGGGAGAGATGGATCCATGTTTAAGAGCACCTGCTGTTCTTGCACAGGACCCAGGTTTGGTGGCAAGTTCCCACAGGTTGTCTCACAGCTGCCTGTAACTCCAGTTCCAGGGATCGCTGAGGACACTGCATGGACATAATGCATATACACATACTCAAGTAAAACGCTCATACATACATACATTCATACATACATGACAAATAAATCTTCGTTATTTTTTATCTTTTTACACTCCAGATTTTATTCCCCCTCCCCCAGTCCACCCTCCGACTGTTCCACATCCCATACCTCCTCCCCAACACCCTGTCTCCACGAGGATGTCCCCACTCTCATCCTCCAACTCACCTGACTCTAAACTCCCTGGGGCCTCCAGTCTCTTAAGGGTTAGGTGCAACATGTCTGATTAAACACAGACCTGGCAGTCCTCTGCTGTATATGCGTTGGGAGCCTCATATCAGCTGGTGTATGCTGCCTGTTTGGTGGTCCAGTGTTTGAGAGATCTCAGGGATCCATGTTAATAGAGACTGCTGGTCCTCCTACCGGGTCCCCCTCCTCCTCAGCTTCTTCTAGCTTTTCCCTAATTCAACCACAGGGGTCAGAAGCTTCTGTCCATTGGTTGGGTGCATCTGACTCTTTCAGGGGCTTGTTGGGTCTTCCGGAGTGCGGTCATGCTAGGATCCTTTTTGTGAGCACTCCATAGCCTCAGTAATAGTGTCAGGCCTTTGGGCCTCCCCTTGAGCTGGATCCTACTTTGGGCCTGTCACTGGGCCTTCTTTTCCTCATGCTCTTCTCCATTTTCATCCCTGAAGTTCTTTCAGACAGAAACAATTATGGGTCAGAGTTTTGACTGTGGAATGGCAACCCCATCCCTTACTTGATGCCCTGTCTTTCTGCTGGATGTGGGTTCTATAAATTCCCTCTCCCAACTGTAGGGCATTTTATCAAAAGTCCCTCCTTTTGAGTCCTGAGAGTCTCTTACCTCCCCAGGTCTCTGGTATGTTCTGGAGGTTCCCCTCTACCTCCTACCTCCCGAGGTTGCCTGTTTCCATTCTTTCTGCTGGTCCTCAGGGCTTCAGTCCTTTTCCCTCGACCAATACCAGATCAGGTTCCCCTCTCCCCCCCCCCTCCTCCATCTGCTTTCCCTCCCAGGTCCCTCCCTCCCTCCCCCCTTGTGATTACCTTCTTCTCCCTCTCTAGTGGGACTGAGGCATCCTCACTTGGGTCCTTCAGCTTGTTGACCTTTTTGAGTTCTGTGGACTGTATCTTGGGTATTCTGTACTTTTTATTTATTTATTTTGACTAATATCCACTTATTAGACAAATAAATCTTTAAAAGGAAACCAAAGAGAATATTTTGTTCTAATCAAAAGTTGTTTCACCTATTTTCTTCAATAAAACAATGTATTGACATATGTGACAACATATAAAGTGATTCTCACTCTGTGTGTCAACTCCATTGATGTCCCAAGATCTAACATTACATTCCTTTCATGTTCTCTTTTTCTCCAGGACAAATTCATGAAATATACACATAATTATTTCTAACTTACTACCTTCTTTCCCTTTAATGTTCATTAACTATCTAAACCTGGTTTAAATTAACAATTAACTTAATATTTATTAGTCTTAATTTAAGAAGTCATTAATTAGATTACTTATGTTACATGGTCAAAACCCACTCATAATTACAGGACAAGTGAACAGTAAAAAAGAAGAAAAATAAATCACTAAATTTTTATTACCCAGGGACAATGATTACATTCTGTGGAACATAACTTCATAATCTTTGACCGTTACAGCCTTATCATTTGTAAATTTTATTATATATTTTATTACTTAATATCATAGCTAGAGTTCCAAGATTTGGATATCCACCAAGTTATTTGTTACATCAAAAACATGATAATTTGCACTCAAAATTGTAACATTTGAGTTGAATAATCAATATGAAAAAAGGTATAAACCCTAATCATAATGTATTTTTCATCTCCTGTAATTATTTTTAATATAGGCAACACCTGTTGTTCAAACTATAAAGCATATGAACATGTTTAATTGTCATTATTTAATTCATTCAGTTTCTTATTGTCTATAATTCAACTGGATTATTTGGAAGTCAAATATAAACAGTAATGACATAAACATTTTTGCAGTTTGACTTTTTAAATCATATGCAATAAAATTCCAAATAGAATTAATGGACCAAAATACATGAAAGGTCATATTTTAGTTGTTTTCTTTTGCACACACTTATTATATGCCAAACACTGTACTTATCAGTATTTCCATGATAAACATGAAAATGTCTGGTTGATTAGGAGATTGACTTTATAAAACAGGCATAATCAATTAAATGTATATTCACTTAAAATGAGACCTTCAAGATATGGAGAAAAATTCATAAAACTTGAAATAAAAATGGACAAATTTTTAAATATTATGGTATGATTTCTTAATTTATTTCTCAAATATCGATAAGCAGAGAAAAAATAGCAAGCTTATAAAAACATCTTGAGCAAGAAAAAGTAAATTTCCCCCAAAATACCATTCAGAGAAGACACCAGGAACTGGAGAAATGGCTCAGCTGTTAAATGTGCTCGCTGCTCTTTCAGAAGACCAGAATTCAGTCCCCAGCCCTGAAGCAGGTTAACTATAGTGACAGAGAACCAAACAACGCCCTCTTCTCCCACCCACAGGCACCTCCACCCATGTGCACCTAAAACTAAGGCACTTCAAGTTTTCAAAAATATTTCTACGAAACTTAACATTTATTACCACAAAGATGAAATAAAAATTGATTACCTATAACCTCACAAAAATCTTCAAAAGCCGTTAAAGCATTTAAAATTTATACAGTCAGACTCCTCTAAACTTTATAAATAATAAGGAAAACTGTTGACGTAGTTATTAGGGAAATGGTCATTTAGCAAACTCTAGAGCCATAGTTGACTCTGGCATTTAAATGGATGGTACCCCACGTTTCAAATTCGAAGTTGTACAGGGCGTGGTGATAGATGCCTGTAATATCAACACTCTGAGGTTTGAAGTGGGGAGATCAGAAGTTTAGGGTCAACCTAAGCAAAATACCAAATTCAAGAATGGTCTCAACTACATAAAATCCTGTCTCTACAACAACTAAAATTGTTTCTTAAACTGCCATGATGGAGAAGTAGTAATTAGCAAATGCATAAAAGCAAAAGACTTCACAGCAACCATAGGGCTGAGTGTGAGTTCCCTGATGGAGGACTTGGAGAAGGGACTGAAGGAGCTGAGAGAGTTTGCAGCCCCAAGGAGAGAGCAACAGTGGCAACTGGCCTGATCCCTCCATACTCCCAGACTGAATCACCAACCAAAGAATACACATGGAGGGACCCATGGTGCTGGCTACATATGAGGCAGAGGAGGGTCTTGTTAGACATCAGGGGGAGGAGAGGCCCTTGGGCCTGAGGGTGTTAGATGCCCCAGAATAGGAGAATGCCAAGGAGGGAAGGTGAGAGTGGGTGGGTGGGTGAGTGGGAGAATACCCCCATAGTGGCAGGGGGAGGGGGGGAGGAAATGGGGAGATTCCAAAGGGGAGATCTGGAAAGGGGGAAACATTTGAAATGTAAATAAAGTATGGAAGAAAAAAAAAAAAACAAAGGACTATTTTAGAAGTCTTTGTGTGATGATGTAAGCTAATTCCTCTGAGTTAAGAGGTAGGGAAATAGTATACTACACTGAACAAAACCACAAAATCACCAGGTAAAGAAGAAGTAGTTCTGTGAAAATCCAAGAAAAACAATGTTTCAAATTTTTATATGTGTTTCTCTTTTTCCTGCATCTATGTCTGTGTGTCACATACATGCAGTATCTGCAGAGGCCAGAGAAAGGCATAGAATCCCCTGGGACAGGAGTTACAGGTGATCGTCAGCCACCACGTGGGTGCTGAAGCTCCAACACACGTACTCTGCAAGAGCAGCCAGTGCTCTTAAGCACTGAGCCATCTATCCAGTCCCGAAATCCTTTTTTTTTCCTGAAATTGTATAAATTAGAGAAGTTTTTTTTAAAACATAAAAATAAAAGTTGATACATAGAGGTCAACACAAACAGAAAATTTAATTGTCATGTTAATGATTTTGAAGTTTAATATGTACACAGTAAGTAAAGTTTAAAACACTTTTATCAAGACAGTGACTTAGGGAGCAATGGTAGCTGCAGAGCACATAATTGGAAATAGAAAGAGTAGAAATACCGAGACTGATGTGGTAGGTGGCCTGTGTACAAGAGTGGCCCTAGAAACCACTTCAGATTCTAAATATGTCGTCATATAAAATTCACAAGGTTCGTTGAGCTAGACTGTGACTACTGGGGGAGTAGACAGCACAGACTGCCCACAATTCTGACATAAGCAAACAATGTCACCGCTGACCTCTTTTTCAAGACTAAAAAGGAAGGAAGCAGAACGCATGGGAAAGGGAGAGAAAGGAATCCGAGAATTTGGTTTCCAGATTATGAGGGTTAGCTTTGTGGTTGTACATGACCAGCACTGTGCTTAATTTAGCAAAATAGACACAGCTAGCACAGATGGGAAGAGTGAGCAAGTCCTCACAGTCACATTGCCTCAATATTTACATTTCTGCAAGTGCAAAGTTTCCTAACTGAATTGTCTCGTGCTCTCTCCACAATCTGTCTCCCTGGGTTATGACACTTTAACAGAGTTCTTATCAGGCTGTACTTGTGCCCTGAATTTATTCAGTATTGTTCTAAACTCTGTTCAGTGTAATGACTAATTTTTCAATAACTTTAAATGTAGCTTGAACTCTTTCATTAAAAAGTGTTTTGGATCAGTAATATCACTCAGTCAGGAGGTGCAGAAAACAATAAAAATAACTTTTCTGGCTAAAAATAGTTTTTGCTTCCTATATCTCAAATTATCCAAGGCTCAATTGCCTATCGGGATGCAGTCCTTTTATTTGTACTCATTTTGGCTTTTGCAATCAATCAGGACTTGTTTAACCTCCTGGTATAGCCTGTGCCCTGGGAGTCAAGTCCAGGACCACGTATACAGTAAAAAAGAACTCAATTCTTTATGTCGTTGGATAACAGGGTGTCATTGCACCCTGAGAAGTGGCATTTAAACTCCACTTTATATTATTTGCCATGATGTGTGCCCTAACAATAAAACAGAATACATAAAATATGGGTGAACCTCTATTTAGCACTGAAAACACTGACAAATAATGACCAAAGACACTGTGATTCTTCGTACTCAAGCAGCAGATGACAGAACCACAAATGGACAAACTGCCAAAGCTACTCAGCCTTTATAGAGTCAGAACAGCCCAGAACAGCCATAATGGTCAAACACATGAGTGATATATGTGTGTGTGTGTGTGTGTGTGTGTATATATATATTTCTGCTCTCTCTCTCTCGCACACACACACACACACACACACACACACACACACACATGCTGAGGAACTATCAGTGACTGAAAAGGAACACCTGAAGTCTCAGATTCAGGAAGTAAGGTAAGTCACAGAGCAGTTACTAAAAAAGAAACTTACCACAACGTATATCAATCCAAAACTACTGAACCAAAGATAAAAGAAAATACTAAGCAACAGTCAGAAAGATCAGACACTGCCCATCCTATACAGAAGAGGTAGGAAAGCCAACAGTGTGTTTCTTAGCTAGGAGATAATGGTGGATCAGGGATGCAAATACACACTCATATTGAAAATGCCACGTGTGTTGTGTGTTGAGAAATGTATTGTTCTGATAAAGAAAACATAAAATATGCGTGTGCTGGTTAGAGTTATTGATACTAAAGACTCATACATTGACCTATAATTTCAACCTACTGCAATTTTATATACAGTGAAGTAAAATGGAAAATTTCTATTAGAACATATTAAATGAAATCATAGATCTCATATCCCATATTCTTACGGGTGTGCATCATGCACTCCATTATTCTCTCGCCCACTGTGCACTCTTTTAAAGTTCTGCCTCTCTAATAGTTTCTAACTCTCCTCTCTGATAGCTTCTTTCTTCTTGCTTTTCTGTCATATTTTTTTTCTGTTGTACATATAAGCAAGGTTGACATTTAAATTTCTGGACCTGGTTTTTTTTTTCTATTTTCCTGAAAACAGCAAGATTTCATTCTTCTCTACTGATAAATAATACTCTACTCTTCAAACATACTACACTTCCTGACTGTTTGTACACAGACAGACACCTGGACTGTCTTATTAACTTATTTATAAATAGCGTCATCATTACCAATATTTGTCGGGATTTTTCCTTTATTATTCTAAAGGATTACTGCTTAGTGTTTTCTTTTATTCATAATTTGTTAAGTATTTGACTTGAGTAATAGTTGTTAAATCGTCCAGCATATCTTTACACAAAGTTAACAGCAATTTTGAAATGGCGTCAGTGTCACAGTTTCAAGATTTTAAACTGAGCCGGGCGGTGGTGGCGCACGCCTTTAATCCCAGCACTCGGGAGGCAGAGGCAGGTGGATTTCTGAGTTGGAGACTAGCCTGGTCTACAGAGTGAGTTCCAGGACAGTCAGGGCTACACAGAGAAACCCTGTCTCTAAAAACAAAAACAAAAACAAAACAAACAAACAAACAAAAAAATTAAACTGAAGCTGTACTGCCATCTCGTGGCGGAGTTTATTACGTTCCTCACCCCACGTCTCTTAGCACACAAAGTAAAGGGCTTCACTATGAGAAATGAGATCATTTCCGTTTACACCTTGTATTCTATTGAATGGTCAGGAGTGAGACGTGCTCTCTCTGTAGCTTGATTTGCATTTCCTTAATAGCAATCTTGATGATTCCTTTTCATATATTTTTTGCCTGCCTGTATTTCTTCCTTTGTGAACTCTGTTCATAATTTGCCCACTTATTATTGATAGGTTCTTTAGATGTCAACCTTTTTAGTTCTCTACAAACTCCAGATATTAACTTTGTCATGGAAAATAGCTGCCAAAGGCTGTCTTCCATCTTCTGGACTCCCTTGTCTGTTATTTTCTTTGCTATTCAGGAGCTTGGGAACTTACTGTAATGCTGCCTGTTGCTTCTCCCCATCACTTCTTAGGCTATGCCTGTATCTTGAAGTGTCCCTCAATCTTATCCTCTACTACTTTCAGATGGGAAGATTTTTACATTAAGAGGGTTGATGTTTTTTCAACTGGATTTTTATAGGAAATGAGAGAAATCTATTTAAATTTTTCTACATGGAGGCATGACACTGTCTTCTCTTCAACATAGGTATTTTTATACCTTTTAAAGCTTTGTTGAATATCAGATGCATTTTGTGGTGTGGATTTAGTTCTGGGACTTCTAATCTACTCACATATGTGTTTATTCTTGTGCAATACCGTGGTTTTCTTACTGTGAGAGCAGTGTGTTTTGACATCAGTTGTTTTGATCTGCCCAACATTGCTGTTGTTGCTCGGGAAAGCTTACACTATTTGGGGTCTTTTAGAGGTGGCTTCTTTATAGATTGTTTTTTCTGTTTCTGCAAAGAATGTCGTTGGCAGTCTGATGGAGACTTCACTGAATTTGTAGTCTGGTTTTAGTAACATAGCCATTATAACAATGCTACCGATTGTTACATAAGAGCACAGACAATATAACAACCTGCCAGTCTATGAAAAAGGAGCCTGTGTTTTAGACAGTGTGAAGACTGGTGGAGGGTTAAATTTACTTCATGAACTATAGTTTTCAAATACCTTGCTAAAAACATAGATGCCAAAACAAAAACGTCTAGGCTTTAATACCGATCTTGTCACTTATCAGCAAGTCTTAGTCTCTTCTTCCATAAAGAAAGACACTCGTAATCCTACTTAACAGCTTGATTGGGAGCATTCATGGGTCACTGTGGGTAAGTCAGTAAAAAATGGTTTTGGGCACATTGTGATTTAATAGAAACGTAAGCCAGTGTGGTGATGTGACGACGTAGTGTTTAGATTTGTACGGTGGTAACAATGATAAAAATTGAGGCATGGCAGAGAAATGATCGTGAGATGGTAGCAAGGAATCAAAATTGAAAAGGATTCTCTGCTAACTTGTTTGAGCAGAATTTTGTGAACTATAAACAATCAATTTTAGTATATTAGGACAAGGAAATAATTAGATCAATATTTTTAAATATCACCTTGGCAGTCACAAAAAGATCGGGTATCAAGGAGAAACAGCCTATAAGACAGACCGATCAAGACTTTTATAATTAACTGCAAGGAGAGTCACTTCTTAACCTTAGAGGCTGAAGTCTCCCCTCAATAGAAGTTATCAGATATGGTTCAAAGCAAAGTTGACAGTCCAAAGGAAATCCACCAAAGCTCTGGCTAGCAGCCATTCCCTAAACCTGCAGGCATGGGGACTTGTGATTTGGAGGTGGCCCCTTGCCAAGATAAGTTCATCAATGGATATAGTTCTACTGTCTGGACAATTACCTTCTCCCAGCTCTGAGCCTTCCTATGCATCTAAGGTTCCCCCCAGGCCCCATTGTAGGCCACTGGGAGCCTCCGTCATTCTCCTCCTTGTGCAGCAGAGTAGCTCATTAACAACTTTTTAATGAGGTCACAGACAATGACTGCTCATTAATAAATTTATTAGTCTGCATCCCCAGAGACTGAGGAAAGTGAGAACAGAAGTCAGTGACAACAGTGTTTAGCCAGAGTAGCTGCATCAGAGTGAGAAGAGGGAACTTCTCTTGGCAGACTCCCAAACTTTTACTATTGGATCTCTAGGGTCCTTGCAGGTTCCAGAAACTGTGTTTCTGAAAATAGACACCTGGAGGGACTAGGATCTTGATGGGATGAAGGAAGAACAGAGCCAAGGGAATCCAGGTTTGGGACTTTACTTGGTCTACTAAGACATACTCTTGAGGAAGTCAGATGCTCTCTGAGCTTCCTGGGTTGCTATGGAAATGAGACATTGCTCTTGGAACTGTTTGCCATCTTCTCTTTGGAATCTATGGATACCCTGCTGTTTCTCCTCATATCCAAGAGCAGATTCTTTGTTTTCTAAGTCTTCTTAGATTATTTTTCTAGGGATCCACTAGCCTTTTCCTCAACACTCTGTGTGCATCTTTCAGACACCCCATCCATTTTTTTTCTATGAGGGCAATTTTACTATGCAAATCTAAGCTCATCCTCTTTAATGCACATCCTTCTTCAAATATATTGCATGCGTAGATATTAAGCATTAATTAGATTGTGCTAGATTTCCCAAATACAAAGAATACAGTAATAATAACTTATCCCTTGTGTCTTTATTTCTAACATTAAATCTAGTGTAATTACAGCTTCAGAGAATCTGACACCCTCTTCTGGCCATAATGAATACAGCACTCATATACACACATAAAACATTATAAAAAAATTAATAAAATAAAACTCTTCTTATGTTTAAAGCAAATTACCCTATCAACATTCTATGCTCCCTTTTCAAAGACAGCAATTACTATTAACTTCTTATAAATTCTGTCTGGAATTTCCTAATAATAAATTTTGTTTATATATTGATTATTTTCTTTTTAAAATCAATTATTTATTTATTCCTTTACATCTTGACTTTAATTTCTCCCCTCTGCTCTCCTCTCAGTCCTATCTTCCTCACCTCTGCCCCCCCTACACCCA
>JADRCH010000261.1:102666-206457 GCA_019843965.1 Rhynchomys soricoides
ACCCATCCACTCTCCTCTCAGTCCTATCTTCCTCACCTCTGCCCCCCTACACCCATCCACTCTCCTACCTTTCTTTTCAGAGAAGAGGAGGCCTCCCAGGGATATCAACCAGCCTTGGCATAGCAAGTTATAGTAAAACTAGGTTCACCTCCTCGTATTGAGGCTAGACAAGGCAGCCTGTTAGGGAGAAAAGATCCTAAAAAGGTGGGTGGGCAACAGAGACAGTCCCTGCTCCGACTGCGTAGTATCTCACAAGAAGACCAAGCTACACAACCGTAACATATGTGCATAGGACATAAGTTAGTCCCATGCATGTTTTTTGGTTGGTGGTTTAGTCTCTGTGAGCCACTATGGGCCCAGATTAGTTGATTCTGTAGGTCTTCTTGAGGTGTCCTTGACTCCTCTGGCTCTGTTAATCCTTCTTCCACCTCTCCCACAGAATTCCCTAAGCTCCACTTAACGTTTGGCTGTGTATCCCTGCATCTGTTTCCATTAGTTGCTGGGTGAAGCCTCTTTGATGACAATTATGCTAGGCTCCTGTATGCAAGTTTAGAAGAACATCATTAGCAGTGTGAGGAGTAGACTCCTTCTCATGGCATGGGTCTCAAGATGGACAAGTCGTTAGTTGGATACTCAATTTCTGCTCCACTTTTACCCCTGCACATCCTGTAAGCAGGACAAATTGTGGGTCTAAGGTTTTGTAGCTGGGTTGGTGTCCCAATTCTTCCATTGGAAGCTTCTCCTGGTTATAGAAGACAGACAGTTCAGGTTTCATATCCCCCATTGCTGAGTCTTAGCTAGGGTCACCCTCATAAATTCCAGGAAGTTTCCATGACCCTAGATTTCTAGATAACCCCAAAGATGTCCCACCCTCCAACCCTACAATTCCAGTTGTTGTGTTGCTCCCAGTGCTCTCTCTCTCTCTCTCTCTCTCTCTCTCTCTCTCTCTCTCTCTCTCCTTCCCCACACCTAATCCATTCTGTTCCCTCCCCAACCCCTAACCCCAATTAATTCCCCTCCCCATCTACCATAATGTCTATTCTATTTCCCCTTATCAGTAAGATCAAGACCCCCCTTGAGCTCTCCTGGTTACTTCTTTGGGTCTGTAGATTATAGCATGGTGATCCTTTATAGCTAATATCAACTTATAAGTACATACTACGAGTATATACTATATTTGTCTTTCTGGGTTTGGTTACTTCAGGATGATCTTTTCTAGTTCCATATCCATTTTCCTGAAATTTTCATGATGTGCTTGTTTTTAATAGCTGAGTAATACTCCATTGTGTAAAGGTACCACATTTTCTTTATCCATTCTTTGGTTGAAGAATATCTAAGTTGTTTCCAGGTTTTGGATACTATGAATAAAACTGCTGTGAACATAGTTGAGTAAGTGTCCTTTTGGTATGATGGAGCATCCTTTGGATTTAAGTTCAGGACTTGTGCAGCTGGGTCTTGAAGTAAATCTGTTCCTAATATTATGTGAAATTGTCAAATTGATTTTCAGAGTGGTTGTACAAGTTTGCACTCCCACCAGCAATAGAGGAGTGTTTCCCTTGCTCCACATCCTCACCAGCATGAGCTGTAGCTTGAGATTTTTATCTTAGCTCTTCTGACATGTGTAGAATGGAATCTGAGTCATTTTGAAATTCATCTCCCTGATGACTAAGGATGTTTAATGTTTCCTTAAGTGTTTCTCAGCCATTCGAGATTCCTGTCAAGAATTTTCTGTTTAGCTGTATCCCATTTTTAATTGGGTTATTTAGTTTGTTGATGTCTAATTTCTTGAGTTCCTTATATATTTTGGATGCCAGCCCTCTATCAGATGTGGAATTGTTGAAAATGTTTCCCATTCTTTAGACTGCTATTTTGTCCTTTTGACCGAGTACTATGCCTTACAGAAGCTTTTCAGTTTAATGAGGTCCCATTTATTAATCATTGCTCTTAGTGCCTGAGCTATTGGTGTTCTGTTCAAGATGTTGTCTCATGTACCAATGTGTTGAAGGCTATTCCCCACTTTCTCGCTTTCAGGTTCAATGTATCTCATCTCTCAGGTTTAGTGTAGGTTTTATGATGAGGTCTTCGGTCCACTTGGACTTAAGTTTTAGGTTGGTTGATAAATAGGATCTATATGCATTCTTTTACATGCAGATATCCAGTTAGACTACAACCATTTGTTGAAGATACTTTTTTTTTCCATTGTATAATTCTGGCTTTTTTGTCAAAAATCAAGTATCCATAGGTATATGGATTTCCTTATGGGTCTTTGGTTTGATTACATTGATCAACCTGTCTTTTTTATGGCAATACCATGAAGCTTTTACTATTGCTCTATAGTACAGCTTGAGGTCAGAGATTGTTGTGGATAGCCCTGGGGCTTTTTGTATTCTGCTTGTTCTGCCCTCCTGTAAGGGGCTTCGGATAAGGAGTGAGTTACACCTGTGACTTCTTGTGAACCAATCCCCTAATGAATAAAAGAGCCAATCACTGGGCAGGTAGGGAGAGTTCTGGGTTGGAGAGGAGGAGAAGGAGGAGAGAAAGGAGCCCTCTTTAGAACAGGGGTAGCATGTAGGTAAGATGTAGCTACTAGAGTCTCCTGGTATGGCTGATCCACAAGGATTCGCCACCAGAGGAATCAGATTTTAACAAGACTTACAAGATTATGTTTTAGTTGTTGCACCCAGAGATTGAGTTACCACTGTTTCTGAGCAAGTTTGTCTTGTGTTTTCTTTCATGTGACAGCTCATCTGGGTTCCAGAGAGAAAGTTACAGTGGCACAGTGTGGGTTTGCCTGATGTGCACCACAGAGGCCATGGGGGTATTGAAGCATGGGGCTGATGTGGTAGCGACCTGCCAGTGGGAACCTAGCAAGCTGGGTGGAAAGATCGTGGAGCTCTGACTCAGAGCTCCATGAGATGAAACCATGTTGGCCATTGCTCATCAGTGCATGGCTGGCCAGAACAGATGAGAGAACAAGGGCAGAGTGTGGGAATATATACCACATACTTTCTTTTTTTAATATTTCCTGCAACAAGAGATGGTGATTCCTCCAGAAGCTCTTTTATTGTATGCGATTGCTTTAGAGATCCTGGGCTTTTTTATTTTTTCATATGAAGTTGAGCATTGTTTTTTCAAGGTCTGTAGGGATTCTGTTGGTATTTTGATGGGAATTGTGTTCAATCTGTAGATTACTTTTGGTAGGATGGCCATTTTTATTATGTTAATCTTACTGATTCATGAGCATGGGAGATCTTTCCATCTTCTGATATTTTCTTAAATTTCCTTCTTCAATGACTTGAGGGTTTTATCATACATGTCTTTCAGTTGCTTGGTTGGAGTTAGAGTTATACCAAGATATTTTATATTTGTGGCTATTGTGAAGGGTGTATTAATTTCTTTTCCAGCCGATTTATCATTTGTATATGGAAGGGTTACTGATTTTATTTTAGTTAGTTTTGTATCCAGCCACTTTGCTGAAGGTGTTTATCAGCTGTAGGAGTTCTCTAGTAGAATTTGTAGCTATACTACCATATCATTTGCAAATAGCAACACTTTGATTTCTTCACTTCCAAATTGTAGCTCCTTGATCTCCTATAGTTTTTTTTATTGCTCTATCTAAAACTTCAAGTATTATACTGAATAGATACAAAGAGAGTGGGCAGCAGCCTTGCTTTGTCCCTGATATTAGTAAAATTGCTTTGTATTTCTCTATGTTTAATTTGATGTTGGTTATATTATAGGTTTAGATATAGACCTTATATCCCTGATCTCTCCAAAACTTTTATCACTAAGGGGTGATTGATTTTGTCAAAGGCGTTTTCAGCATCTAATGAGAGATAATCATATGGGAATTTTTCCTTTCAGTTTGTTTATATGGTGGATTGCATTGACAGATTTTTCTTTCCCTTTTTTTCTTTTCTTAATCATTTTATTCATTTACATTTCAAATTATATCCCCTTCCCGGTTTCCCCTCCTCACCCTCCCACATACAATCTCCCCTCCCCTTTGCCTCTATGAGGGTGCTCCTACACTCACTCACCCATTCCTGCCTTATCACTCTAGCATCCCCCTATGCTGGGGCATCGAGCCTTCACAGGACCAAGGGCCTCCCCTCCCATTGATGCCAGATAAGGCCATCCTCTGCTACATATGTAGCTGGAGCCATGGGTCCCTCGGTGTATATACTCTTTGTGACCAAGTTATATGGTCAGTTTTAGAGAATGTTCCATGAGGTGCTGAAAAAAAGATATATTCTTTTGTGTTTGGGTGAAATGGCCTGTAGATATCTGTTAGGTCCATTTGAGTCAAATTGTTTGTTTAGTTCCATTATTTCTCTGTTTAGTTTCTATTTCAATGACCTGTCCATTGGCGAGAGTAGGGTTTTGAGAGTAGGGTTTTCCACTGTTTATGGGTGGGGTTCAATGTCTGATATAAGCTTTAGTAATGTTTGGGTGCCCTTGCATTTGGGACATAGATATTCAGAGCACTGACTGTTCTTCAATTCCCTGAGTTCAATTCCCAGCAACCACATAGTGGCTCACAACCATCTGTAATGGGATCTGATGCCCTCTTCTGGTGTGTCTGAAGGCAGCTATAGTGTACTCATACATAAAATAAATAAATCTTTTTTAAAAAAGTAAGGTTTGGAAAAAATTAAAGTTACAGAAAGTCTTGTAGGGTATAGTAATCTGGGCTGACATTTGTAGTCTCTTAGAGTCAACAAGACATTTGTCCAGGCCCTTCTGGCATTTAGAGTCTCTGTTGAGAAGTTGGGTATAATTCTAATAGCTCTGCCTTATGTATTACTTGGCCTTTTTCCCTTGCAACTTTGAATATTATTTATTTATTTATTCTATACATTTAGTGTTTTGATTATTATGTGGCAGAATGTTATTTTTTCTGGTCCAATCCATTTTGTGTTTTGTAAGCTTCTTGTACATTTATAGGCTTCTCATTCTTTAGGTTAAGGAAATTTTCTTCTGTGATTTTGTTGAAAATATTTTCTAGAATTTTAAGCTGGAAATTGTCTCCTTCTTCTGTTCCTATTATTCTTAGGTTTGGTCTTTTCATAAGCTCCCAGATTTCCTGGATGTTTTATGTCAGGAACTTTTTAGATTTCACATTTTCTTTGACCAATGCGTCAATTTCATGTTTTAGCTTCAACCCCTGAATTCTTTCTTCCACCTCTTGTATTCTGTTCGTGATGGTTGTGTATATAGTTCCTGTTCGTTTACCTAGACTTTCCATTTCCAGGATTCCCTCAGTTTGCATTTTATTTATTGTTTCTATTTCAACTTTCAGGTCTTGAACAATTTTATTCACCTGTTTGTTTTTTTCTTGGCTTTCTTGGCATTCTTTATGGTACTTACTGATTTCCACTAATTTTTTGTTTGCCTTTTCCTCAATTTTTTAAAGGGATTTTTTTTCACTTCTTCTTTAAGGACATCTACCATCTTCATAAAGTTGTATTTAAGATCATTTTCTTTTGTTTCAGCTGTATTGGAATAGTCAAGTCTTGCTTTCATAGGACGACTTGGCTCTGGTGGTGCCATATTGCCCTGTCTGTTGTTGATTGTGTTCTCACACTGGCATTTAGGCCTCTGGGTTTAGGATGATTATAGTTCAAGGTACTGATTTCTGAGTTTATCTTTGCTAGGTAGGTATTTTGTTCCTTGGTTTCTGTCTCCTCTTTGGTCTTCTGGGCTTTGTGGCCCAGACTTCTGGTAGCCTGCTTGACCTCTTAACTATTATGGAATATCTGAGGTTGGGAGCTTGACTTCTGGGAACTTGTTTGGCCTTTGGTGCAGCAGGGTATCTCTGTTCTTCAGACTGACCTATATCTGAGCATCTAGAGTCTACTAGAATTGTCAAATTGGGGCAGAGGCCCAGTCACAGGGTGCAGTGAGGGTGGGGGAGGTGGTGGAATGGGTTTAGGGAACTGATTCTAGGGAGTAGGATAATTCTGCTCCTATAACAACTGGCAATGGCTCACTCTCCTATCCTTTGGACTGGTTTGTCTTGCACCAGAGTAGCTGGAGTCTGAGGTGTTTGGAGGAAATGTTATGTTTTTAAAGTTTTTAGACATCTAGCACCCATGCCTCTTTGAAATGATTCAATAATGACCTCTCTTTTCTCTCCCAGTGGCTAATCCCTACTTCCTCTCTCTGTCTCCCCCCTCCCTTGACTGGGAAGAATTCCATCCCTAGTCATTGGATGATCAGCTTCTTTATTGACCAATCAGAGAACAATTGGGAAGCAATATTTATACAACACTAAGAAAGAGACTCTCAGAATAAGGATTGCAGCCAGATATGGAGGCAGAGAAATCAGCATTTGAATAATACAAGGATAATCTTTACATAATACACAGTAATGTTATGCCTATAAGAAAGATTCCAGTTTAGTTTCAATTTGATTTCTCTATGTTCTGTAATCAAAATGTGGGGTATCATCAACAATAGGATGTTACTATCTAACTATGGTGGGCAAGTAGGAGCATTATCAATAAGTGTATATTTTGGGGGGTACCTCTGGGACCTATCTCACTAACAGTTCATGGGAAGATGTACCACTCCTGACCCTAGTATCTTTGTTCAATATTTTTGCTTCTGGAAGAAGAATTGTCTGCTCATATAGGGTATCCATCAAATTTTTTTTTAAATTATATTTTTCATTAACACATATAGTAGTGATGTCCCACAAGACATTTCATTCATTCTTAATTTTGGTTAGGCCTATTTTCTGCTCTCCATTTTCTTCCATACCACCACTTCTATCCCTGCTTAGGCTTTTCCACACTGATTATCTGCCCCCAATTTCACATAAGTAAGTTACATTTTGTTTTTGTTTTTAGTATTTGCTTACTAAACTGTCGGAAGATCCAAGATCGTGTCCCATTCCCTACTTAATCCTGAAAACAGCCATTACTCCAAAGAACAGTAATCCTTTTCTTGGGGGAAAAAAGATATTAGACAAATCTGAATATTAAGTTGTGGTGGTTTGAATAAAAATGACTCTCAGAGGCACATATATTTAAATGCTAAGTCGCCCAGGGGTACAACTATTTGAAAAGATTAGAAGAATTAAAAGGCATGGCCTTGTTGGAAGAATTTGGAGAAAATGGTTGTAGGCAAGAATCATCATGTCTGCAAGCACCTTGCTTGAGGTGGGGGGACAAGTCCTTGGACATTTTTCTCCTCTCATACCCTGTGACATGACTGTAGGCATATCTCTCTGTCTATCTTCCTCTTCAACACTTCATCCATAATTTTGTAAGTTATACTTGCTATTGGTAGATTTAAGGTAGTTTTTAGGTGTCAAGGACACAGGAAAAAAAAACTATAAAATCAACTAACCTGAGCCCATAGGAGTTCTTAGCAACTAAAATGCCAACCAGAAAGCATGCATGAAACTGACCTAGACCCTCTGCATATATTTTACAGTTGTGCAGCTGTTAGTCATGTGAGACTCCTAAAGCAGGAGCATGGGCTGTCTCTGACCACATTGCCTACTTTTGAATCCCTTTTCCCTAACTAGGTTACCTCATCTAAACTCAATAGAAGAAGATGTACTTAATCTTACTGCAACTTGATATGCAAGACACTGAAGAAAAGGGGAGGAGCAATGGGAAGGGGGAGGGGATAGACTTGAAAGGAGAGAGGGTAAGCTACAATTGGGATATAAAGTAAATAAAGAAAATATCCAATAAAAAAATGACTTCATAAAATTCACAGGCAAATGGATGGAGCTAGAAAATATCATCCTGAGTGAGATAACCCAGTCCAAAAGAATACACATGGTATGTACTTACTGATAAGTGAATATTAGCCTAAAAACTCAGAATACCCATAATACAACCCACAAACAAACAAAAAAAATAAGTAACTTAATAAAAATGTAATGCAAAAAAAATTGTTTTGAAATTTAGTGGTGCATTTAAATGGATTAAAATTTAAAACACAATTAAGATTTTTGCTCTCTCTAGTCAAGTGATTTTAAAAGCCTCAAACTGAATAATTTAATTCTGCCTCTCCTGATAAACACCAAATAGCAGAAAATGCAGGTGTGGCAAGAGGCCCTGGATGATCCAAGATAGACAGTGGCTCTGTAAGAGCCTTCTGGGCCATAGGCAATGTCTATGTCTAGCCAGGAAGAGAATTATGGACTTTGCGGAGGCAAGGTCAATGATAAGGAATATCCATTCCTCACCAATCTTGAACACACAGACAAGGAAATGAACATCAAGGCCCTGTCCTCTATGCCAATCAAGGAATCTGAGATCATTGACTTTTTCCTCTGAGTCTCCCTCCAGGATGAGATTTTGAAGTGGATTCATGACATCCAGAGGACCAGCCAGGTTCATAGCTTTTGTTGTTGTGAGGGCTACAAGGATCATACTGAGTATTATATGTTCCAAAGAGGTCATCACTTCCATGACAAGGACCATCAGCTTGACTAAGCTCTCTGTACAGATGAGTGATTAAGGGGAGAATGTAAAACAAGTACCACGCTTTCCCATGCAAGGTGATAGTACTGTGTGGCCCTGTGCAGATAAATCACATCTAAGACCTAAATGCACTGGCAACACAGATGCTGCTAATGGCCAGTACTGATGACTCTTCCCTTCTGCCAAATGCTGTATTGCTACACTGGACAACTTCATCAAGACACTCATGGCATCTTCAAGACATATAGCTACTTGACCCCAGACCTCTGGAAATATGACCACCAAAGTTTCCTGTCAGAAATTCACTTACTATCTTATAAAATGCACACCAATGTCTCTGAGCATAGGACTCAAGCTCCAGCTATAAACAAAATAGGGGTTTGTTTTTACAAAAAAAAAATGAATTAAGCTTGCTAAAACCTAATAATCTATTTGCATTCTATTTCTGTCTTAAATTGTTGACTGGCTCCTTCAAAATCCAAAAGCTTTAAGTCACCTGAACAATTAGCGAACAAGGAGTGTGTCTCCTCCTTATACAATTTCTTAGAGAATGACCAGCATAGGACATGATAACTAAAGATGATAAATCTAATACTAAGAGCTATGTATTTGGGACACAATCCTCCATGTTGCTATATATCTTGCTTCCTGGATTTTTAAAGACCATTTAGTCTTATTTTGTGGTAGTCTGCTTGGAGATAGCACTAAATTTGGACTAAGATTTGGACTGGGGAGTAGCTCTGTTTGGACTGGGGAGTGGTGTGCTTGCATAGGACACATGAAGTTCTCCTTCAGAATGCTGTACTATACACATTGGGCATGCTCCTCCACACAGATCTCAGTAACTGGTAAGCCAAGACAGGAGGGCTAGAAGTTCAAAGTCATCCTCAGCTACATAGTGAATGCAAGACCATCCTGTACTATGAGAACCCATCTCTAAGAAAATAAATAAATAAAATATAAGCCATATAAACACAAGAACTATATTTGGTTTTTTAACATGTATAATTAAATGGGCAGAAGAATGCCTTATCTGTGGTAGTACATGATACGAATATTTGTTAAATTGATAAATGATACCTGTTTTATTAACAAATAAAAGCCAATTTATTTCATCATAGCATCACTTCTAGCCAATGAGAAAATTATCTTTAAACAAAATGGAAACTGTGATACAACTGACACACCATAAACATTTAACAAGAATAAAGACCCTAGTGAGGATGCTTCAATCCCACTTAGAAGGGGAAGCAAAATAATCATGGGAGGCAGAGGGAGTGAGGGATCAGGGTGGGAGAGGGGAGTGGAAGGGAAAAAGGGGATTGGATTATGTATTGGGGGAGACAGGAGAGAAACCCAGTGGGCCAGGAGAATGAATGGAGATAAGCAGCTGCCAGGGGTGGGGGTGGGGGAAAACATCTAGAAAGTAACAAAGACCTTGGATGTGAGAGGCTCACAGGACTCAATGAGGATAATCTTAGCCAAAATGCCCAGCTGTGGGGAAATAGAACCTGAAGAGACCATCTCCAGTAGATAGACAGGGCCCCCAGGGTAGGGATGGGGTCACCAACCTATCTTCACATTTTTTGACCCAGAATTATTCAGGTCTAAAAGAAATGCAGGGACAAAAATGGAGTAGAGACTGAAGGAAAGGATATCCAATGACTGGCCCAACTTGGAATCCATCCCATGGGCACCAAACCCAAACCCTGACACTATTACTGATGCCATGTTGTGCTTGCAGACAAGAGCCTAACATGGCTGTCCTCTGAGAGACTCTGCCAGCAGCTAACTAAGACAGATGCAGATACTTACAGCCAGCCATTGGACTGAGGTCAGGGACCCCTATGGAAGGATTTCAACCCCATAGGAATACTAGCCTAATAATTAACCCAGACCACTGGGAGCTCTCAGAGACTAAGACACCAATCAAAGAGCATACATGGGCTGGTCGGTGGCCCAAGACACATGTGTAGCAGAAGACTACCTTCCCTGGACTCAGTGGGAGAGGATGCACCTAATCCTGTAGAGACTTGATACCCTAAGGAAGGGGGATGAGGGAGAGTTCTTGAGAGACTTAAGGGGGATGAGGGTAGGTGAGGAAGTAGGTGGAGTGGGTGAGATGGGTGGGGTGGATGGGGAAGTACTCTTTCAGAGGCAAAGGGGAGGGAGAAGAGGGGGAAGAATTCTTGGGGACCAAAAAAGGGGACAACATTTAGAATGTAAATAAATAAAACAATTTGATAAATAAAAATAATCAGACTTTAGAAATGGAAAGTGAAGCTCAGAGAGTTTAACAAAACTGGTGAGCATCACAAGCAGAGACTCCCAGACTGGGGTTAAATTTAAGGCATTCAGCTTCAGATTTTCAGTATGTTCCTATAGATGGTGATGATGCTTCCCTTTACTAGTGTTTTGTCTTCTTTCTTGAGGTTTATCATGCTGGTATTGGAACTTCATCATGGCCTCAAAGGACAATAAAGGACAAGTTCCATGGGGAATAAAAGAAAATCTACTAACACCTGGGAAAATAAAGGTTCTTTCTCTTCATCTGACTCCAAGGACACAGCTGAGGATAACTAAAGGTTTTCTGCTATCTACTTCAGCTTCCTCTGCTTCTGTAAGCCCAGTGCAGATGCATCTTTTAGCAGTTTCTTCAGCCTGCTCCAGCAAGGCCAGTGTGTCTCATTTAACATTATTTAAGTATAAAGAGGAGTATTGGTAATTAGACAGGAAGGAAGACGAATGGAATGTCTATTACTGTTTATGCTACTTAAATATTCTCACTGATTCTATGATTCTAACAAATTTGCAGAGATTTTAAAGAAATATCTAATCTTCTTAAAGATTCCTCTCTCATTAATTGTAAGACATTTATGTCTTCATTATTACCATTGCCTTGTTATTAACTTTTAGTTAGCATTCAAAGTAATGGGTTCCATTACACAGTGCCTCTTTTGAAATGCATTTGAAGCTCACTAACATTCTGGATCTGGCAGATTTTTTAATTTGCTATAAAATTCTGATTTATGTGAATAAATATGGTAATTCTGTGGAAGACATAACCAATTATGACAACCAACTGATATGATGAAGGTATTTCCAAACATCTAGTTACCCCTCATCATAAAGGATTCCTTAACAAAGTTACTTCATTCCATTTGTTAAAATATGACCTTTACTTTAAAGATACAACTTAAATATTTCTTATATTATTTCCTGAAGTTTAGTTTTGCATTCAGTTGCAGAAAATTGGGTACAGAGGTCTGGTAATAGCTTTGAAAGCTGGAATACAATACCACAACCAGGATGGTAACTTTTCCCTAAAAATGGCTGATGGTGAGCAACTTTTTCTTTCTTTCTTTCTTCCTTTCTTTCTGTCTGTCTTTCTTTCTTTCTTCCTTAATTTTATTTATTTTTATGTATTTTCCAACATTTATTTTTATAATCAGACCACTTGCCAGAATTTTCCTTAGTCCACTCAAAATTTAAGAAAAATAGAGTACAGATCAGTTCAATATAGAAGAGTCACTGTGTGACCTTTTTTAATCCATAACTTGTATCACAGAGCTGGCTTTGCCTTTCAGTGACAGTAAGAAACTTGAAAGTAGCTGCTGCATTATTGATCCTTTCACTATTTTCTAAGACTTTCTTAGAAAACTCAAGATATTACATGCTTCAGAAAATTTTTTTATCAGTTTGACCATAGTCATTCTGTGATAAAAAATCTCCTGTTCTTTCACAGAGCTTTGGGATTTTAAGGTTGCCTTGATATCCACATTATCATCAATAATACTGAGCTTGCTTCCTTCACTAAGCTTTTCTCCTGCTTAATTGGTTGATAGTGAACAGTCCTGGGAAAGCCGAGCCTACAACCTGGTCTCCTTATTTCTGGGTACACAGCTTTTATTCCTCTCCTTCATTCATACTATCCCACCTGGCCTCCCACTTGTCAGGGTGATCTTTCTACAAGACATATATGAAGATGTCATTCCATTGACCATGATCACATGGTTTCTTCATCCACAAAATAAAGTCTGAATGCATAAGCGTGGGATAAAAATCTAAGAGTGTTTCTTTTTTGAGACAAGCCTTACTCTCTGAGACAGGCTATCTGGAAACTCATACCATCACTTACTTCCCACATGCTGAAATTGCAGCTATGACCAATTGCATTGTTTTGTTTCTCATGGTGATTCCCTAAACATGTCTAGTTCTGTAAATCTCATTTTCCAACTTTATCTCATCATGTTTTGTTTAGAAACCAATATCCTAGATTGTAAAATGATGTTAAGATTTTGTTGGTAATCAAAAAAATTAGAACTAAATAATACACATAGGATCCAGTTCAGTCTAAGGAATCTCCTGAACTGGTTGATTTTAATGCTTTATACGTTTAATGAGTTATATGTTTCCCTCATTATCTTTTCCACTATCTTTATTGCAATTTTTTTAGAAATTTCATTAATTCTCTTAAGCAATGAGCAATAGGTCCTCAGATAAAATAGAATTCTGTAAAATATAACTTAGTAGAAATCAGAATGGATTTGCCACTTCGCATATATGTTTAAAAATCTGCTACATGACCGGAGTGGTGGTGCATACCTTAACTCCCAGTACTAAGGAGGTGGAGGCAGAGGCAGGAGAATCATGGGTTCAAGGACAACCATGGCAATGGAGTGAGGCCATATTAAAAAACAAAAACAACAACAACAACAACAAAAACCACCCTTTTCTTGCATTTCCACTATTACTCTGAGGTCAGTGATATCACATAGAAAATAGAAATTTCAGAGGAGGAGACAAATTTAAAAAAAACATTAATTAGCCTATCTGCTATTACAATTCTATTTCTATTGTTATGTTGTGTTCTTTGTGTAATTATAAATATTGGACATATTTTCCAAAAATCAGGTTCATATAGAACAATCAGTTTCTCAAAAATTTGGGAGCATGCAGAACACCAATAATAAGTCTGTCAATGCCCCTTGTAAATACTTAGGGATCTGCCTATGCTTGGCCTTCATAGATGTTAATGTACAAACTAGAAAAACTGAAATTCACAAGCCCATTCAAGCATGTCCCAGCTTAAATACTAGAACCTTCTCTTCTTCCAGCAGATCTTGATATTGACTCTTTCCTGAAACTAATCAGTAATCCGGAGAGACAAAAAGAAAACAAAAGAAAAGAAAAGTAAAGAAAAGAAAAGAAAAACCTAGAATCTGATTTGTGTGCTTAAGAATCTGTCTTCAAGTAATATACTGGAGATTTATACCCACGCCCATGGCTGAACGAAACCAGACAAGAGTAATTGAGTTTATCCTCATGAGCTTCTCTTCCCTGCCTTCTGAAATACAGACCTTGCTTTTCCTGGCTTTTCTCACCATCTACTTGATCACTCTGGTAGGAAACAGCCTCATCATTCTGGTGACTTTAGCTGACCCCATGCTGCAAAGCCCTATGTATTTCTTTCTCAGGAACTTATCCTTCTTAGAGATTGGCTTCAACCTGGCCGTTGTGCCCAAGATGTTGGGGACCCTGATTGCCCAGGATACAAGCATCTCCTTCCTTGGCTGTGCCACTCAGATGTTTTTCTTCCTCTTCTTTGGAGTGGCTGAGTGTTTCCTCCTTGCCACCATGGCATATGACCGCTATGTAGCCATCTGCAGTCCCTTGCATTACCCAGTCATCATGAACCAAGGGACATGTGCCAGACTGGCTGCTGCCTCCTGGTTTCTAGGATTCCCTGTATCCACTGTGTCTACCACATGGCTCTTCAGTTTTCCATTCTGTGCCAACAACAAGGTGAACCACTTCTTCTGTGATTGCCCACCTGTTCTGAGGCTGGTCTGTGCAGACACAGCACAGTATGAACTCTATGCCGTTGTTGGGACCATTCTGGTCGTCATGATACCCTGCCTGCTAATCCTATGTTCCTACACTCTCATTGCAGCTTCCATACTCAAGATTCCATCAGCTAAAGGGAAGCACAAAGCCTTCTCCACCTGCTCCTCACATCTCCTCGTTGTCTCTCTTTTCTATGTGTCTTCAAGCCTCACTTACTTAAGGCTTAAATCAAAGAATTCTCCTGAAAGCAAGAAATTGTTATCATTGTCCTACACTGTTGTGACTCCCATGCTGAACCCCATTATCTATAGCCTGAGAAATAATGAGATGAAGAATGCCCTCAGCAGGACCTTCCACAAGGCTCTGGCCCTCAAAAAATTTATCCTGTAGACATTAAAAGGTAAGGTTAATATTTGTTGTTGAAGGGAGAAATATATTAGTAATTCATATCTACCTATTGATCTCTATTGTGATGAATTCCAGTTGCAAATATGGCGTTTGAAAATCTCAATGGAAGAGGAAGAGCAAATATAGTTTGTTATTATTGGCATCTATACAAAATTTCCTTTACCTGCCAAAGATAGACTCACAAAAGTGTATCTTTATTTTCTTATTTAGTTTCTATTAGTAGTCTTAAACTTAACTCTGAAATCACCTAGATTTTGAGGGGAATGTGAAACAAAAGGAGCCCAGAGAAAACAGCAAGATAAGCTGTGAGTATTGTAGACAGAAGAGGTTTTAAACTCTCCTGAGTTGAAAAAGGATGGCCTAGTGGTTAAGATGCCCACAAGTGAGAAGTATTAGGGCTGCCCGTGTTGACCTTCTTCTTAGGCTTGCCATTCCTGTACTCCAGGCATTCTGTGCATCATTATGTCCATGCTTTTCACCGTTCCAATGAACACATATTTGTCATCCGACCACTTCCATCTTGGCAAAGCAGATGAAACTCAGAACTATTTGTACTTGGTTGAGCATTTTCTATGAACAAAATACCAGTGCCTGTTTGCTTCAGGATGAAGTTCTTATCTTCTGATTTCTCCCTGAGGATAGACTTGCTGAGAGTGCCAGTAAGGCATGTGAAGTCACCACCTTACCACATGAATCTTGGAACAATTCTGTGAACAGAGGAAGCATTATAACCAAGTCCTTCCTCTACAGTACTCAGAGTTTGATAGTTTTCTGGTGGAATTTTGTTTGCAAACATCTCAAAGGAGATTCAGCCCAGGGATTCAACATCAAACACAATATCAAAGAACACTGGGGTTGATAAAAGCTGATAGCAGCAACTGGCTACAGGGGACAGCAGCATCTTCGAAACTTTTATTTTTTTTTTTTTACTTACTGATTCTGTTGGCATTTTAACAGTTCAGTGACAAGGATTTCAAGATTATTTTACTGCTGTGCAACACAAACATTGTTCTATATAAAATGACTAGTAATGTTAACATGGGACCATATGCAGAAAAAGAAGGAAAATTCATTTTGAGTCATAGTCATTTCCTCTTCCTCTGTGTAAATTGGACTCTTCATTTATTAAAAAATTTGAAACTCCTGGTCCCTCCCCCAACATAAATCTCCTTGACAAGGTTCACTGTTCATGACCATAATGCCATGTTGGTTCTTCTAAGCTAACTAGGACACAGCACAGAATGTTAGCTCCACAACCCTCATGAATATGACTATATAATCTCAATGGTCACTTCCTTCCCCATGAGTTCTGAGATTCTACGAGCACCCTGGCTGACATGTAGGTCCTTATGCTTTGTTGAAGTGGTATTAGAAGTGTCAATCATGATGCTGCTTTCCTCAGAGCATGAATTATAGACTAGCTGGTACTAGGAGATCTCTTTAATTCTAGGATTCCTTTCATGACCTCATGGCACTTTAGTTTATAAATGAGGCATTTCTTTGTTTAATCATTTACTATTACAAATCTTGCTATCAAGATTATTCTTTTGCATATTCTTTTAACATTTCTAGTGGTAGGTCTGACAGATGTAAATCTAGAAAATGGACATCTGGGGCAAAAGATAAATACAAATATGTGAATTTTTAAGTAAAATAAATCAAGAAAGATGAGGAAAAATAAATGAGTATGTGAGAGAAAAGACACATATTTCATTTGAACCTCAGAATACATACTTCAGATAATTAATACCATTGATGTCTTGGTATTCCCTTTTCTCTTGAAAAGCTGTCACAATTAGGTTAGCCAAATGTATCCAGTCTTTCAAGGACCTACTATGATGTCTCATGCAGTATGTATTATTCTTATGTACTTATATTCCAAGTGTATTGATAATTTCAATCTTATAAATACTATATTCATTTTTTTAAAACAAATTTGTCTTCTCATGAAGTACCTGCAGCCTTTTGGAAACTACAGCTTCACGGAATTTTCTGTTTAGGTATATCAAAAGCCTTATATTCCACAGAACTACAAAAAAAAAAAAACACTGGGAGGATGTGAATAGAGATAGAGTCAGCTAAAAAGCATAGAACTTCAAACCCAAAGCATTGCCATAAGTAATACTTGATGCTTAGATACACAGTACGCACACTCTAGACAAGACAGATGAGTGAGGCTGAAGGTTGGCACCATAAATATTTAACGCACACAACAAGTAGAATGAAAATTCCAATGCTATTTCCACTAGAATATTAGATGTTGAGGCAGATGAATGTGATAGTCTAATCTAGTGAAATATCCTACAGATGATCTTAAAAGGCAATGCCAGATCCCAAAAACCAAAACAAAATCAATCAAGGATTGTCCCATGGCTATGGGTGGAGCCTTAGGTATGGGCACTATTTTTAAGATTTGTAAAAAGTATATCCATGAGGACTCATAATACAGGAGTTATGTAACAATTAGCTCAATGTTGAATGTATCATTTCTTCACATGTATTCACCTTGCACAAGAAAATCTTTAAATTATAAAATGTGTGCTGTGTTTTGTATTGGGCTGGGGACATTCACCTGTGCATGCAGGTGTATTCATGTAGAGGGGAGAAGAGGTCAGTGAATATGTTCCTCTATCACTCTTTCCCTTGTTCCTTTGAGACAGGATCTCTCATTAAAGCAGAAACACCATTTTAGATAGGCTGGTTGGTTAACAAGCTCTCAGGATCTGCCTGACTTTGCTCTCCAGTCCTGGGGTTACAGGCCCATATGGCCATGTCTGACTTTTTACAAGGATGCTGGGGACTTGGCAGGGAATGAGCTACCACCCCTGTCCCTGATTTTTATAGTATAGTATAGAATAGTATAGTATAGAATTTTATAGTATAAAAATTGATAAATTAATGGGATAGTGCAGCTTTTAAAGTGGTATGAGAATGAATTAATTCAAAATAATTTTTGAAGAATTTTTGGGAAGTGATGGTAAATGGCATATTTGTAATTGTGCTACTCCAAAGATGAGGGATGATTCTGGATCAAGGCTGATTCCTGCAGCAGAACTTAGGTGTCCTGAGGGGACAGAGAAGACATACAAGCTATATAAAAGGAGGGGCTCTTGAGTGTTTTCCTTCTTGCAACTTCTTCTGCCTGTTAAGAACTCTGGCTTCCAAACCAATGGAAACTCATCTTGTTTCAGGACAAAAAGACCATCACTATTTATAAGGCTGTCTCAGAATTAGTTCTAGAGTCAGAAAGCCAAGACAACTGGATTACTAAAGGAATAATTAAGTCAAACTAGTACAGTACAGAGAGAAGACAAAGTGAAGCAAAGCTTCAATTTTCTATGAAATTCTGGCACCAGCCTGATCCTGCAAGAATAAAAAAAAAATGCTTAAGCAAAACTTTATGTTTACAGTTTGGGTCAAAAGTCACCCACAAACCACACAAACACTGATCTCAGTCAGACAGAGATATTTTATTGAACACACACCTTAAGACTGATCACACACACCTTACAACTAATCTATCAGGACCATATCTCAGAATTTGTGACTGAGGCTATGATCCCAAACATTTCTCAGGGCAGGCATACAAAGGAAAAAAAAAACACAATGAGCTCATGTGCAGGTGCAGGAAGTGCAGCCCAGTGCTTGGCTTTAACTGAAGCTATTTTGGCTAGTTAAACAAAACAGTTCTAAATGACCTTTATTCTGATTGGTTATATGTGGACCTTAGAGTTGTCAAATTTCTTAAGATTAACAAACCTCAGAACACACAGAACATAAAAGTGTATGTGGTCAACATGACCCTGCTGTGCATCAAGTTATTTTTCTGTGTCAATAACTGGCAGGCATATTATAGCAAAAATATGAAAAAGCTGGCAGGCATGGAACAGAACGGCTACAGCTATACTGGGGACAGGCAGGTCTCAACATTTACCTGTGTCATAGTCATAGGATATGGGTTTTTGTACTTACTTCCCATTGAGGAGGTAAAGAAGAAGAGAAACAGAGAGAGGGCATTCTTCCAGGCGTGTCAGACTCAGGGGGGTTTCTTAGAATCCTAGGACATTTTTCTAAAGATGCCATTCTCCACAAGGTGCCAGAAAATCTGAAAGTAAAGCTTGTAGTAAGTTGAAGGATATGGTGAATTGTCAAATTACAAATGTGTGTTACCTTGATTTTTAAAATTAAAGTTTCTAGAAGCTGAGGGAGGATTCACAGAGTCTATAAAATTGGCACAGTGAAAGAATGTAAGAGCTGGAGGATGGGGTGGAATGGTGTAAAAGGTTATCTTCTGGACATGGCATGGCTGTTGCACTAATGAACTCACAGCAGATAGGATTACCTGGACAAGACCTGGACAAGGTAAAGATAGTCAAAATTCCAGAATGGGCAGGAAAGTCCCACTCCATACCCTATCCCTTAATCAGGATGTATTGGCAGCAGATAGCTTTTGGGAAAAGGGAAACTCATTCCTTTTTTAGAGAAGGTCCCATTGATACATTTCCTATGGCCCACACCCATGCACACATAGGCAGCAGTGATTGCACTTAGTGTGTCTTCAAAAAATAAAAACAAAACTTAATTTTCAAGAAAGAAACATTTGTTGGGCAGATAGGGAGAGTTAGAAGAGAGAAATTTGGGTGGATATGATCATATTTCACTGTATGCATGCTTGGCCTTCTCTAGAAGATACAACGATTAGCCCAAGAACATTGAAGGGGAAATGTACCAACTGTACTCTCTACAGTCATCCATTCAGGAGTCTCCATTATCTACGACTTTCAGTTAAGAAAAAAAGCCTTTAACCAAACACAAAACAAAACCTGTTGCAGAATATTTGACCACACTGTGAACCCTGAGATTGTGTTACTTACTATCTCTAGCTGAGGTGCAGCTCAGCCTTAGGACACATCTTTAATCACTCTGTCTGAAATATAGACACACCCTTAGTAAACACCTTTATTCCCAAACAATGAAGGTACAGCTAGCTTTTAGAATGAAGCACCCAGGTTTGAAAGTGATGTCTAATTGAGTGGCAGACAAAATGATGAATCAGAGAAAGATTTGACAGAATAGGATATGCCCAACTCTCACAAGAAGAGAAAGGGAAGGAAAGTTATTTAAGAGAGCAGTGTAAAGAGAGAGGGAAAGAGGAAGGAGGCAGTTTTACCAGGAGAGTTTTACAGAAACAGGTTGAAGAGAGTAAAAGCAAGACATGTAAAGACAGGAGACAGAGAACGATAAGAAGCCATAAGTTTATAACATTTCCAAAGTTAATATAAGGTCAATCAGAGTAATTCAGGAGATGCTGAAAGAAACCAGACTGAATTGGCCAGCCTGGAGAGGAGTTTGAGCCAGAATAGCTAAGTTGAACCAGCCAGCCAGAGTTCAGAAGGAGATAGAGGGGGTGAGTGCATTCAGCAGCGAGTCTCAGAAGCTGAAAATACCTTAGGCCTAGATGAGATTGTACGGAGGCTAGAAGCTTCCAGAACTATGTCTGAGTTAGCAGACTGAGACAGTAAGCCTCAGAGATGTCAATTACATCAGGATAATAAAAGTTACTTTTACAAAAACCTTTTTTAAAAAATTAATGATCACTGATACTTTAAATCCAGAAGCTGTGTGAGGTAACTTCTCTTAGCTCAACACCTACCCACTAATATGGGTTTTCTATGGATACTTCCATGATGAATTTAAACTATGTATAAATATTCAAACTCATCTTCCAATAATAGGCATATTCTCAACAGCAATAATACATCCTAACACATAAGAAGAGGTAAGATTTTTCCTTACCTGATCAATTAATTTTATTTCCACAATGGATTCAGAACCACACAAACCCTTACATAGGGGAGTGACAGTTCTGTTTCCTCACTTCCCACTTAGATCCAGTGCTCTTTGAAGTTGGTGCTACCAAGACAATACAGACTTTTGACTTCTTAAAGGCATCTTTCTTGCCCATCCACATATATATCTTCAGCTGACTCACAAAAACTATTACATTTCCCATCATTGCCTCATGTTCATAGTTTTCCTCATAGTTCACAGGTAAGATGGAGAAGGAAATTGTCTCTAGGACAAAATAAAGAGAACTTGATAGGGGAAGATCAGCCTGGGACTTAAGAGACAAGAGGAATTGTGATAAGTGTGTGGCATTGTTCCCTGAGGCTTATTTCCTGGTTTCAATCTCTTGGTCCAGCTATTAGGGAGATGAGATTTCTTGCAACAGACGACTGTCCCTGTAAAGGTAAAGAATGCTGAAGTCCGTGGGACTTTAAGATGCTTTGGATTCTTTTCTATAAACTTGATTCCTTTCTATTGTCATAAAATTCCTCTCTTCTGGACTGACTTGTCTATATTTATTTAGATAAATACACAGAGAAAACATGATTCAAACCAACAGATTTCTCAGAGCTTGTACTTATTAGCATTTTTATTGAGGAACGTATTTGTGGCAAGTGCTGGGCTAGACATTGGAAATGTTCATTAGTGAACCCAACTAGGAAAAGTTTGCTTCACTATTTATTTGTAGAATGACATCTTCCTAGTATAACAGCCATAGCAAATTTCAGGAGAGCAGCTGTGACTACTTGCAAGCAATCCTTAAGATCATGCCTGTTGCCATTCCCTGATAGAAGCAGGTAGAGAGAGTCATTAGGTTAGACTGGAGATGCCAGGCACTCCTGCCTATACTGTTCTCTCAGTTGTGTGTAATTCTGCTAAAATGCATGTGGTTTCAACAGTCTTGTAAGGTGATAAAGAGCACACAAAATGTGGAAGATAAATAGAAATGTGGTGGAAGGGACTCCCATCTATGCAGCTACAAGGAAGTAATCCATGCTAGTGCAGACATTTCACTGATATGATTGTTTGGGGACCACCCATACTACCCAAAGTAACACTTTACTAATGTCTATTAATAAGCACAGAAAAACTCATGTTACACTTTTCTGGAATTGTTGTTTTATTTTGATCTGTTCTTGGACATCATCCAAGGCATGCACTTCTGATGCTGAACTATTCCATTTTTTCACTTGCTGTTGTGTCTATGCACCCTCAGTATGCTGTGTTGAATAGATTGTGGGTTGTTCTGGTCAATCTGGATTTCATAGGTTGTTAAGACCTTAGTTCATATGAGTTGACTTCCGGGTCCTGTGTGACAGAGATTTGACCATTTTAACTTCTGATCATCTGAATTCTTCTGCTTGTATGTGTGAACCTTGGAGGAAGTGAGCCTGGTGGGAGAAGGGTGCTATACAGAGGATAAATGTACTCCAAATTCACTTTCTTTAGCTCTGCTGTGGAAGGGTACAGCAAATGACAAGGACTCACTCATTTAAATACACCCATATGACAGTAACATGAAGGGGTGGCAGACAGTTTCAAACTTTCTTTTTCCAATAAGACTTTATGGGGGATATGCTCAAGGTACAACGTATATGCATGAAAATGTCTTTATGTAACAATATATTGTGTAAAATGGACCTACTGTGTGACAATTTTAAAGATAGACTATTTTAAAGAGAACATTCAGACTTCCAAAATTTTGAGAAGATAGTACATAAAGTTCCCATATTCCCTGTAAGACCTGGTCCCTATTATGGCTTATGTCATTTTACATTGTTAAACTTATCTTCTACCATTATCTTGCTCATATTATTTACTGAAGATCATGCACACTTGATTGGATTCTTCACTTAACTTACTTGCTTGACTTCCGTCTGCTATTTAATATTTTCCTAATCAGGGATCCCTTTCAGGTCACCATGTTCCATTAAAGTATTGTGTCTATGTCGGTTCTTCATGACTGTGATATTCTCTGAACTTTCCCATTTCTTGATAAGCTTTACAGGGTCCAGGATGTCTGGCCAGGTGTTTTGTAGGTTCTCCCTTTATTGTAATGTTTCTGATATCTTTCTCCTTGTTAGACTGAGGTTATAAATTGGATGATAAAGGTTACAGGGACAGGGATAGAGTGCCAGTTTCAGCACATTCTATCAAAGGTTCCATCAACAAGGCTCATTATAGTTGCTTTAACATTGAAACATGTTATATCCTGGTCATATATAAGAGTTAGGCAAGATAATGAAATAATAGTTCTACCAGTAGCTTTAAAAGTGAAAAAAATGCATTAAAGAAATAAGTCAGAGGAAGTCCAACATAATACTTCTGTAAGAGGAGTCAGTTCTACTGCAAAGCCATGCTGAAGAGACATGTTCTGGACAATAAGTCTCATATTGTGGTTGGATTTTATGACTGTTGAACTCCACTTTTACTCTGACATTCTAAACTTTACAAAATTTTGATACATTTACTTAAATTGTCTTCCTTTTTTGAGCTGTAGAAGACTACATCATGAACAAGCTTTGTTCTCTTTCACATACTGAACTGCTCTTGGCATAAGTGACCCCACTCTCGAAAACTCTTTTGGATACTTGGATTATTTTAATCATTGTTTATTCCAAGTCTTTCATAGCTCAAAAATTCAACTTTCTTAATGTTTTTGATGTGAGAATCATGCATACAATTCATATTAAGATGTCATTTTACGATAGTATGGTTTAAACACCCAAGGTTTTAATGTAATCAACTTTGTCCCTCCATATTTCCTTACCTCCCTCCCTCCCTCCCTCCTTCCTTCCCTCCATCTGTGCCTACAAAGTAAGTATTCTACCACTAAGCCAGACTCCAAGAACTCTTAAAAAAGAAAAGTAACCACAAGGTCTCAATGAGTTTCCCATGCAGACTGAACTAGAGATGCCCTTGCCTGGGCCTCTCAAGTAGCTGGTAACATAGGTTTTTGATTGCTTCAGTGAAACACTGTGACCAAAAGCAATTTTAATAGAAAAGGAATTTTTTGGCTAAAATATCCTGAATCATAATTCCACTGAAAATAGCCAAGACAGGAACTCAAACAGGGCAGGAACCAGGAGGCAGGTGTGCTATTTACTGGCTTGCTCCCCATGGCTTGCTCAGTCTGCTTTCTTATAGAACCCAGACCACCAGACATGGGGTATCCCACTCACAATGGTATGGGACAGCTCATATTACTAATTAAGAGAATTCCCTACAGGTTTGCCTACAGCCAGGCCTTACAGAGACAATTTCTCAACCAAGGTTCCCTTCCCTCAAGCTTCTGTTAAGTTGACATAAAATTAGCCAGCACACTGAGAATTGAGACCTGTGCCAGCAAATTTGGCTGTGCTTAAGACTAAAACAGATCCATGGCAAATTAATTAATTAGGCACTCATTGAAATATCTCTCACTTATTCATAATAAAAATAAACCCAACTCAATTTTCTACCTTTTTTTCTTTTTGTTTGTGTTCTGACTTAGAGTGGTCACTATATCCACAGTATGTTGTTTGTTTGTTAGTTTGTTTTTTCGTTTGTTTCATAATCCCTCCTTAAATGTCTTACTTAATAATTGCCTCAAAAAATCCTGCTCCATGTTCAAAGATGTTAGCATGGTTATAAAAACCAGAGCCACGGGTCATTGCTTCTGAAAGAAGGCCACTCTTTTAGCTAGCCTCCTGAAGGCACTTTTGACATCCTTGTTCCTCAGACTATAAATTATGGGGTTTAGCATCGGAGTCACCACTGTGTAGAACACAGACATTATCTTACCCTGTTTCTTCCTGGTTTTGGTGTTTGGCTGCATATAGTTAAATATTGCAGACCCGTAGAAGAGAACAACAACAATGAGGTGAGATCCACACGTGGAAAAAACCTTTAGCCTACCCTCTCCAGACTGCATCTGGATCACAGTGGAGATGATGTTCCAGTAGGAGATGAGGATGAGGGAGACAGGTGCTAGGAGGATTATCACGCCCATTGCAAAGATGGCCATTTCTGTGCTGTAAGTATCTGCTGAAGCCACCTTCAGGAGGGCAGGAAGTTCACAAAAGTAATGACTAACTACGTTCTGTCCTTGATAGGGAAGATGGAAGGCAACAATAATGTCTATTAGGGATACTAGGAGCCCACTGGCCCAGGACCCTAGGGCCAACTGCAGACATAGTTGCTGGGTCATGATGGTGGAGTAGTGCAGAGGCTTGCAAACAGCCACATACCGGTCATAGGACATCACTGCTAGCAGTGCACACTCTGTACCCCCAATCTGAAGGGAGACAATTACCTGTGTCACACAGCCCCAAAAGGAAATAGTTTTCCTTTTTACCAGGAAGTGGGACAGCACTTGAGGAACAATGCTACTTGAGAGACAGAGATCAGCAAAAGAGAGGCTTCTAAGAAAAAAGTACATGGGGGTGTGGAGTTGAGAATCCATGAGGATGAGGATAATGATGAGCAGGTTTCCAAGTATAGTCAGCACATAAATGATGAAGAAAAGAACAAACAGGAGGATCTGAGTGTGTGCATCTTGTGAAAGGCCCAGTAACAAAAACTCATCTACAAAGGTCTGGTTTTCTCTTCCCATTGAGATTTTTGTGTATTTACCTGTTTGCCACAAATAACAAGAACACAGTATGAGTGGGTTCATGACCTTCAGTCCTGTAGAAGAGGTTCGTGTTAAGACTAACATCTAATTGGATAGTTCTAGAAGTATTTTTTTCTATCTAACATGTTTTAATTAATACGCAGGTTGATTTTTTTCTCTAATTGTTTGTTTGTAGTGTATATAACAACCTCACCCCCTATCTCCCAAATCCTTCTTATACCTACTGCAGTTTTTTAAATAGATAAATTGCAATAGTTTAAAGCCTCCTGGGAGTGCTGGAACTATGGCTCAGATGTTAGGAGAATTGGCTGCTCTTCCAAAATACCTAGATTCAATTCTCAGCATGGCAGCTTATATGTGCCTTTAACTCTGGTTTGAGAGAATACAATGCCCTCTACTGGTCACTGAAAGCAATAGGCACACACATGATACACAGACATAAACACAGACAAAACCATTCATAGACATTAAGAAAAAATATTAAAGTCTCCCTGGCTAGTTTCGATGGGAGGTTAAAATTTATATGTGAACAAAAAAAAAAAGAAAAACCAACTTAAATTGTTATGATGCCTGGTTAGGACTACATTGAAACGATGAAGGAAGTATGAATTGCACTTGTGACATATGTGGAAAGGTGTCTGTAAAATAACAATATGATTATGACAGTATTGGAAGAGAACAGTTTATGGAGATACTAGGTAAAAGCTAACTATGATATTCAGCACATATGTAGTTTAAATGAAAGCATCCCATCTTGATTAACAGTATCCCCAAAAGCCAACTAAAAAGAAAACCCTGACACCATACATGAGAAGTTCTATTTTGAGTTGTTGATCAGGATTGTTCAAGAGACTTACAAAAACCATTGCAAGCTATTGCTATTGCTATTTCTATTGGTTGCCACACCACCTCCTAGAGATAGAAGGTAAATTCCCATTGCAAAAGAAAACATGTACTTTGGACACAGGGCCCAGAAGCTAGATATAACCTTAAAGTCCCCCAGTGACCCCAAGGACTAGCTTTCATGGTACAAGAGGTACCATGCAAGATTCCAAAGAACAGAAACAACCAACGGTTCTATGCAGCTCTGATGGAAATGAACCATAACAAAAACTGGAATGGCATAACCCATGTACCACACATACGTTAGTGGTTTAAATCAGTTCTCAAATTGGACTTAAGATCTATTCAACAGGAGGGAAATTATGACTGGTACTGGAGACCTACCCAATTACCTATGGCTAGTGAAGTCATGGATATTGAGTGAGTTGCTACAACTACTACCACCAGTTTACTAAACCACCATAATCCTAACTACATTCTAATATTTGTCCTTACTCCGATGGATAACTGTAGTGTTCACCATTCACTGAGGAAATGTCTCTTAGCAGCAGGTGGAGACTATTACAAAAAAACAGAACTGATCACAATGCAAAGATGTAGAGACCAGACTCAGTGAATACATCTACAAAACAACTCCTGCACCCAAGGCTCAGGGTGGGGAAGGACAGAAAGAATGTAAGAACCAGAGGAAGAGGGAGCTTGCTGTGAGATCGTGTCACCTAGAAATGTCAGACTACAGCCATGAAGTCTCATCAACTTGGCTGTCTAAACATGACCTGAATGACACAGGTCACCAATAGGCATGCTAATATGGAAAGGGACTTCGGCACTAAACTAAAGAACCACAATCAACTAGAGAAATGCTAAAAGTGAGAGAAGTTGTCTTCCCCAGGGAAGAGCACATACATTGGCTATCTAATATCAAAATATATACATCATGAGTAACATTAAATGGATCAATAAAGTTACGTATATACATAGGTATATAAGTAACAATTGATGAAAAAGATGCCATAAATTTGGTAGATATAAAGGGTTAGTTATGCATGGGAAGAGTTGCAGGGAGGAAAAGGAAGAAGGAAATGATATAATTATACTATAATCTCAAGTTTTTTAATTACAATAAAATGAATGTTCCTTTTTTCCTGAAAATACCAACACTTGGCACTTTCTATCTTCTAAGTGGCTATGGACATGCATGACACTTTGTTTCAAATATTCACATGTAAAATTCTAGCTAGTTTTAACCTATAGTTTAAACATAGGTTAAATAAGTTGTAGTTTTCCTATAAAGTCAAATCTATGCAGTATAATAAAGAATTAGTAAGGATACAGACAACTAAGTTACACATACATGAATTGGATTTTTTATTTGAAAATTATGACTAAGGTGTAATTATTGCACTAAGAATATGGGCTACTGAATGAATGCAGAATTTGTATATACACACATATATGGGTAAACGTGGTCTACTATCAGAACAGAAAAGAGGCCAGTAGAGTAATAAATGAGAGAGAAGGGGGTAGGCATGAAGCATAGTGCCATTTATGTTTCATAGAAGGCCAGGGATACATTCCCTCACATGCTAAAGATTCCATATGACTATCAACTTTCCTGAGGGAATGAACAATAGCATCTCGATCTGCTGTGAAGAGAACATGAAGAAGAATCAGTAGGATTAAGGAAAACAGAGTAAGGAAAATAAAAACTGTAAGAGATGGAGAGGGACCTAAGACCACATAGCCCTGATATGCAGAGAAAAGGCAGGAGCAAGAGAACCCAGGGAGTGGTCTGCAAGTCTGGAGGCTGCCTCTGAAGAGAAATGCAATGAATCATTATATCTTTTGTGCCCCAGTAACACTGCAGTAAAAAGTTCTTTCCACATGTCATTTCATATTTCTCATATAACTCACTAGGTATGATTACTCTCAAACTCACGACTGTCTTTCCTTCCCTGGTGATGAGATTATAGGCATATGTCACCACCATACATGGCTCTAGGTGTCTTTTTGCTTAGTGGTTGATTTGTTCTTTGATAAGGTCATATATGTGTATCTAAATGACTCGCACATAGCCACACAGCTGCACATATGAGAGTTTTCCATACAGACATTCTGACAGCTGTATTCTTTTACAATCTTCTTTACACACAAACACACACACACGGGGGGGGTACAACATATCAATATACACTCACACAGGAAGCATGTAGTCTTTTATATAGCATCTGGATAGCTGCTAACTCTTTCCCATAGCAGAGTAAGTACTGACCAAGGCTGAGCCATGCAGCAACTCATCAGGCCTGTTGTATATGGGAAGAATGTTTAAACATAAGTTTCATGGGTCAGCAGTAGGGTTGTTACCTCTTCTGCACTAGGAGAACCATCTTGGTTGTAAACGGCCTCTCATCTTCATAGTGTCATAGGAACCAGCAATGTTGATTCATTCATAACTCCTACACAGAGAGCAATGCTTAAGAGAAACAAGCACATTCTCGATTAGCTCTCCAAACCAATATTCTTAGTGTCTTTGCAACTCCCGCTGTATTTAGTATGCTATCCATAAAGGGAGATGGTGAGATGTATACAAACCTAAGGAAGCAATGAAAATCTGAAGGCTGGTAGCTGAGCAAGGAGAGAGCCAGGCAGAGCTAGCTGCCTTTCACACGAAAGGGAGAGCAATACTGGAAGGCATGGCCTCTGTGCCCTCTGTGTCTTTGTGGTTCTTATGGGATGAGCTTCATCTCTGAAGGGGAAAGTTTGGATTCCAGTTTTCAGACTGGGATTTTGGAGAAGAACAGCAATAGAATTTTCGCTTGAGGGCCTAATAAGAAAACTACGAATGAGTGGTAGGAGGGCTAAGAACATAGCCCATTTCCTCCACCCCAATCTCCAGTCAATCCTACAGAATTATGCAGACTAGACCTATTAGCAGCTTCCCCTCTCTTACCTTAGTGCAGACATGGAGCAGAAACAGTGTTGGAGGTGTCATCCATAAAGGACCCTAGGACCTAGCATGAGGGAGAGACTGTCCTTACAGGACAGTACTGGTTTCTGGAGACGTTTTCCTCAAAGCCCACACTGACCTTATGAGTGTTAGCGGTATTCTAATTATGCCTTTCTGCTTTACTCTACTAAATCCAAGCTCCAAGTCTCCTAGGTCTTGCTTCTAAATATTTCCCTTTGAGGAACTATTTAAGGGTGAGGTCCTAAGGGCTGTGTAAACAGGGTATTCCCTGGAGCACTGAGAGTTCTTAGCATTATCGCCTTTCTGTCCTTTACAGCAACACCCTGGGGCACTTTGTGTTGTAATTAAAACCACAGGCTAAATTTGCCAAACCACACATATCTCTCTGTCTCTCAAATATTGCTCAAATTTTTCTCAAAATAATATCAGAAGATAAATGCTTATGGTTCTACAAAGCCATCTAACTTCTGATTTTGTTCATATGGTAAATAAAATCAAGGCAAGCATGTATCAGCTCACCTGAGTTTTGGCTTTACAGTTGAGAAATGTAACTTGATTTGTAAGCTTGCACTTTCCATTCAGCTTTGTGGTTTTTGAACCTAAAGTACACAGAAGACCACCTAAAATAACAAGAATTTAATTTTTTTACTTCTGCTCTAATATTAGCATGATATTGAGTGTTTGTTGCTTTTTTTTTTTTTTTGGTTTTTCGAGACAGGGCTTCTCTGTGTAGCCCTGGCTGTCCTGGAACTCACCCTGTAGACCAGGTTGGCCTCGAACTCAGAAATCCACCTGCCTCTGCCTCCCAAGTGCTGGGATTAAAGGCATGTGCCACCACTGCCCAGTTTATTAAAGTTAAATATTTCTATTGGGCTAAATACAAAGTTTTGTTCATAGGTATGATTTATAATAAGACAAATGTGTGTGTGCATGTACACACATACATGTGAATGTGTGTACACATGTGCCCATGTGCAACAACATGTGAAGCCAGAGGATAACTTGTGAAAATAAGTTGTCTCCTACTACTATGTGGGCTTCAGAAACTGAACTCAAGTCAGTAGGCTTGGTTGTAGGTGCTGTTAGCTACTAAGCCATCTCACTAACCCCAAGTTGGACAATTATAAGAACACGACTTGAGGTTCTTTTATTTTAAAAAAGGAGGAGAGATCCTTTTTCTTTCTCAAGTTTATTAGATTTTGAGAATCCATGCCTATATATATCCACCATCCTCCAGCTACTACCAGACCCAACCCCTCTTCTCCATCCATCTTTGTGTTCCTTTTAAAAAATAAACATATTGAAGTCTCATTTGTGCTGCCCATATATTCTTGGCAGGGGATGGCCATCCCTGGAGCTTGTTACACCCACCAAGGGTCATACTAATAAATAAACAACAACAACAAAACTGCCTCTCATCCCAGAAGCTATCAATTGCCAATAGCTCCTCAGCTAGAGGTCTGACTTCATCCACCATCTCCCATCTCCCTTCTCAATGCTGGTTTGGTTTGGTTGTTCCTGGCTTGTACTTATTCAGGTCTTGGGCATGGGGTTACAACCACTGTGAGTTGATAAGTGTAACTACCCTGTTGGACCATGAAACAAACACTGTTTCCTTTTATTCAGCTACATCTTTTAGCTCTATAATCTTTCTGCCTCTCTGCTTCAATGATCCTTGAGCTTTAGGATACAGGAGTGTGATACAGATGTCTCCTTTTGGATGAGCATTCTGCAATCTCTTCTTCTCTGCATCTTGCCCAGTTGAAGATCTGTGTGTTAATCAATATCTACTACAGAAAGAAGCTTCTCTGATGAGGTCTGAGAGATATATTAGTCTTTTGGTACAAAAATATGGTAAAAGTTTATAAAATGTCTCTTTAGTAGAATTATAGTAGTAAGTTCTCCTCTAGGGCCTATAACTTGTCCAGCCACAGGTTCTTGGCCCCAAACCATACCAGGTTTGGAATCTGTATTGTACCCACACTTCCCAAGGTTCAGGGATCACTTGTCTTTCAACTCTGTCTATAATTTTCCTCAATTAAGGCAAATACCAGAGTCACCTTTTATTGATTCTTTGTAAACATCACATCATGCACCCCAATTCTCACTCATCTCCCTGTCCCCTCACATCTTCTCTCTGCCTTTGCAGCCACCCCCCACAAAATAAAATACAAAATAAACAAATAATAAAACAAAACAAAGTGTAAAAATATTTCATCATGGAAGCTGTAGTATGTCACAGTGTCACGAAGTATACCCTTCTGCCCACACATCTTCACTTACAAATTTTCATTGCAATGAGTCATTGGTCTGGTACCAGACCCCTGGCTTCTGCTACACCATCAATTTTGTATCCTCAGTGGTACTCCTTAAGGTTATCCTATTCTGGCCCTGTGTTATGGATCCTGCAGCTTTAGGTAGGCATGCTCAGAGCCCTGGATCTGGGCCTGGGTGGTAAATGTGCTCATCAGGCAACAGGCTCTCCCTTATCTGCACCACCAGGGCAAGCTCTCCAGCACTGCTCTGGCTAGTCTACCCAATGCTGCCACCAGCAAGAAACAGGATCAACTCTCCCACTCTCATGCTCTGGGAGTCAGCTCATCAGCATCCACCTTTCCTGAGCCACTTCCACTGTGCTGCTCAGTCATGCTGCAAGGTCCATTCTCCCAAGTGCTTCAGCCTGTGAGGACCTGGGCCAGATCTCCTACTCTCATAACCTCAGAGCTCGCTCACCTGTGCCCTCTTCATCATGCCAGTTCTACTGTGTTGCCCATGCAAGGCACAGGGCCCATTCTCCTGAGTGCTATGTCTGATGAGAAGAAGTAGGGCTAGCTCTTCCATTCTCATGACCCAACCTCTGCAAGATGCAAGGGAAGATGTGGGAAGAGCACCACCACCATACCCATGCCAACTTGCACCAGAGGAATGGTGGGGCCAGCTCTCTCTCACTCTCAGCTGGTTCACCTGTGTCCCTGCCACTAGGCCCAGCTCTCCTGTGCTGCTCAGGTGAGGTGCAGAACCAGCTCTGTCAAGTACTGCAGCCAGTGAGAGGCAGGAACAGCTCTCTTGACCCTGTGGCCAGATCTTCTGTCTGCATCCTGTGGCAAGAACAAAGGACATTACCTCTTAATCCATTTCACCTCACAGCATAGGAGAGGCAGGGCCAGCTCTCTCTCTATTATTAACAAGGAGCCATTTTTCCCAACTGCTGAAGGTGGCAAGCAGTGGGGTAGGGAGAAGGCATCACCTCTACACCATCACCACCTGATGGCAGACAAGTGGCAGGGACAGCTCTCCTGTGCTCTCTCCTTCAGGGCCAGGTCACTTGTGTCCTTGCCATTAGGCTCCATTCTACTGCTGCCCAAGTAAAGTGCAGGGCCCACTCTCCCCAGTGCTACAGCCGCTGAAGGGCAGGGACAGCTCTCCTGCTCTCACGACCTTGTAGCCAGCTCTTCCAACAGCCACATGTAGTGAAGAACAAGGCTGAGAGGGCATTACTTACACTCCAACCACCTCACAACAGAGGCATGTCAGGGCCCGCACTTCTGTGTTCTCACCCTCGTGGTTGGCTCAGTCATGTTCCCACGAGAACCAGCTCTGCTCTGCTGTCTAGGCGAGGTACACGGTCCACTCTCCTGGGTGCTGCAGCCAGTAAAAGGTGGGGCCAGCTCTCCAAATCACCACAGCCACACCATGGCCAGTTCTGCTCAGCCCTTGGACATGCACATTGACCCTGTGTTGTAGATAGCCCTGGTGCTGTTTGTATTTTGATGCTAATTTCACTTCCCCCATCTGGGGCTGCCTGGGACAAGGAGTGAATCACATACTCAGATGACTTCATGTGAATCTTCCCTTAATGAATAAACATTTCAAGGAACCAATCACTGGGCAAGTAAGTAGGACTTCTGTGTCGGAGAAAGGGACATCAGAGGAGGAGAGCAGACTTGGCTGGTGGACTGGGGATGATGGAGACAAAAATGTAAGTAGCAGAAGCCCCCAGTTCAATTGGCAGATCTACCAGGATCTGCTACTGGAGGATAGCTTACATTAGGATGCTAGTTGCTGCACCCAATGATTGTGTTGCCTTTTGACACTAAACTAAGATTGTGTGGTGTTTTCCTTCACAAAGCGATTCAACTGAGTTCCCGAGAGAAGGTACAGTGGCAGGGCACCCTAGCCAGCTACGAGAATTTGGAAGCTTGAGGCTGGCATAGCAGTGGCCTGCCATGGGAACTTAGCAAGATTGGTGGAGAGATTTTGGAGCTCTGAGACAGAGGGTCTGCTGGGCTGAGACCAGGCCAGCCAGTCTGTAGGTGCCAGCCAGTGGAAGTGTGGGTGTTTTTTTAATATTTCACATTATAACCCTGGCAGCTGCCCAGACCAGGGACATCCCCATAATTTCTAGTGGCAATATGTTCCACAGACATCTACTCTGACCTCTGACACTGAATAGTCATAGACCCAGGCATGGCCCTCAGTAGCAACACAGGTTGGGGCATCATCATGGCCTCAGGTGGTGGTGCTGTCTACTCACAATAGGCTGTTCCTCTCCACTCTCAAGTCTCTAGGTCCAGCTCTCTTCATGAAGCTCAAGCTGTTCCATTTCTCTTTCTCCCCCATCTGTTCAGCACATACCTGAACACTATAATGATTCCTGCTGCAGGCAAGCCAGACAACTGGTGGTCCTCTGGGTGATCTGGGTCTGTGCTGTGTGGCATGGTGGAGAGTAAGCCTTTTAGGTGTTTACAGCCTACCCATGTGACATGATGGTGGGCATGTCTGTGGTAGGCAGGAGTGCAAGCCTCTCCACGTCCCCAGCCCCACTCACCACTCCCACCATCACTGTCTGTTGGGTCCTATTTATACTCCCTCCAAACATCATGTGTCTTCCTATGGGTCTTGCCTCACCACATGAGTCTGTCTTAGCAAAACTCCACATGAGTTTGTATCCGCTGACATCAGTCTGCAAATTGGCCTGAGTCCAAGGAGGCATCAAGAAGCCACCAGAACACCACTAGAAGGGGTTTTTTTGTTTTGTTTTGTTTTGTTTTTTGTTTTGGTTTTGGTTTTGGTTTTTTGTTTTGCTTTTTTTGGTTTTTTTTGTGTTGTTTTTTGTTTTGGTGCATTTCTCTCTATGGAGTCACAACAAATGGAGCTTGGCATTGTAATGTAAGGCAAACCAATACATGCTTGTCATTAGTGAAGAATCCTTCATCATATGTCCTATCATGTGCTTGTTTTAGCAAAACATCACTCACTGTGTCCACTTCAGGAAAACACTCCTTCACATGTCTGTCCCAGCAAAACACCATCTGACACAACTGACTTTCTAAAGAAACCATAAGTTCCCACTTCACAAGGGTCTGTGTGTCTACTTCCCACCCATGATGTATGCTGAGGGACAGGACTGTGGGCTTCTTTCCCTACTTGGGCCATGTGGCATGACACTCAGCAGGTATCTGTCTGTTTTGCTCTTCTGTGTAGCAGCTTTCATAATTTATAAAGGCTCCTATTAGTGGATTTAAGGTAATTTCTATATCGTTTTGTAATTTAATGATGCATTTAAATGGTATTAAAATTTAAAATACAATTAGAATTTTTGCTTTCTCTGGTAAAAGGACTTTAAAAGCCTAAAAATGAATAATTTAGTTCTGCCTCCCCTGGTAAACACCGAATGGCAGAAAACACAGGTGTAGCGAGAGGCTCTGGAGGATCCAGGACAGACAGTGGCTAATGCAAAGGCCTTCTGGGCCATGGGCCCTGTCTGTGCCTGGCCAGGCAGAGAATGCTGGACTTTACAAAGGCAAGGTTAAAGAATGGATTCCTATCACCAAGAACATAAAGATCAAGGATCGTCCCTAAGTGCCAATCAAGCAGTTTGAGATCATTGACTTTTTCCTAGGAGTTTTCCTTCAGGATGAGATTTTTAAGTAAACTCATGCCAACCAGAGGACTGGGTTCAAAGTCTTTGTTGCCATGGGGGCTACAAAGGTCATACTGAGTACTGTATGTTCCTAGGAAGTCCTCACCTCCATGTGAAAGACCATGACCTTGGCCAAGCGCTGTGTCTCTATGCAGAGGGGCTAGTGAGGGGAGAATGTAAAATAAGTACCACACTTTCCTATTGAAGGTGATAGTACACTGTGCCTCTGTGCAGACAAACAACATTAAGGTTCTACAGGCACTGGCAACACAGATGCTGCTAATGGCCAGTACTGGTGATTCCTCACTTCAGCTAAATGCTGTATTGCTACACTGGACAACTTTATCAAGACTCTTATGCCATCTTCACAACCTATAGCTAACTGACCTCTGGAAATATGGCAACCAAAAATCTCTGCCATAAATTCATGCACCAACTCTTCTGGAAGAATAGGAGGAAAGATTGTGAGCCCCAAAAGGGATAGGAACTCCACAGGAAGTCAGAGTCAATTAACCTGGACCCTTGGGGTTCTCAGAGTCTCCATCACCGACCAAAGAACATACATGAGCTGGACCTGGGCCTCCACACACATATGTAGCAGATATGCAGCCTGGTCTTCACGTGGGTCCTGAACAACTGAAGTAGGGATAGCCCAAAATGTGTTGCCTGCACATGGGATATGTTCTTCTAGCTGGGCTGCCTTGTCTGACCTCAGTGAGAGAGAAAGTGCCTAGCTTCGCAGAAACTTGAAGTGCCATTGTGGAGGGATACACAATGGGCCACCACCCACTCAGATGAGAAGGGGAGGGGGAAAGGGGATAGGATTATGGGAGGAGGTAATCAGGAGGACGGTCAGTGCGTGAGATTTAAAGTGAATAAATAAAAAATTAAATTAAGAAAAAAAAGAAATTCACCCACCATCTTGTAAAACACACACCAGTGTCTCTGAGCATAGGACCCAAGCTCCAGCTGTAGCTACAACAACATAAGGGGTTTATACCAAAAAATTAATCTTGCTAAAAAATAATAATCTAATTCCATTCAATTTCTGTCTTGAACAGCTGACTGGCTTCTTCAAAAAACAAATGGCATCAAGTCACATGAACAAGTATGAACAAGAAATGTGTCTCCTCCTTATACAATTTTTTAGAGAATGATCAGCATAGGACATGATAACTAAAGATGATAAATCTAATACTAAGAGCTATATGTTTGAGAGGACACCCCCCAGAGTGTTGTATTTCTGGCCTGCTGGATCTTTAGAGACCATAGAGTCTTATTCAGTGCTAGTTGGCTTGGAGAAACCACTAAATTTGGACTAAGATTTGGACTGGGGAAGTAGCTCTGTTGGTGGTGTGCTTGCATAGGACACATGAAGTTCTCCTTCAGAATGCTTTACTATACACATTGGGCATGCTCCTCCACACAGATCTCAGTAACTGGTAAGTCAAGACAGGAGGGCTAGAAGTTCAAAGTCATTCTCAGCTACATAGTGAATGCAAGATAATCCTGTACTATGAGAACCCATCTCTAAGAAAATAAATAAATAAAATATAAGCCATATAAGCACAGGAACCATATCTGGTTTTTTTTTACTTGTATAATTGAATGCACAGAAGAATGCCTCATCTGTGGTAGTATGTGACATGAATATTTGTTAAATTGATAAATGATAGCTATTTTTTAACAAATATAAGCCAATTTATTTTATTACAGCGTCACTTCTAGCCAATGAGAAAATTATCTTTAAACAAAATGTAAACTGAAGCTCAGAGAGTTTAGCAAGACTGGTGAGCATCACAAGCAGAGTCCCAGTGCTGGGGTTAAATTTAAGCCATTCGGCTTCAAACTCTCAGTATGTTCCTATACATGGTGACGATGCTTCCCTTTACTAGTGTTTTTCTTCTTTCTTGAGGTTTATCATGCTGGTATTGGAACTTCAACATGTCCTCAAAGGACAATAGATACAAGAAAGGACAGGTTCCATGGGGAATAAAAGAAAATCTACTAACACCTGGGAAAATAAAGGTTCTTTCTCTTCATCTGACTCCAAGGACAAGAGAGACACAGCTGAGGATAACTAAAGGTTTTCTGCCATCTACTTCAGCTTCCTCTGCTTCTGTAAGCTCAGTGCAGATGCATCTTTTAGCAGTTTCTTCAGCCTGCTCCAGCAAGGCCAGTGTGTCTCATTTAACATTATTTAAGTATAAAGAGAAGGAGTATTGGTAAATAGACAGGAAGGAAGACGAATGGAATGTCTATTACTGTTTATGCTACTTAAATATTCTCACTGATTCTATGATTCTGTCTAACAAATTTGCAGAGATTTTAAAGAAATATCTAATCTTCTTAAAGATTCCTCTCTCATTAATTGTAAGACATTTATGTCTTCATTATTACCATTGCCTTGTTATTAACTTTTAGTTAGCATTCAAAGTAATGGGTTCCATTACACAGTGCCTCTTTTGAAATGCATTCAAAGCTCATTGACATTCTGGATCTGACAGATATTTTAATTTGCTATAAAATTCTGGTCACGATTTTATGTGAATAAATATGGCAATTTTGTCATAATAATTATGATAACCAACAGATATGATGAAGGTATTTCCAAACATCCAATTGCCCCTCATCATTAAGGATTCCTTAACAAAGCTACTTTATTCCATTTGTTTAAAGATACAACTTAAATATTTCTTATATTACTTATTGAAATAAGTTTAGTTTTGTATGCAGTTGCAGGAAGTAGAGCAGAAAAGTCTGGTATGTCCTTTCTCCCAAAGAGAATAGCTGTAAAAACTACCTTACAGTGTGAAACCCAGGCTGCTAACATTTCCTTTAAAATGAGTGTTGGTAAGCAATTTTGTTTCTTCCTCCCTCCCAAGTTATGGTTTATAAGGGTCTCTTTATTTATTTTGCATTGTTGAATTATTTTTCTAATGGGAAAACTTAACCAAAATTTCCTTATTATCCACCCACATACTTTTAAGTAAAACAAGATACAGATCAGTTCATTATAAAAGTCGCAGTATATCTTTTTTAATTCAAAATTTGTATGACAGAGCTGGTGTTGCCTTTCAGTGACAGTAAGATCATTTATACTTGAGAGTTTTTGCTGAATTATTTATCCTTTTACAATTTTGTGAAACTTTATTAGAAAACTCAAGACATTACATGTTTCAGGAAAATCTTTGATCAGTTTGACCATAGTCATTCTGTTACAACAATCCCCTGCTTTAGAATTTTTAAAGGTAGCCTTATAGTCACATTATTTATTAATAATATTGAGGTTTCTCCAATATATTTTTCTTCTGCTTCAGAAATGGTTGATAGTGAATACTCCTGGAAAAGCCAAGCCTACAACCTGGATCTCCTTGTTTTGGGGTACACAGCTTTCATCCCTCCCCTTCATTCATGCTATCCTACCTGGCCTCACCATTTTCAGAGTAATTTGCCTACATGAAATGTATGACTATGTCATTCCAGTGCCCCAATGTTCACATGGTATCCTCTTCTACAAAATAAAGTCCAAAATCTAAGAGTGTAAAATATCTAATGCCAACCGTTTTTTCTTTTTACTGTATAAATGTTGATTTATTTGATTTTTTTAATGGTTTGTTTAGCTTATTTTTTGAGACAAGCCTTCCTCTCTAATACAGGCTTACCTGGTACTCACAAGAGTTCTGGATTTACCTGGAACCCATGGCCATCACCTGTCTCAGCCTTCCAAATGCTTGGATTTTAGATATGACCAGTTACACCCAGAATCTAAATTTCTGTCTTTCACTTTTCATAATGTTTTTTCTTTTTTTACTTTTTTCTTATGTTGATTCACTAAACATATATAATTTACTACATTTCATTTTCCAACTTTATCTTATCATGTTTTCTTAGTATTCAATATCATAGACTATAGCAGTGATGCTAAGTGCTTGTTGATAATCAACAAAATTAGAACCAAATAATACACATAGGATCCAATTATGTCTGAAGAACCTCCTGAACTGGTTGATTTTAATGATATGTGTTCCCTTCATTATCTTTTCCACTATCTTTATTGCAAATTTGTTTTAGAAATTTCATTAATTCTCTGAAGCATAGAGGAACAAGTCTTCAGATAAAATAGAAAAGTTCTTTAAAATATTATTTAGTAGGAATCAGACTGGATATGCCATTCAGAAGATATGTTATAAAATCTGCTACATGACAGCAGTGCTGGTGCACACTTTTACTCCCAGCACTAAGGAAGTGGAGGTAGAAGCAGGAGAATTAAGGGTACGGCTCTAAATCTCCATGTGGAAAAAGAAATACATGTTCTTTCTTGATTTTCCACCATTATGCTGAGGTCAAAGTGTTCACTCAGAAAATAGAATTTTCAGGAGAAGAGAGAATGGAAACTTTTCAACAGCTGCTAGCACATCACTAACCTCTCAAAGTCAAGACTTTAAAAAAATCATTAGTTGGCCTAGCTACTGTTATAATTTTATTTCTAGAGCCTTGATAAATTCCTATTTGGTATACTTTTATAAATTACTAATATAGGATATATTTCTCAAAAGTTTTGGTGCATTCAGGACCATCGTGTCTCCAAAAAGATATCCTTCTACACCCTTTCTACAAACTCAGGGATATGACTATGCTTGGCCTTTCTGGATGTTCAAGTGTAAAGTGGGAAAAATCAACTTCAGAAGTTCACTCAGGCATGTCTCAACTTATGCACTAAGAATTGGTCCTCTTCTTCCAAAGGATTCTGGCTTTGGCTCTTTCCTGGAATTAATCCATAATCTAGAGGTAAAGAACCTAGAATCTGATTTCTGTACTCAAGAATCTGTCTTTATGAACACGGGAGATTTGGCAGCATATTCATGGCTGCAGGAAACCAGACAAGAATAACTGAATTTGTCCTCATGAGCTTCTCTTCTCTGCCTTATGAAATACAGGCTGTGCTCTTCCTGGCCTTTTTAGCCATCTACCTGATCACTCTTCTGGGAAACAGCTTCATCATTCTGGTAACCTTGGCCGACCCCATGCTGCAAAGCCCCATGTATTTCTTTCTCAGGAACTTATCCTTCTTAGAGATTGGCTTCAACCTGGTCATTGTGCCCAAGATGTTGGGGACCCTGATTGCCCAGGATACAAGCATCTCCTTCCTTGGCTGTGCCACTCAGATGTATTTCTTCTTCTTCTTTGGAGTGTCTGAGTGTTTCCTCCTTGCCACCATGGCATATGACCGCTATGTAGCCATCTGCAGTCCCTTGCATTACCCAGTCATCATGAACCAAGGGACACGTGCCAGACTGGCTGCTGCCTCCTGGTTTCCAGGATTCCCTGTAGCCACTGTGCAGACCACATGGCTCTTCAGTTTTCCATTCTGTGCCAACAACAAGGTGAACCACTTCTTCTGTGACAGCCCACCTGTGCTGAGGCTGGTCTGCGCAGACACAGCAAGGTTTGAGGTCTATGCCATTGTTGGGACCATTCTGGTCGTCATGATACCCTGCCTGCTGATCCTATGTTCCTACACTCTCATTGCAGCTTCCATTCTCAAGATTCCATCAGCTAAAGGGAAGCACAAAGCCTTCTCCACCTGCTCCTCACATCTCCTTGTTGTCTCTCTTTTCTATGTGTCTTTAAGCCTCACTTACTTTAGGCCTAAATCAAAGAATTCTCCTGAAAGCAAGAAATTGGTATCATTGTCCTACACTGTTGTGACTCCTCTATTGAACCCCATTATCTATAGCCTGAGAAATAATGAGGTGAAGAATGCCCTCAGCAGGACCTTCCACAAGGCTCTGGCCCTCAAAAAATTTATCCTGTAGATATTAAAAGGTAAGGTTAATACTTGTTCAATGGAGAGCATATATTTGTGATTCATATCTACCCATTGATCTCTATTGTAATGAATTCCAGTTGACAATGTGAGTTTTGGAAATTCAATAGAAGAAAAAAACGACTAATGTAGTTTAGATATATTATTGCAATCTACACAAAATTTACTTTATTTGCTAATTAGATACTCACAAAACTGTATCTGTAACTCTGTTGTTTAGTTTCTATTCATAAACAACTCCATATTTATATGAGTACAGTGTAGCCGTCTTCAGACACATCAGAAGAGGGTATCAGATCCCAAATAGATGGTTGTGAGCCACCATGTGGTTGCTGAGAATTGAACTCAGGACCTTTGGAAGAGCAGTCAGTGCTCTTAACCACTGAGCCATCTCTCCAGGCCCATGAACTTAACTCTTAAATCTAGACTTTGAAGTGAATAAAGAACAAAAGAAACCCAGAGAACCATGGTGAGATGAACCATGAGTAGTGTGGACAGATGAAGTGGAACTCTGCTAAAGGATTGAGTGGTGGCTAAGATATGCATAGGGCAGAAGTATCAGGGTTGCCCACGATGGCATTCTTGTCAATCCAAGTTCTTCATGCTTTCAAACTGTCCTTGCTTTCCACCTTTCAAATGAACACATATTTGTCATCTAACTACTTCCATCATGGTAAGGCAGATGAAACTTGGAACTATTTGTGTTTGGTCCAGAATTTTCTATGGACCAAATACCAGGGCCTGTATGCTTCAGGATGAAGTTATCATCTTCAAATTTCTCCCTGAGGATGGACTTGCTGACAGTGCCAGTATGGCATGTGAAGTCGTCACCTTGCCACATGAATCTTGGAACAATTCCATGAATAGGAAAAGCTTTATAACCAGGTTCTCCTTCTACAGGGCTCAGAGTATGACAGATTTCTTCTGAAGCTTTGTTTGAAAACATCTCAAAGGAGATAGAACCCCGGGGGTTCAATATCAAACACAATATCAAAGAACACTGGGGTTGATAAAAGCCAACTGGCTACAGGGGACAGCAGCATCTTCAAAGCTTTTATTCCTTTACTTACTGGTTCTGTTGGCATTTCAATAGTTTAATGACAAGGATTTCAAGATTATTTTACTTCTGTGCAACACATACATTGAACACTATAAAATAACTAGAAATTTTAACATGGGATCATATACAGAAAAAGCAGGAAAGCCCATCTTGAATCATAGGCACTTCCTCTTCCTTTGTGTAATTCAGACCATTTGTCAAATCTGAAAGTCTTGATCCCTCCCCCAGCATCAGTCTCCTTCTTGCCAAGGTTCACTATTCATGCCCTTGAGGCATTGTTGGTTCTTCTAAGCTAACTAGGATGCAGCACAGAACATTAGCTTCATAACCATCATGAACATGTCTATATAACTTAAATGGCCACTTCCTTCCCATTGGATCCTTCCCAGGAAGATTGTCCTGAAATTCTGTAAGCACCCTGGCTCACATGTACAACATCCTTATGCTTTGTGGAGGTAATATTACAAGTGTCAGTCATGGTGCTACTTCCATCAGAGCTTGAATTACAGACTAGCTGGTACCAAGAGATCTTCTTTAATTCTAGGATTCCTTTCATAACCTCATGGCACTTTATTCTATAGATGAGTCATTTATTTAATCATTAATCTTACAAATTATGCTAACAAGATTGCATATGTCTTTTATTTCTAATGGTATGTGTGACAGATGTAACTCTAGAAAATGAATTTGTGGGTCAAAAGATAAATACAAAAATAGTATTACATAATGAAAGAAATCAAACCATTTAAACTTCCACCAGCAGTTTTTGAGTATGTTTGTTTCATTGATACCTCAGCAAGAATATTTGTAATGGTAATCTTAACATTGATTATTTCACATGCAAAATAAATTCAGTGAATTTTTAATTAAATAAAATAAACCTTGAAGAATGAGGAAAAATAAATGAGCATGTGAAAGGAACGTTACATATTTCATTTGAACCTCTGAGTATGTACTTCATATAATTAACACAAGTAATGTCTTGGTATTCCATTTTTTCTCTTGAAAGGCTGACCATTAGTCAATTTGGTCAAATACATCCATCTTTCAAGTATCCACTATGATTTATCATACAGTGTATATTATTCTTTTGTGCTTAAATTCCAAGTTGATCAATAATTTCAATTTTATAAACACTTTTTGTGATTATTTTACAAATCTGGCTATTCTTGAAGTACCTTTTAATTATTCTTTGAAAACTAAAACTTCATTCTATTTAGGTATATCAAAAGCCTTATATTCCACAGAACTCCAAAAAGAAACACTAGGAGGATATGAATAGAGTTAGAGTCAGATTAAAAACTATAGATCTTCAAATTCAAAGTATTGCCATAATAACACTTGATGCTTAGATACACTATACACACAGACTAGACGGGCAGATGAATGAGGTCATAGATAGCTAACATGCACAACAACAAGTAGAATGAAATTTTCAATATTTCCACTAAATATTGAGGCAGATGAGTGTGATAATCTAAACTAGTGAAACATCATAAAAGGCAATACCATATCTGAGAAACCAAAACCAAATCCATCAAGAGTTGTCCCATATCTGTGGGTGGAGCCTAAGATATAGGCACTATTTCAAATGATTGTAAAGAGAATATCCATGAAGACTCAAAATGCAAGACTTAAACAATAATTAACTTAATGTTGAATACATCATTACTTTGCACAATAAAATCTTTAAAGTATAAAATGTATGTTGTGTTTTGTATTGGGCTGGGTACATTCACCTGTGCATGCAACTGCATGAATGTAGAGAGGAGAAGAGGTCATTGAGCATCTTCCTCTATCAATCTCTCACTTGTTCCTTGAAGCAGAAGCATCATTTTGGATGGGATGGCTGGCTAGCAAGCTCCTGGGACCTGCAGGACTTTGCTCCACAGTGAGTCTTTAGGTTACATGCCCATGTGGATTTTTACAAGATTGCTGGAAATTTGAACTTAGGTACTCAGATTTATACAATGAGTAAGAAGCCACCCCTGTCCCTGACTTTTGTAGTATAAAAGTTGACTAATGAATGAGATACTCCAGCTTTTAAAAATTATGCTGAGTTGAAGTGGTATGAGAATAAATTAATTCAAAATAATCTTTGAAGAAGAGAGTATGTGCAGTGATTGTAGATGGCATGTGGGTAATTGTGCTACTCCACTGATGATGGATGAGTCTGGAGAAAGACCAGTTCATGCAGCAGAACTAAGTTGTCCTGAAAAACATACCAAAAAGATGGGGCTTTTAAGTGACTTTTCTCCTTGTGTCTTCTGTCTATTTAGAATGCATGCCCTTCAAACCAAGAGGATTTTAACTTGCTGTGGGACCCATCAATGATCACCACACATTGGTTCTAGAGTCAGAAAGTAAAGAAGACAACTTGATTACTAATGGAATAATTGAGTAGAGCCAGGACAGAAGAGAGGAGACAGTATGAAGCAAAGCTTTGATTTCATATGAAATCCTGGCATCCTCCAGGTAACAAGGAGGCATAAACAAACTTTTGTCCTTACCAAGGATCATATAATAGAATACTCATCTATGAGGTAAAAGAGAAAGAGAATTCTTCCAAGTATCTCAGGCTCAGAGGGATTTTTAGGATTCAAGGACATTCTTCTATAGGTACCAGAAAATCTGAAAGTAAAGCTTGTACCAAGTTTAGGGATGTGGTGAATTTTCAAATTATAAATGTGTGTTACCTTGATTTTTAAAATTAAAGTTTCTAGAAGCTGAGGGAGGATTCACAGAGTCTATAAAATTGGCACAGTGAAAGAATGTAAGAGCTGGAGGATGGGATGGAATGATGTAAAAGGTTATCTTCTGGACATGGCATGGCTGTTGCACTAATGAACTCATAGTAGATAAATTGATTACCAGACAAGACCTAGACAAGGTCAAGACAACCAAAATTCCAGCATGGGAAGGGATGTCCCACTCCAGGCCCTACTCCTTTTTGAGGATGTATAGGCAGCTGATAGCTGCTGGAAGAAGGGACAATTGTTCTTTTACTGAAGTTGCTCCCACTAGTAGGTGTCCCATGTTCTTGGTGGATAGCCCACACTCGTACACATAAAGGCAGAACCGATTGCACTTAGTAGGTTTTTAAAAAAACAAACACGAAAACTTAAATTGGAAAAGGAACATGTTGTGAGTCATATGTGGAGAGTTAGAGAAATAGGGGTGGATATGATCATATTTCATTATACGATTGTGTAGAATTCTCCAGAATAGAGAATGATTGGCCCAAGAGGATTGAATGGGAAGTGTACCAGATGTCATCTCTACAATCATCCCTTCAGGAATCTCCATCATCTATGGCTTTAAGTAAAGGAGAACAAAAAGCAAACCCTTTAAACCAAAACATAAAACAAAAACACTTTTAAAAAAATAACAATCACTGAAACTTTAAATCCAGGAGAGCTAGGTGAGAACTTCTCCAAATTCAATGCCTACCCACCAGTGTGAACTTTCTATGGATACTCTCATGATGTGTTTAAACTAAATATTTTCAAACTCATCTTCCAATGATAGGCATTTCTCAACAGCAATAATACATCTTAATACATAAGAACAAGTAAGTATTTTCCTTATTTGAGCAATACTTTTCATGATATGTTTATTTCCACAATGTATTCAGAACCACACAAACCCTTATACAGGGGATTGACAGTTCTGTTTCCTCATCTCCCACTCAGATACAGTACCCTTGTGGATGTGACCGAGACAATACACAAACTCTTGACTTCTTAAAGGCATCTTTCTTGCCCATCCCACATACATATTCAGCTGATTCACAAGGACTAATAAATTTTCCCATCATTACCTCATGCTCATAGTTTATGATTAGAGAAAAGAAAAAAAGCCAATGCTGCTTTTGTTGCTATATCATTTTTTCCTGGCTACACATTTATCACAATTGTAATTTCTTATTTTATAAGACTCCTTTATGTTTGCTTTCCCTTCTAAACTTTATATCCCATTAAGTGGTGGCCATTTACTACTAAATACTTAGCACTGGTTATGTGATAAGCATATAATAAATGATATTCCAAGTAGACCTTATGCATTACTTCTTTCATTATGAGGACTTGTGTTATGATTGGTCCTCTTGCAAATGATAGAATGAAATCAGTGTTGAGGAAAAAGATGAGAGGGAAAATGACAGAGAGAGTAGGATAGCCATAACTATTTTCACAGTACTGTTGGTTGCAGGCACCATGCTTGAAACCAAGAAACAATAATGAACTTGAAACCAAGAAACAATAATGAACAATAATGAACAGTTAATGCTCCAATGAGAACTTAAAATTGAATATATACTTCAAAGAAATTTTTGAGAAATGCCACTTTGAATAAGAGGATGCATTAAGGGAAACCATTTTGGCTATGATAAACAGCAGGGAATGAAATAGTCTTGAGACCCAGGCTGGAATCCTCCAGAGTGACAGACACGGGCGCAGTGCAGAGTATCTCTGGAGTGATGAGCACACAGCTCAGAGTCTGTTTACAGGAACTGGCCAAGCCAGTGCACAAGATTTACCTGAAGTGTCTGGCGCAGCCCTGAAACAAAGCGTTTTGCAGAGTCTACTAGATAATGGGTTGGAAACAAGCCTAGCCCAGAATGACCCTGGAACAACTAACTCAAAACTACCTAGAGCTTATCTAGAATAACTGGCACAGTCAAAGCCAAAATTTAGGGCTCTCCTGGAGTCACTCATTACCGAATAGCCTGAGGCTAATCTATAGTGACTGTCACAGAGGAAAGCTTCTCCAAAATTTACATTGACAGAGGTCACTCACAGAAGGTGAGTAAAGGGCAAGGGGTTGGTGACATAGTCTTACAAGCTTTTGTAATTAGGATGGATCATCACCAAAAAACCTGTCTGCTTTGACAAATTTCTAAGAGATGGGAAGACAGATCCGAATCTCAGGCGAAGCATGTGGAATTTTATAGAACTTGACAAAGTATGAATTCTGAGAAATGGTGTGAAGCAATAGTGACATATGCTTTAAAATATTCAGTGTGTATTTGCATAGAGATCATCTCAGTTGGTCCTTCACCATCACCCTGCCAGATAGGCAGGGCTTTTAGTCTTACATATCAGAAAAAATAATATCAGTTATGTTGGTGTCCAATTTTAGGATGGTTCAAAAAGTTATCTTACCTTCAGAACTCTGACCTGCACTGACAACAAAGTCCTTGCCAATAAATCTGTGTGGACTGAAATCATCACTGATGTGGTAATTTTGCTAAGCACTCTTTAGTATTTTCCTAGTTCTTCCTTTTTTAACAAAACACAGACTCTCCAAGGTGTTAGTCCTGAAAGGAGACACTGTGAACTGAGAGATGTCACTGCCCAAGCCACCAATCTCAACTAAGTTTCTCCATTACATTCACTTTCTGGTACAGCACACTCTGTGCTTATGTCACAACCACAATCAATGAAAGATCTGTATTCACTATTCAATACCTAAAGGAAAATGATAATATCCTCACAAACAGAACCTCAGCTACAGGAAAGCCAGTTTCAATATCTACCCAGTGACTTCTCTGCTGTCCTTTCTCTGCATAGTGGGGAAACAAATCTAAAAGAGAAGTGGAAGATGATGGGTACGAACAAAAAAGAGAGGAAAGAATAGCTCAACAGGAGAAAATATTAAACGGAAGGTTGGTAAGGGATGAAAAGAAGTGAAGGAACGTACATAATTACAACTGCAGGAAAGGAGGTAGATGAGAAGCTCTAATTTGCTTTTGTTTTGTTTTGTTTTGTTTTGTTTTGTTTTCTGTGTCTCTTGCAACCCCAAATCCTCAGGAAGATGCACCAGGAGGCATTTAAGCAAACAGTAGACAAACAAAGCTGAATAGTGATTGCTCTAAGACCTTATCTTTCATTACATCTAAATCCTTATTAACTTAAGCATTACCATTCACTGGCAGTACTTTAAGAGCAGTCTACCCTGCTTGAAAGCCAGAGAGCTATAACTAGTCAGGCATGAAGTCCTTCAACTTTTCTAAGTATTCTTTCTGATGACCATTTTCTTTCTTTTCACTTATTTTCCAGTATCTAACTGGAGTCCTACAGCTATGTGTCCTTAGAAAGCTGGTCTTATAACAGTTCAGCCTGACACTGATCATGGCTAGACTTCACTGGATTATTTTTAAATTATTCAACAATGTTTTACCAGAATATTTGATAAATCTTTAATAAAGTTATAAAAACTACAGCTAGTACTTTATAAATGATCTGCTACTATGTAAACAAATATCAAAGAAGGTTTCTTGTTGCTGTTCTTTTCTTATTGAAAACATTTTGACTCACATGATTTATACTAATTACTATTTCTTCTCCCTCTATCCCACCAAATCTCCCTCAGCTTCTCTCCCATCCAGATCCACCCAACACCACCACCCTTTCTGTCTCTCCTTAGAAAACAAACTTCTAAAGCAATATAATATAACATATATGATAAAGTTAAAAAACTAACATGTAAGCATAGGACAAAACAGATAAACAGAGGGAAAAGGGCCCAAGAAAAGGCACAGGAAGTAGATATAGACACAGAAGCCCATGTAGAGAAACCAAGGTTGAGGATTTTTAAATAAATGTCAATCAGCAGAAACATTGAGTATCCCTTCTTACCTTTCAATGCCGGACTCTTGAACCTGAATGGGATTTAAGTGTCTTCTTCTCAAGGAGGCATTTCTAACACTCTCTACACCCAAATGCCTTGCCCCCTGACAACTTTATTGTGCAGCGTTGTTCATACTCACCACTCATGCAGCACACATTCTACCAGCAAATTTGCTATTGATATGTCTAATTATGAAGAGGGCTGTTTCTACAAAAGCAGAGTTTATGACTCATCATCAATTATGACTTTTGATGACTACCACACTGAGCATAATTGGTATTTACTGAATAATTATTATTCTTTTGTCTTAGAAATTTGAATAGTAGGGGATAAAGAGAGTTTGAACAATAGGTTGGATGGATTTGCTTATCTTAGAAATCAAATACACCATCAATTGTCATAATCATCATGGCTTTTACTGAGCATATATAATGCATGCTACACATTTTAATTTTGTTCCTTTATCTAAGATTCTCATCATCAAAATCTGAGGTTTTCAATTTTAGAACTTTGTTATTAATGAAATCTTCTATTTCTTTTTCTTGGAAATTCTTTCTTAGTACTGACATCTGGATGTTTGAGGTGAACTTTATTAAAATGTAATGTATGACCATCAAACGCCTCAAGAGCCAAGCACAAGTTAACCAAGAGGAAATAATGTAAAGACTTCCCTAACACATCAGGATTCTCCCATGAGCCTGATGTCATCTCAACTGTATTTTCTTTGATCATGTACACTAACCTTGAGAGTTCTCCCTCCTGGAGATGCATATATGTTCACCTCTGTGTTGTAAGTTCTATTGAGTAATATAAATGGGGTCTCCTGTGATAATATTAAATCTTTCTCAATAGTAAGGGTATGGATACTGGAACTGTTAGAGGACTCCTACTCAGGAATCATTTCCATTTAATTGTTATGCCTATTTCTTATATTTTTTTCTTTCCTTCCTTTTTGTACTAAAATGTACCAAGTCAAACTTCATCATCTTTCATTTTATATCTTTCTCTTCAAAAACACTTTACCTGTCTTTCTTAACACTACTGACTATTGAAGAGTCTAGGGCAGGAAGGTAAGTGGAGCTGTGCCTTCATGCATTCTCTACAAAACAGAGAAAAGCTTGGACATGTACGAATACATATAATACATCTCAGTTTAATTGGAGGGAAAAGCAGAATTTTTTTCCCCAATGGTCAAAATTATTTCATGCATTTTGGAGAGAACAAATGTTTGATATTCAATAGTAGTAACAAATGTAGAATATAGAACCACATGAAGTTCCCTATTTAGAGTACAATATAAGCTTATAGCATAACATGTGGAAGCTTTTTCCACCTTCCTGAATCTTGAGTGCCCAATGAGATCATACAAAAGAATGACCTGGGGAAACTGGACAACTGTCAGGGAATTTATTCTTATGAGCTTCTCAAGCTTGTCCTATGAAGTACAGGCTCTACTATTTCTCCTGTTTTTGATCATTTACCTAGTCACTCTCATGGGCAATGTCCTAATCATCCTGGTTACTACAGCTGACTCTGCCCTGCAAAGTCCTATGTACTTCTTCCTCAGAAACTTATCCTTCCTGGAAATAGGCTTCAACTTGGTCATTGTGCCTAAGATGTTGAGTACTCTGATACTCCAGGACAAAACCATCTCCTTCCTTGGCTGTGCAACTCAGATGTATTTCTTCTTTTTCTTTGGGGCTGCTGAGTGCTGCCTCCTGGCCACAATGGCATATGACCGTTACATGGCAATCTGTGATCCATTGCACTATCCAATAATCATGAGCCGCAGTTCCTGTGCCCAGCTGGCAGCTGCCTCTTGGTTCTCAGGGTTCCCAGTGGCCACTGTGCAAACCACATGGATTTTCAGTTTCCCTTTTTGTGGCCCCAACAGAGTGAACCACTTCTTCTGCGACAGCCCCCCTGTCATAGCCCTGGTCTGTGCTGATACCTCCCTGTTTGAACTGGAGGCTCTAACAGCCACTGTCCTATTCATCCTCTTTCCTTTCTTGTTGATCCTGGGTTCCTATGTACGCATTCTCTCCACCATCTTCAGGATGCCTTCAGCTGAGGGGAAACGCAAGGCCTTCTCCACTTGCTCCTCCCATCTCCTGGTTGTCTCCCTCTTCTACAGCACTGCCATCCTCACATACTTCCGGCCACGCTCAAACACCTCCCCTGAGAACAAGAAGATGTTGTCACTCTCCTACACGGTTGTCACTCCAATGTTGAACCCCATCATCTACAGCTTAAGGAATAATGAGGTGAAGGCTGCATTGAGGAGGATCATTCACAGAACTCTGGGCCCTCAGAAACTATGACTGACTTAGAAACTGGCAAGAGCACGGTGTGAGGACAAAACAAAGAACACTGAATTCTCCAAGTGGCTACTCTTTCAGGGGAAACTATGCACCTACTGAAATTTTGGACTCTCCACTAAGATCCATTTGAGGATGAAAGACCATGGATGCTAAAGGAAGTACTGCAGGTCAACTCTGAGGCTAAGGTACTAGGTTCCCTAGGATACCCCTCAGTACTTTAACTAGGATCTACTAAATGTTGACAGTATCCTGCAACTCACCATATTTCTTTTATTTTAATCCTGAAATTCTTTATCCAGTTCATTTTATGATCTGTTTTACTTCCCTTGATTTACCCAAACATACTATTTATCTACATATTTCAAGGGTATCCTTATCAGTTAGTTAAAATAACAATACTAATAAAATAAATAAATGTTTTTCACTCTTTCACTCCTTATTTCAATTGATTTTTTACTTGTGTTCAAAATTTGATTCTGAATACCACATCAGAACCAATATAGACCCTGAATACAAAGTCTAGAACAAAACAAAATTCTTGCCTAATGTAATTTGTGTCCTAGTGAGAAAGAGAGGCAATGAAAAGATACTTTAAATCTCCAGGGTTTATGATGGTTGGCAATTAAAGAGCTCTATCTCTGCTGTTGAACTTACAATGTGTCTCATCTATAGAAAGAGTATTGTACATTTAAAGCACATTATCATATGCTCTGCACAGATAATCACTGGCAGATTGAATGATCCTTGGTAGGAAGGGTGCAAAGGCTCTCCAGTTAATAATAAGAAGTGAATTTTGGGGACCTGCTATAGATCCCCAAATGTTATTTTGTTTTCTCAATTTTTTGTGCTTTTATTGTGATTGGTTGAACTCAGTTGTTGTTTCAAGACTGCACATTTATTCAACAGAGCAGCCTCTCTTCAGGATTCTTCTCTGTGAACACATACAACTCTGAGCTTTCAGCAAACAGCAGCCATGGTATACTGGCAGCATACATGTGTGCAAACACATTCCTAACAATGCAATGATCATGACAGGGTAAATAGCATTACTGCAAAGGCATTTCCTCTCCACTGATTTTATGATCTGTGATATCTTTTTCTTCCATGAGGAATTGCAGCCAGCTGTTTCCTTCACAAAGTGTCCTTTGATAACAAGAGCACCATGATAACAAGAGCTCTCTAATAAGAAACAGCCAGAAAACACATTATTTATTACAGAATATATATTAACTGTCAAAATATATATATATATATATACATGCTTTCTACAGTGTATAAAATTTAACAACAGCCATATCAAATACAATGCTGCTCACAGACAAAATACATACATATTGACAAAATATACACTAATTTTTTTTATCTCTACACTGATTATATAAAACACTTCTGTGTAGGAATAAGGATCTAATAAGGACCATACTGTACTAATGTTCAGGCCAACACTTATTTAATATGGTGCTTGGTGATTAATTCTGGGCTTGATGACAAGTTCAAAGATTATACAGTTCATTAACAGTTAATCTTCTGTAGCAGAGGATTAAATTGTATTTTAAAGTCAAGTCACAAAGGTAAAAGGTTGGGCTGGCCACAAATTAGGACTGTGTGAAAGGTATCAAAATGCTAGAGATGTGGCCAAATAAGGGTCGCTGTGGCCAAGGATGGCTACCAAGTGTGGCAAATATTCCTGTGAACTCTTTAAAAGCATGGCTTCCCTGTCTATATTTGCATTTGGGATCTGAACCAAGTTTTGTCAACAGGATAATTCTGTGAAGAAAATAGGATTGGGAAACATCTGGAAAATATTGAATGGAATGCCCCTACCACAAAGCCCTTACATGCAATGCCTTAAAGAACCATGTTCTATAAGTTTTTTCTGCCAGGTCTTGATCATTTAAAAACTGGTTGGCTATAGAGATAGCTCAGCAGGCAAGAGTATTTGCTGTTCATGCAGAGGACCCAGGTTCCACTCTCAGCACTCACAATGTAGCCTACAACTCCTGTAACTCCAGTTCTAAGGGATCTGACACAGTCTTCTGAGCACCACATGCTTCTTTCTGTAAAAGAGCCATACCTAAAAATTCACATAGGCACATAGGTGAGCTTGTACAAACACGCACAGGGGCTCATACACAAAATGTTTTTGAAATATTGAACATCAGGAAATAAAACTTGAACATAAGAAATGTACCTTGTCAAATACTTAGAAGTTACAAATTAAAAAGCAGCATTAATATAGCAAAATTAATTCAATATAAACACTATTAAAAATTCAATATGGACATAGAAGCAGGTAGACTAACTCTAGATCTTCACCTCTTCCTAATACATCCCCACAGTCTCATTACCAGTTGTGCAGAAGACACCCTCCACAGCCTCTCATTTGCTCTGCCCTCATCTCCAGTGTATCACCTTTCCCTAACTCATCCCAGTATCGCAGCCCCTGGTTCCAGCAGGCAATCCCTGGAACCCTGATGGCCACTCCAGCCAGAAAAGTAGGCTAACATCAGATCTTCACCTCCTACTCCTTTCCTCCAAACTGAATCACCAAGTCTCATCCCCAGGTTGGTAGCAGAACCTTGTGCAAACATTCCTCCCCCTTTCTCCAGTGGGTCACAAAGATCTTCTCCTAACTTTCTTCCCCCTACTCTTTACTTTATCTCAGCCTCCAACAGTAGCAGGCATTCCCTGAGAACCTGCCACCCAAGCCTACCAGAGAAGCAAGTATGTCATCAAAGCAGGTAGACAAGTTTCAGAACTTTGCCCTCTTTCCTCTTCTCCACATCCAATCCCACAGTCTCATCCTCAGCTCTTACTATCTGTAAGCCTCTCCCTGCTCTCTGCTCCCATTACCAGGGACTAAGCAGATCCTCGTGGAACACTCTGCTTCCTTCCTCCTGTGAACCAATTCATGTATTCTCCTAGCCCAACCTCTTTTCTAAGATTCAGCCTCAAATAACAGGGATCAAGAAACACTGCTCATCTAGAAAACACATTTTACCTGGGACCCACAATAACCACACCTAGTGTTAGTCCTAAAATTCTCTGGAGAACAAAAACAGAATTCCACAACTTTGAGTCAAAATTGAATCAAGCTTTATTAACTACTGACCAAGATGGACTTTAGTCAGGACCACTCCTTGGAACTTCCAGCTGGGTGGCCCTGAGACACCTGTTGTAGGGCTTTTATGGACAAAACAAGTAGGCCACTGTACTTTTCCCATGAGGCGTTGCTCTTTCCCAAAAACTACAACTCCCAGTATCCCAGGAAGTTATCTGTTCCTTGGGCAGGTGGACATTAGAACTACAACTCCCAGCATTCCATAAAGTTCCAAAGTCCTTGGGCAGGTGGGGCTTACAAGTTAATTTCAGCTATTACACGAGCAGTATCTCAGAATTCCCTACCAGGTAACACAGTCACCACACCCTCCTAAGACCAGAGAACACAACAGAAACTAAGAACAAAACACACGCCCAACAAAGACAAGAACATATCAGCACCTACAAACACAATCTTCCCAACCCCAGATGTCTAGATTATAAAATAAAAACACAGTCAATAAATTCAGGACAATATTTCTCCACTAGAACCCAGTAACCCTACACAGTGAGAATTGCAACACCCCTGGCACACAGGACAAAGGCATTAAAATACCTATGCTAGAGGTCCTAAAAGAGGAAATAAATAAATCGCGGGGTTTTTTTGTTTGTTTGTTTTTTGTTTTTTGTTTTTTAAATCTATGAAAATACAAATAGTAGAAGGAAATAATAAAACTGTTCAACAGCTGAGAGTGAAAGTAGGATCAATAAAGATCCCCCCAAAATGAAAGAAATCAGGAAATGATAAATGTAGGAACTCAAACAGGAACTTTAGAGGCAAGACTTAACCAACAGAATACAAGAAATGAAAGAGAATCTCAGACATCGATGATTCAACAGAAGAAATGAATATCTCAGCTAGAGAAAATGTTAAATCTGAAAAAAAAATTCTGGCTGAAAATATCCAGGAAATATGGCACAATATGAAAAAAATAAATCTAAAATTAATAGGAATAGAGAAAGGAAAATAAACTCAGGCCAAAAATACAAAACTATTTTCAACAAAATTATAGAAGAAAATTCCCCTAACCTAAATAAGGAGATGCCTATCAAGGTACAAGAAGCAGACAGAGATCTGTGGCTGGGGGACCTCAGCCTGGGCCACAGGACTCTATAGCCAAATAACGCCAGGAGAAAGCTAGCCTCCCAGGAGTATGGACAAGCTTGTGAGTGGAGGTAAGATGAGCACCACTGCTCAGAAGGGAAAACGCTAGCCTCCCAGGAGTGTGGACAAGCATGTGAGCAGGGTAAGGCCAGTACCTCTACTCAGCGAGACCCACCCGGAACCCTCAGGACTAAGGGACCAAGGAGCAGCCCAGGACAGGAGCCTTCCTGTTACAATCTGTGGAAAATGTGGATGAAATAGACAAGTTTCTAGACAGATACCAAATACCAAAGTTACGTCAGGATCAGATAAACCATCTAAACACTCCCATAACCCATAAAGAAATAGAAGCAGTCATTAAAAGTCTCCCAACCAAAAAAAGCCCAGGACCAGATGGGTTTAGTGCAGAATTCTAACAGAACTTCAAAGTAGACCTAATAGCAATAATCTTGAAACTATTCCACAAAATAGAAACAGAAGGAACACTACCCGATTCATTCTATGGAGCCACAGTTACACTGATACCAAAGACCCAACAAAGAAAGAAAACTTCAGACCAATTTCTCTTATGAATATCGATGTAAAAAATACTAAATAAAATTCTCACAAACCGAATTCAAGAACACATCAAAACAATCATTCACCACGATCAAGTAGGCTTCATCCTAGGGATGTAGGGACAGTTCAATACCCAGAAATCCATCAATGTAATCCACTACATAAACAAACTCAAAGAAAAAAAAACCACATGGTCATTTATTTCATTAGATGCTGTAAAAAGAATTTGACAAAATTCAACATCCCTTCATGATAAAAGTCTTGGAAAGATCAGACCTAGACATAGTAAAAGCAATATTCAGCAGACCAGTAGCCAACATCAAATTAAATGGAGAGAAACTTGAAGCAATCCCACTAAAATCAGGGACTAGACAAGGCTGCCCTCTCTCTCCTTATCTATCCAATATACTACTTTAAGTTCTACCCAAAGCAATTAGACAACAAAAGGAGGTCAAAGGGATACAAATTGGAAAGGAAGGAATCAAAATATCACTATTTGCAGATGAGATATGATCATATATTTAAGTGACCTGGAAAAACTCCACCAGAGAACTGCTACAATTGATAAACAACTTCAGCAAAGTGGCTGGATACAAAATTAACTCAAGCAAATCACTAGCCTTCCTATACTCAAAGGATAAACAGGCTGAGAAAGAAATTAGGAAAATGACACCCTTCATAATAATCACACACAATATAAAGTATCTTGGTGTGACTCTAACCAAAAAAGCAAAAGATCTGTATGACAAGACATTCAAGTCTCTGAAGAAAGAAATCAAAGAAGACCTCAGAAAATGGAAAGATCTCCCATGCTCATAGATTGGCAGGATTAATGTAGTAAAAATGGCCATCCTGCCAAGAGCAATCTACAGATTCAATGCAATCCCCATCAAAATTCCAACTAAATTCTTCATAGACTTAGAAAGTGCAATTCTCAAATTCATTTGGAATAACAAAATACCCAGGATAGCAAAAACTATTCTCAACAACAAAAGAACTTCTGGGGGAATCAGCATCCCTGACCTCAAGCTGTACTACAGAGCAGTAGTGATAAAAAACTGCAAGGCATTGGTAAGAGTGACAGGCAAGTAGATCAATGAAATAGAATTGAAGACCCAGAAATGAATCCATACACTAATGGTCACTTGATATTTGACAAAGGAGCTAAAACCATCCAGTGGAAAAAAGACAGCATTTTCAACAAATGGTGCTGGTTCAACTGGCGGTCAACATGTAGAAGAATGCAAATTGAACCATTCCTATCTCACTGTACAAAACTAAAGTCCAAGTGGATCAAGGACCTCCACATAAAACCAGATCCACTGAATCTACTAAAAGAGAAAGTGGGAAAAAGTCTCAAATACATGGGCTCAGGGGAAAAGTTCTGGATCAGAACACCAATGGCTTATGCTCTAAGATCAAGAATCCACAAATGGGACCTCATGAAATTGCAATGCTTCTGTAAGGCAAAGGACACAGTCAGTAGGACAAAATGGCAACCAACAGATTGGGAAAATATCTTTACCAATCCTACATCGGATAAAGGGCTAATATCCAATATATACAAAAAGCTCAAGAAGATAGTCTCCAGAGAAAGAAATGATCCTATCAAAAAATGGGAAACAGAGCTAAACAGAAACTTCTCAACTGAGGGAACTCAAAGGGCTGAGAAGCACCTAAAGAAATATTCAACATACTTAGTCATCAGGGAAATGAAAATCAAAACAACCCTGAGAGTCCACCTCACACCAGTCAGAATGGCTAAGATCAAAAACTCAGGTGACAGCAGGTGTTGGCGTGGATGTGGAGAAAGAGGAACACTCCTCCATTACTGGTGGGATTGCAAGCTGGTAAAACCACTCTGGAAATCAGTTTGTCAGACCCTCAGAAAAATGAACATAATACTACCTGAGGACCCAGCCATACCACTCTTGGGCATATTCTTAGAAGATGCTCCAACATGTAATAAGGACACATGCTCCACTATGTTCATAGCAGCCATATTTATAATAGCCGGAAGCTGGAAACAATCCAGATGTCCCTCAACAGAGGAATGAATACAGAAAATGTGATACTTTTACACAATGGAATACTGCTCAGCTATTAAAAATAATGAATTCATGAAATTCGCATGCAAATGGATGGAACTTCAAAATATCATTCAGTCACAAAAGAAAGAACACAGTGTGTGCTCACTAATAAGTGGATATTAGCCCAAATTTTGGAATACTCTAAGATTCAATTCACAGCAAAGGTTGTACTAAGCATAGGGTCCCAGATCGAGGAGTTGGAGAAGGGACTGAAGGAGCTGAGGGAGTTTGGAGCCCCATGGAGGGAGCAACAGTGTCAACTGGCCTGACTCCCTGGTGCTACCGGAGACTGGACCACCAACCAAAGAATACACATGGAAGGACCCATGGTTCTGGCCACATTTGTGGCAGAGGAGGGCCTTGTTGGCCATCAGTGGGAGGAGAGGCCCTTGGGCCTGAGGGTGTTAAATGCCCCAGTATATGGGAATGCTAGGGAGGGAAGAGGGGAGTGGGTGGGTGGGTGGTGGAACACCCTCATAGAGGCAGGGGAGGGGGAGGGGAAAGGGAGTTTCCAAAGGGAATACCTGGAAAGGGGAAAACATTTGAAAAGAAAATAAAGTATCAAAAGAAAAAAGAAGAAGAAACATAGAATAAATATCAAAACTTCAAATAAAAAAATTGACATAAAAGCTGACCTACTAGAATAACATCTGACTTCTCAATAGAGACCCTAAAAGCCAGAAGGTCATAGACACATGTTTTAAAGACTCTATGTGACCAAAGATGCCAACCCAGAGTATTATACCCAACAAAACTTTCAGTCAAATAAAGAAAATAAAATATTCCATGATGAAAAAACAAATTTAAACAATATCTATCCAGCCCTACAGAAGACACTAGAAAGAGATCTTCAAGCTAACCACAGAAGTGGTTTACTACAACCCCAAATAACAGAGATCAAGAAACACTGCTCATTGATATCTCTCAATAACAATGATCTCAGTTCCCCAATAAAAAGACACAGTCTAACAGAATGAATTCAAAAACGGGATTCATCTTTTTGCTTTATCCAAGAAACACTCCTTAACATCAGAGAATAAGAGTTACCTTAAAGTAATAGGATGGAAAAAACATTCCAAGCAAATGCACCTAGGATGCAAGGTAGTGTAGCCATTTTAATAACTGACAAAATAGACTTCAAGTCTAAAAGTAATCATAAAAATATGGAAGGACAATATGTACTCATAAATGTAAAATTCCACCAAGAGAACATTGCAATTCTTAATATCTAGTCACCAAATACAGGCATTTCAGTTTGTAAAAGAAAAAAGGTGGGGGCTGGAGAGATGGCTCAGGGTTAAGAGCATTGACTGCTCTTCTAGAGGTCCTGAGTTCAATTCCCAGCAACCACATGGTGGCTCACAACCATCTGTAATGGGCATTCGATGCCCTCTTCTGGTGTGTCTGAAGAGAGCAACAGTGTACTCACAAACATTAAATAAATACATAAATAAGTATTTAAGAAAGAAAAAAAGGCACACAAATTTGTAAAAGAAACACTACTACAGTATAAATCACATTTTAACCTTAACACTCATAGTGAGAGACTCCAGTACCCCATCCTTGCCAATTGACAGGTCATCTAGGCAAAAACTAAACAAACAAACAAACAAACAAACAAACAAAAAGAATGTTGGGGCTAACTGACATCATAAACCAAATGGACCTAATAGATATTTTAGAACATTTCACCAAAACACAAAAGAATATACCTTCTTCTCAGAACCTCATGGAACTTTCTCCAAAACTGACCACATACTCAGACACAAAGCACATCTCAACAGATAGCAACAATTACATCTTATCTAACCACCGTGGATTAAAACTGGATATTACAAATAACAGATGGCTTACAAACTCATGGAAGCTGAACAACTCACTACTGAATGAAAAAAGGATCAAGACAGAAATTAAGAAAGAAATTAAAGACTTTCGAGAATTGAAAATGAAAATAAATATACAACATACCCAAACTTATAGGACACAAGGAAGCAGTTCTAAAGTTACCCTATATTTTTTTAAGTGGAAAGAACCATAGAAGACTGAATTAAAATTACAATGTTGCCTTATTGATTGTTTCTATTTCCAAGAACAAATGGGGCTGCTGAAATACACTGGAAGCAGAGAAGACTGGATTTGAAATCAAGAAACCTCACAGGCATTAATACTTCCTTAAACATTAACACTAAGCAAAAGGATATAAAAAAAATCAACCAAACATAATCTGTGGATTTATGCTCAGGAAAGAAATTTAGGTCACCACTGCCAAATTTCCACAAGTAGAGACTAAAACAGAAACAATTCCACAAGGGAGTAGTAAAAGAAATATTTCAATTACCAATCTAAGTTTCATGACTAGACTCAGAAATGTAGGTGTATTTATTTCCTAATTAATTGGATCTTTTTAAATACTTTTTCCTCCTCATTCCCCTGAGTAAATAATTCTGGTCAATGCTATTCTTTTAGGTATCGAGCAGATGTGTTCTGTTCTTGGTGTCACACTATGATAAAGCCATTGGTGGGATTTGGTGTTCTCCATATTACAAACACAAATTAATCACTGAACAATGAACAAATGCAGGTTGAGAGTGAACGGGTGAACTTCTTCTCTTGGCCCTTTCAGATGCATCCTCTACCTGCTCACCTTGCTATATGACTCAGAGTGTCTGCTGGGTTTATGGGTTGTGTAGATAGGCTCCTTAATTCATCGAGTTCTACCTGGAATAGAATATCAGAGGAGCAGAAAGTAGGTGAAGAATTACCTTTAATCATTTTCTCATTGCTTGTTCACACACACAATTTAGTCCACATCTCTTGCCTGGTGGTCTTTGCATACAGATACCATTCTTGTTTCCAAGTTCCTTCTTCTTAGGCCTTCAGGCATGAAGTTGGTTACAACCCTGAGATATGTAATTATTTCTTTTTGGTTTCAAAATTCTGTATTCATATTTAGGGGCTGGGGGAGCTTATCTTGACAAATATAATCTTTGTGAGTCTAAAAACAGTGTGAACTGTCCAGAGAGTCTCATTTACTTTTCCTCATTGCTCTAGTCCTCTTCACTACCCACCTCAGACATATGCATGCACACACAAATAGTACCTAGATCACAGTGAGGTGTTATGCAATATTGTCAAATTTTTTATTTGATAATGAAAAGGAATTCAGAAATAACAAAAGAAAACCTATTATGATCTGAGATAGACAACAACATCTGCCATCGTTTAAAAGATATATTTTTGTCTTAGAAGATTCTAAGAGCTTAGACAGGTCTCTTAAAAGACCTTCTTAGAAAAGGCCTCTGTGTCATGATGTTTGGGTAATGCAGAGGGTTAAATATTGCCACATACCAATCATACAGCATCAACACCAGGAGGGAACATTGTACATCCACAAAGAATGAAAGCAGAGCTCAGAATCTCTTCACTGTCAAAGAATAAATAGGAAGGAAGTATATCTTCCCTCCAATTACTTCATACATTATAACCCTTCTCCTTCAAGAGAGGAAGTATGGAATAAAGGTTAAAGTATGTGGATGGACAAAGCCCAGTGATGAGCATCTTACCATAGCTTACATTCATACAGAAGACTATGTAGCATGTGTTATTTGTAAAAAGTCAAGAGTATCTGAGTCAGTGGGTGATTCTAAGCCTGCTTGAGAAGTTCTTCATGGCTACTTTCCACAGAGCTCCCTTTACATCTTTGTTCCTCAGGCTATAGATGAGGGGATTAAGCATAGGCGTAACCATTGCATAGAAAACAGACACCAGTTTCTCCTGTTCTTTGGAAGACTTCGGAGTCATGTAGGTGATAATTGCTGACCCATAAAAAAGGATGACAACAATGAGGTGGGAGCCACAGGTAGAAAATGCCTTGAACCTCCCTGCAGCTGATTTCATCTTGACCACAGTTACTATGATATGGCCATAGGACACAAGAATTAGGGAAACAGGTATGAGGAGAATCACAACCCCCATGAGGAAAATAGCCATTTCTGAAGTTTGAGTATCTGTAGATGCCAGGGTCAAAAGTGCAGGGGCCTCACAAAAGAAGTGAGCAATACTGTTGTTGCCTCGATAGGGAAGTCTCAGTGTGAAAGTGGTATCCACCACAGACACTAAAATGCCACTAGTCCATGACACTATAACCAGCTGGATACACATCCTCCACGTCATGATGCTAGAGTAATGCAGAGGGTTGCAGATGGCCACATACCGATCATAGGACATCACAGCCAAAAGGGCACATTGTGTGCACCCAAAAATGAGAAAGAGCAGAAGTTGAGCTGCACAGCGTCTGAATGAAATGGTCTTTTTCCTTGAAAGGAGATGGATGAGGGCCTGTGGAACAATGTTGGTAGAAAAGCAGAAGTCAGCCAGAGACAAGTTACACAGAAAAAAATACATGGGTGTGTGAAGCCGGGAGTCAGCCTGAACAAGGAACATGAGAAGTAGGTTTCCAAGTACAGTGACCAGATAGATGCCCAGAAATAAAATGAATAGCAGCTTCTGGGTGTGGGGGTCATCAGAGAGTCCCAGAAGGAGAAATTCAGTCACCTGTGTCTGATTTGCCTGTCTCATCGCTCAACTGCTCTTTCAGCAGGAAGCATCTATGAACACGGGTGTGTGTAATACAAAATCATTTCATTCAGAGTTTGGAGAGCTTAAAGGTATCATCAACTACTGGGAAACACTTCAAAACTTCCCGTTACTGGTTCTTCAGAAGATTATCATGCTTTAAGACTTAGAACCTTTCCAGTGCTTGGATGGCAGTGCTTTGTGAGACGGAACATTCGTTGTTGGTGTCATCTGGCAAGTTGGGAGTAAAGAATCACCTTTTTTATTATGGACATCAGACTTCTAATAACACAGTGATGAATCAGATTGCATTAATCTATAAAGTTATAATGTGAGGTTCCAGTAGATTATCAGTGGGCTTCTTGTGGCTTATGCCACTCTCACCACATTCCATTCATCTTATTGTTGTGTTGAGTTTTTAAAAGATATTTTTGGACAAGTTTACTTTTCCCTGAAAGGACAATCACAAAAGTTTAATTAAGGTTTTATAAAGAGCCAATGTGCCTTATCAAACTTATTTCTTAAATAAAAGGAAATAACCTGTCTTGAAGGAGAACAATACCTCAAAGGATGAGTCTGATGGATGGTCTTTGGCAATCTTGTCCACAGCACCAGCTGTAGCTCTACCAGCATCAGTTGTAAATGAACTTCTAAGACAGTGGACACAGCATCACGCAATGACACTTCCATTTAAGCCATCAGCTCCGCTGGTTTCCTGGTACCGTCAAAGAGTGCTAACTTCCTGTGCTGTGCAGTCATCGTCTTTCACTTCCTCCCATTATCTATCAGCTACCCCTCCCAAAGACTATGAAGTCTTTTTGGAAAATGATGTCATCTTTACTGTGTCCTTTAGAAGACATAGAAGACAACCTTGTTTAGTCCATGATTAGGAATGTAGTAAATCAAAATACTTTGGTCATATACTTAAACAGTTATTAGAAAGCTTGCAAATACTTTTAGGGAAATTGAATAAATTTTTAATAATAATAATAATAATAATAATAATAATAATAATAATAATAATACTGTTCTCCAAAAATAAAGAAATTTAAAGCATAAAATTTAAGTTTCTATGAAGGTTTGAGCTATCACTCTTTTATCTATCTAGCAAAGGAGTCTCAAAATAGTATTCTAAAATGCACCCATATAAATATATTTTATTTTGTATATGTACCTTGTACATAACAAAGTAAATGTAGCTACTAAGAAAACTAGTTATATTAAAGTATTTACCTGGATAATTTTAGAAAATATATGCAAACTACAACATATGGGCTTTATTAGCATGATCACAAATATGATGTGTCTTTATCAGCACATTAATTTTTATATACAATGGTGGATCTAGAACAACTTTATTTCAAAGGAATTATGACTTTAAATACTTGGAAATATTTTCAACAATCACAATGTAATATAAAAATATTTCTGACTTTTACTGCTAGAAAAGCCAGATATTTTAATGCCAGTTTGAGTTGGTTCCTGTGTTTAGAAGGTGCCAAATTCTGTTAGAGGGGAATACAATGGAGATACAGCATTTCACATCCAGACTGAAGAACACATTTTAGTCCAGCTTGAGGACTGCTGTATTCATTTCCTTCTAAACCATGAAAACATAATCTACTAACAGGCTATTAGCATCTGGATGGAGCTACGAGTCTAAGTGATACAGTGTTTCAACTCATAAGAGGCTTTAAGAATAAAGTTGAGGGGCTTGAGCGGCTTAGTGGTTAAGAGCACTGACTGTTCTTTCAGTGGTTCTGAGTTCAATTCCCAGCAACTACAGATAGGCTCACAACCATCTGTAATGGGATCTGATGCTCTCTTCTGGTGTATCTGAAGAAAAATACAATAAACCTGCATACTTTAAAGACAGGGCTGCACTGTGTTTAGCTAACCTTACTTGTCACTGTGACAACATGCCAAACACAACTTACAGAAGAAAGGGTCTGTTTTGGCTCACAGTTTGAGGATTCAATCCACCAATAGCAGTGCCCACATTCAGGGTGGACCTTCTCTCCTCGGTTAAACCTTTCTGGAAATACCCTCACAGATACACCTACATGTGTGTTTCTATGGTGATTTTTAAAACCAGCCAAACTGACAATGAAGAGTAACCATTGTTACTCTTATATGTGCCAAATAACAGAAGCCCACTTTATGAACACATCAAATTTACCCCCAGCTATTTACTCCTAGGATTTTCCCCACACTATCTTTACCCATCGTCCATTCTAAACCCCCAATCACAATAGACATATGCACACATATACACCCATTCACAAACACCTACTCTCAGATGCACAAATACACCTGCATTATTATCTAATTGCCCCCACAGAAGGTCTGAACAAATTATATTTTAAAACATCTTTCATTGTGCCTATGGCTGATCAAGTACAGAGATCACATAAGAATCACCTTTATTCATAGCAAGTATTATCAACTGTAATACAATGAGAATATAAAAAGTTCTTGAACTAGTTTGGCCTGAACCAAAATATTCAGAAACAGGGATGACTGTGAGTCTGATACTAATGTGACTATGACTTTGCACATGGTGGGGTTATCACTTATTCTGCAGTGGCATTATAAAGTGATACTCAAACCTCCATTATTGTCATTAAAAAAATCCCATACAAATGTGAAGGTGAAAGGGGTCAGAAAATTTCTCTTAAAATATTATTGTCACTGCTAAGCTTTCTAACATTTCATTTAGCTTTTTCTATAGAGTTTTTAGTTAAATGTTCATTCCTTTAGAGATAAACATCCCTCCAATGAAAACACTACACACACACACACACACACACACACACACACACACACACGACCAAACCTGACTCCGTGGAAGGTCTACCTACAACTCCATAACATGAAAAACTAGATTCTTCTTCACTGAGAACTTAACACTATACTCATTGTTTGATAGGATAGAGAGCTACTATAGAAAAAAAAAAAAAAACATTGCTGGATCTGTGCCAGAAGATAAGTAAATCTGAAAAATTCAAATCTAGGTAAAAACAATCTATTCTCAATCTGACCTATTTCCTTAGTTCGCCTCAGGCTTTCTCTTCTTTACCAATCTTGCCAAATTTTTCTCTTTTAAAGGAAAGCATAAAGATTAAATTAACATTTCAGAACTATTGAATACATTTCACCCATGACAGAGGAAGGTCTAGAACGGCATTGCCTAGATCACTGACCAAGCAGAGAGTAGGCATCTTGTCATAAAGGCAGAGAGCTCAGTCAAAGTTGGAAATTAAAAACCAAGACAGGACAGGAAGGAGGATCCTCACTTATCTCATACCCTCCTGCTGTATATAAGGCCTTATCATTGTCTTCAGAATATACTATATTTCAGTAGCTCCTTTTAAATGCAGTGAATGGAGTAAGGAGTGGAGGTGATAAGAGCTGTCTCTGGGGCAGTTTAGAGTACTCAGGAGAATTCCTCCTCATTAGTGTGAATGGATCCCGGGCTGTTTCCTCTCAAAAACATCTCCCAAATGGCTGTAAAGAGGATGGAAAGATAATACAGAGTTATGGCTCCCATCTTGCTTACAGCCCCTATCACTAGATCTTACATAGCTTCTTTGTAGAAACACTGCATAGCTCTAAGAAGGTATTTGGTTTCTAGAAGAAGAAACAAACCTAGACTGAAGGTTAACTCTACCATATACACCCTGTATTAGTTTGAGAAGTTTCTTCAAAATATGAAGATAGTATGTCCTAAGTATCCCTAGATGAGCCTGACTAGAATAATGCCTGAGTGTGATAAGATCATAATAATTAAAATCAAGGCTAAGAGATTAACGTCTGAATCTGGTGATATCACATGTTTGATGTTATTCTGGATATTTGCTATGCATTTGCAGAATCATAAGTTGTCCAGATGGGGGACTGAAAGTCTAACACAAATCAATGACAAAGAACAGTCAGATATTACATTAGATACTGTGATTGCTGTGAGTGAAGGCAGTACAAACTAAGGCCTGAGACACATTCCTTCCTTGTCTAGTCCCCTCTGGGTTTTTATCATGAAGGGATATTAGATTTTGTCAAAAGCCTTTTCTGCAGTTATGGAAATGATCGTGTGGTTTTTTTCTTGAATCCATTTATCTGATGTGATATATATCACATATATCCATATCTATAGATTTCATATGTTTAACCATCTCTGTTTGTCTGGAATGACGCCAAGTTGATTATAAAGAATGATCTTTTTGATGTGTTCTTGAATTTGCTTTGCAAATATTTTGTTGGGAAGTTTTGCATCTACGTTCACCAAGGAGATTGGTCCACACTATTCTTTTTTGGCTGTGCTACTGGCTTTCTAAAAAAAAAAAAAACAATTAGCCGGAGCTCCCATCCTTCCTACTTTATGTTAGCTTCATAAGTTTTGGTGTTAATTCTTTAAGGTTAGAATTCAGCAGTAAATCCATCTGGGCCTGGACAATTTTAGCTAGAAGTGTTCCTTTTATTATTATTAATGCTGCTTCCATTTCACTGCTTATTATAGAGCGATTTGAACTATCATAGCTTGGTTTACTTTTGTAGGTCATGTGCATCAAGAAATTCAGCCGTTTCTTTGGGATATTGCAACTTAGTGGAATATGTGCTCTTAGGTATGTCCCAATGATTTTTCCTTTTTCGCTACTCTATTCATGTTTGTTGTGATTTCTCAATTTTCACCTCTCTTAATTTGGGTCATTTCTCACTGTCTTGTGATTAGTTTAGCTAAAGTTTGTTAATCCTCTTTATCTTTTCGAGGATAAACTCTTTGCTTATTGGATATTTATATGTTTTTATAATTCTCTCTCTCTCTCTCTCTCTCTCTCTCTCTCTCTCTCTCTCTTACTTCAGCCCTTGTTGTGCTCCTTAAGCATTCACAAACCCCAAGAGACCACCATGCAACCGACTCCAATTGCACTAGAGTCTCTTTATTCAAGCTAGCTTGGACCACAGCACCATCTCTGATGCAGCAGGACAGGACAGTGAAGCCCCAACCTCTCAGTGGAGCAAGGTTTTATAGGAAATGGCAAACAACTGAGGATGTTTCTAGCCTGTCACACATCTGATTGGGTGGCTAATATAGAATTATATTGTTCTTTAAAATAATTGGTTGGTGCTGGGAGTCAAATCATAAACTTAACTTCTTCTGTCCTCCTGATTGGTAGTTGTTAGGAAATGAAGTGCCAGGGGCAGCTTGTAACCTGGAGGTGCAGGTTTGTTGGGGAGTAACCTGGAAACTGGTGCCTGACTCAGGTTTGTTAGGGAATAATCTGGAAACTGGTGCTAGAAAGTTCAGTTCAGTCTTGTGTCAGGTTTTCTAAGATGGAGCCTAAACTCAAGATCTGGTCTATCACCCTGGTTGTAATTATTTCTGTCTACTGAAGTTTGGTTTACTTGTATTGTTCTTCCAAGTCCCTAGAGTGTATAAGTAAGTTATTTATTTGAGATAGCTCTGGTTATTTTGGTACAATTTCTTTTATTTGTAAATTTCTCTCTAATACTGCTGTAAAACTTAACCTCATAGATTTTTTGTACAATTCTGGGAATTCTTTGAAGTCCTTCTTCATTTCTTCAATTACCCATTTGTCATTTAATTTCTGTGAGCATCTGTGTGTTCAGTAGTTTCTCTTGCTGTTAATTTTTAGTTTTAGTTCACTATGATCAGAAAAGAACAATAAATTATTTAAAATTTCCTACATTAATTGATATTTGCTTTGTGTCATTTTTCATGATCTATTTAGGAGAAAGTTTCATAAGATGCAGAGAAGAGTGTTTATCCTACAGTGTTTGGATGCGTTGTAGCTTTCTGTTGGGGACATTTGCTCTGTGATGTCATTTAACTGCCTTTTCTTTAGCTCAAAATGACCTATCCATTGGTGATAATGGGGTATTGAAATTATCCACTATTACTCTGTTGTAGGTTAATCTATCTTTACAACTAGTGATGCTTGTTTAACAAAATAATGTGCTACCCATGTTATGTGCATATATATTTAATATTCTAATGTTCCCTTGATGATTTCTTCAATTAATTGCTATGACCTTCATTGTATCTTCCAATTTTAATTGGAGTTTCATTTTGTTAGGTATAACAACCATTGCTTGTTTCTAGTGCCATTTGTTTGGTTGACCTTTTACCATCTTTTCCCCTAAGATTGTAGCTAGCATTATAGGTTCCTGTTTTTAATCTAATTTGCCACTTTGTGTCCTTTCATGTATTTATTTTTATGACAGGGTCCCATGGGATAGTTCTGTCTGACCTGGAACTTAATACACGGATCAAGAAGGGTCGTCTTGTCTCTCCCTCTGGAGTGCTGGGATTAAAGGCATGCACCACCATGCCAGTCTAGGCTGTGTCATTTGATCAAGCAATTAAGATCATTGGTACTTAGAATGATTATTAAAATGTGTTATCAACTCCTATTATTTTGTTAATTTGTAGTATTTGGTATTTCCCTATTCCTCATTTGTTTAACTAGTGTAGACTCATGGGTACCTCACTCTTTCTCTTTAGTCTGAAGGATTTTACTCTCCTTCAATTATTTCAGCTTTTGACATATTTTCTATATATTTGGTCAGTTACATATAATATAATTAGGAATTTTTTTTCTGGTCTGGTCTGGTCTGCTTGGTGATATAAATGCCTCCTGTATCTGGATGATTATCTCTTTCCCTATATCTAGGGAGGTCTCTGCTATGATTTTATTGAAATTCTCCTCCTCTTCTTTATTCTTCTATATCCATGATTCATAGATTTGTTATTTTCTTACCATCCCAAATATCTCAAATGTTTTGTTCATACTTATTTATTTTGTTTTTCGTGTTCTGAATTTTTCAATTCCTCTATCTTGTCTTTGAACTCTCATAATCTGTCTTCCCATGATCTCTTAGGTTGGTGAAGATTTCCTCAGATCTCTTTATTTGATGTTTATGGCCTGCATATAATATACACTTTCCTCCTGCTGTGTGAATTCTGCCCAAGGAATGCCACAGGTAAGTTGTATCTTTTCCCTAATTTATAACATTCATTTTGCAACTAGCCTTTATTTGGCTGAGACTTTCTGCCCCTGAGCAGAAAGTGGTGAGTAGTATCATTGCTTCTCTGCTTTGAGCTCTGAGATATCTTAGAATAAAAGTTTCAGAGAAACCCAGTAATGGGGCTTGAGTCATATTCCCTAGAGCCCCTGGTTCTGTTGAATCTCAAGTTTGTTAGAACAATCCCTGGCTAGTCAAAGAAAATCCAATCTCAAGTGTTCTCTCTCTCTCTCTCTCTCTCTCTCTCTCTCTCTCTCTCTCTCTCTTAGTATTTCTACCTCATTGTCAAATCTAACTTCCATATCCTGTACTGACTTTATTACATTTTATTTTCTTAGAACTCACTCAGGATTTTTTGTGTCCTCTTTTATTTCTTTGAACATTCATGTGGTCATTTGAATGAGAAATGTCCTCCATATCACATAAATTTGAACACGTGGTCCCAATGGTGTTGTTTGGGGAATCTGTGGAGCCATTAGAAGGGGAGCCTTGTTGAAGGAAATAAGGTTTTAAGAGTTGATAACCATGGTTGCCGGGCAGTGGTGGTGCACATCTTTAATCCCAGCACTAGGGAGGCAGAGGCAGGTGGATTTCTGAGTTCGAGGGCAGACTGATCTACAGAGTGAGTTCCAGGACAGCCAGGGCGACACAGAGAAACCCTGTCTCAAAAAACAAACAAACAAAAAAAAAGTTGATAACCTTGGTTCACACCTCACGTCAACTTTCTGTATGTGGCTAAAGCTATGGTCTCTCAGCTTTCTGCTCAGCTTGCACTTTTCCATGTATCTCGACCCTGTGTACTCTCATTTTGAAACCATAAGTCAACATAAACTCTTTATTCCATAAGTCACTTTTGCCATGGAGTTTTGTTACAGCAATAAAAACTAACACAATTTATATAATTTTTCTTCAACTATTTCTATTTTTTTCTGAGATATTATCTAATTCACGCTCATTGAAAACCACTGCTTTTTAATTAATACTGTTTTCATGTTGCCTTGATTTTTATCTTTCTTGTATTTTTGTGTTAAGACTTGTTTGTTAAGGAGTTATTGGTTAGATGTTCTAATTACCCTCATTCTTTTGTTTTTTCTTATCTGTTTGCACTGCTCAAGAGGAAGTAGGTTACAGTAGTGTTGAGGCTTTAGTGTCCTCCTCCACTAGTATTGGCACCACACTCAGTCCTCAGTACTCCCCAGAAAATACCGTCCTTTTTTGTGGTCCAGTCTCTACCCTTGTGTTTCTTCCCAGGCTCTATGATGCCCAGATAACACAAACATTCATCAGCTTTACAATGTGACATACAAATACAATGGAATAATCCTCAATCATAAAAAGAAACAAAATAGAAAAGAACCATAAAACATCATCCCAGTATGAAGAAAACAAGACTGGTGTGTACATTTAGTACAGTATGAATATCAACTCAATTTGTTTATTTTAATAACTAAGAGTTACTCTCAAATTTATGTGGGAAAATAGGAATACACAATTAGAATATCAAAAGTAGTTAGATTGAAACTCTTGAATTCATTTTAAACTGAGGAGCTATTGGTAATTGATAGCTTCTTGAAGGACAGTAAGTTTTGTTGTGTTTTTGTTGCTGCTGCTGCTACTGCTGCTGCTGCTGATGATGATGATGATGATGATGGTGGTGGTGCTGGTATTTGTTTATGAAAATAATCCCTGGTAAGTCTAATAGGCTCCAGTGGATGGCCACACACCCCAACAGTATGTGAGCAGTACAAATGAGAGTCAATAGGTTTATTTAAAAAAAAAATGACACAAAAATGGGTGGGTAGGGAACAGGAGTTGGGTCTGCAATGACTTGAAGAATGAAGGATAAATATGGTCAAAGTATATTGTATGAAATTCTCAAAAACTAATAAACATAAGAAAGAAGAATTTTTTAGGAAAGAACCTAAAGTCTCATCTAAAATTGTCTGAGTTAGGGCTACTGAGATAGCTCAGCAGCTAAAGGTACCTACTACCAACCCTAACAACCTGAGTTCAGTTCCTAAGACCAACATAGTAGATTCTCACAAGATGTCCTCTGGCTCCACATGCTGTGGCACATGTGTATACACACACACACATAAATGTAATTTTTAACTGTCTTATCATTATAAATTATCCTTATGAACAAAAAACTTTGTCTTTATGTCCAGTAGGAGTATAAAATGTCTTCTTAATAAAGAAGACATTGGTGTAAAATTAAGTCTTTTTTCCTAAAATGGTCTACATGTTTGTCTACAGCCTGATCTTATGAAGGATATATATTATATAGTACACCATTCAGACACACCAGAAGAGGGCATCAAATCCCATTACATGTGGTTGTGAGCCACTAAGTAGTTGCTGGGACTTGAACTCAGGATCTTGGGAAAAGCAGAAAGTGCTCTTAACCACTGAGCTGGAGAGATGGCTCAGCTCATGAATTCTTTTAATTTAAGTGCAGATAGCAAATTAATCCATAAGCTGTATTTCTTTACCTTTGCAAGTCCCCAATAACCACACAGAGAAACTAAGATTTGTTTCAAGCTATCCTTCAATATCTGGGCAATTATTGATCTATTAATCTTCTAAACCAATCTGGCTACCTTCCAGCCATGATCCCATGATTCTTACATATTATCATTTATCTGGCCCTTTGGGCTTCAGATGTTTTTTCTCATGGTGTCCTCTACTCCTCACCACTAACCTGAATCTCCTTCCCCCCTCTCTCTTCTGCCCCATTTTCTCTTCTGCCCACCCATTGGGTGATCAGCATCTATTGACAAGACAGAAAATAAATAGGAATAATAGTTTATATACCTTGAGACAGAAGATTTTAGACATGAACATTACAATGCTATGTCTTGATTGAAACAAGATACGAGGGCAGAGAAATCAACACTTAAGTAATACACGGATAACCTTACACAGTGAGCAAAACATTATTCCTACACAATGGGAAAGCACATTGCCGTGTCAATATTAGGGCAATGTTAAGAAAATTAAATTCTTGTAATTTTAGGTAGTCTTCCATGAACTTTAGGTGCCAAAACCTCCAAAAAACTAAATGGAAAGTGCAAGGTCAAAATCACGTTACATTCCTCAACTGTAAAGCCAAAACTCAGGTGAACCAAGGCATGCTCATCTTGAGTTCAATTACTATACTAACAAAATCAGAAGTCAGATGGCTTGTGAAACCCAAACCATATCATCTTCTGATGCTATTTTGAGAAATGTTTGTACAAAATTTAAAAGAAAGACAGATACTTGTGGTTTGGCAAATTTAGCCTGTGGTTTTAATTACAACACAAAGTGTCCCAGGGTGTTGCCGTAAAGGACAGAAAGGCGATAATGCTAAGAACTCTCAGTGCTCCAGGGAATACCCTGTTTACACAGCCCTTAGGACCTCACCCCTAAATAGTTCCTCAAAGAGAAATATTTAGAAGCAAGACCTAGGAGACCTGGAGCTTGGACTTAATAGAGTAAAGCAGGAAGGCATAATCAGAATACCGCTAACACTCAGAAGGTCAGTGTGGGCTTTGAGGAAAACGTCTCCAGAAACCAGTGCTGTCCTGTAAGTCTCTCCCTCATGCTAGGTCCTAGGGTCCTTCATGGATGACACCTCCAACACTGTTTCTGCTCCATGTCTGCACTAAGGTAAGAGAGGGGAAGCTGCTAATAGGTCTAGTCTGCATAATTCTGTAGGATTGACTGGAGATTGGAGTGGAGGAAATGGGCTGTGTTCTTAGCCCTCCTACCACTCATTCATAGTTTTTCTTATTAGGCCTCCAAGCAAAAATTCTATTCCCATTCTTCTCCAAAATCCCAGTCTGAAAACTGGAATCCAAACTTTCCCCTTCAGAGATGAAGCTCATCCCATAAGAACCACAAAGACACAGAGGGCACAGAGGCCATGCCTTCCAGTATTGCTCTCCCTTTCGTGTGAAAGGCAGCTAGCTCTGCCTGGCTCTCTCCTTGCTCAGCTACCAGCCTTCAGATTTTCATTGCTTCCTTAGGTTTGTATACATCTCACCATCTCCCTTTATGGATAGCATACTAAATACAGCGGGAGTTGCAAAGACACTAAGAATATTGGTTTGGAGAGCTAATCGAGAATGTGCTTGTTTCTCTTAAGCACTGCTCTCTGTGTAGGAGTTATGAATGAATCAACATTGCTGGTTCCTATGACACTATGAAGATGAGAGGCCGTTTACAACCAAGATGGTTCTCCTAGTGCAGAAGAGGTAACAACCCTACTGCTGACACATGAAACTTATGTTTAAACATTCTTCCCATACACAACAGCCCTGATGAGTTGCTGCATGGCTCAGCCTTGGTCAGTACTTACTCTGCTATGGGAAAGAGTTAGCAGCTATCCAGATGCTATATAAAAGACTATATGCTTCCTGTGTGAGTGTATATTGAATGCTGATGTGTTGTATGTGTGTGTATCTGTGTGTGTGTGTGTGTGTGTGTGTAAAACAGGTTGTAAACAAATGCTATTGGTAGAATGTGTGTATGGAGAAGTCTCATGTGTACAGCTGTGTGTCTGTGTGAAAGTAATTAAGATACACATGTATGACCTTATCAAAGAACAAATCAACCAATAACAAAATTAAGATGTCTAGAGGCAGATATGGTGACATATGCCTATAATCTCATCACCAGGGAAGGAAAGACAGTCATGAGTTTGAGAGTAATCATACCTAGTGAGTTATATGAGAAATATGAAATGACATGTGGAAAGAGCTTTTTACTGCAGTGTTACTGGGGCACAAAAGATATAATGATTCATTGCATTTCTATTCAGAGGCAGCCTCCAGACTTGCAGACCACTCCCTGGGTTCTCTTGCTCCTGCCTTTTCTCTGCATATCAGGGCTATGTGGTCTTAGGTCCCTCTCCATCTCTTACAGTTTTTATTTTCCTTACTCTGTTTTCCTTACTCCTACTGATTCTTCTTCATGTTCTCTTCACAGCAGATCGAGATGCTATTGTTCATTCCCTCAGGAAAGTTGATAGTCATATAGAATCTTTAGCATGTGAGGGAATGTATCCCTGGCCTTCTATGAAACATAAATGGCACTATGCTTCATGCCTACCCCCTTCTCTCTCATTTATTACTCTATTGGCCTCTTTTCTGTTCTGATAGTAGACCACGTTTCCCCATATATCAGTGTTATACAACTTCTGCATTCATTCAGTAGCCTGTATTCTTAGTGCAACAATTCCACCTTACCCATGATTTTGCTATCCCTGACTTCAGTCACCCATTGTTGACCCCAGTCTATGAATTATATTAATGTTTGGCTTCAATCTTTCAATAGAGAAAAATCATATTCACCTGAGGTTCATTATACTGTGTTTTCATAACTATTCTAATTTGTTAGTTATTGTCAATGCTCTGCTGTACCTAACATGTAATATTTTTCATATGTTTGTTTGTATAGGAAATAACAGCTATAAGAGTTGATACTACATCCTGAAGCATCCACTGGAGGTCTTAAAAATATTCCCAGTAGATAAAGGGGAATCCTGTATTTACTACAGTCTCTACCAGAATTTTAAGCGCCTGTTCTTTGTTCGGTGTTCATATGGGTATCATTTCTGCATATATGCCATAGATACAAAATTATATCTATATGTGTTATCATTCATCCTGCTTTTTTATTACAATATTTTTATTTATTTAATTATTGTGTGTGAATATGTTTGGATGGGTTTTGGGGTGTGTATGTGTGTGCGCAAGCACAGCACAATACATAACTCAATATATGTCAGACATCTTTTCCTGGAAAACACAAAGTACATGACAATTAATTAATTAATTTAATTAAAATTATCATATCTTCATTATCTTTATCACTGTGGCCATTTCCTTAATATAGCTTTTAAAAATAATGCAAAATCACTATTAAGTTTTTATTTAATCTTTACATCTGTGTCATATTTTTGGTATAGTATTCATTTTATAGATTGACAACAAAATTATCCAGGGCTATAAAAGCAAAAAAAAAAAACATTATGTATGTTAAACTCAGATATCTGTACTCTTACTAATTATTTATTATACTGCATAGATTCTGTTTTATAGAAAATCTATAACTTATTTAACCTATGTTTAAACTATAGTTTAGTTTGTACATAGTTACTTATAAGATACAAAGTGCCAGATGTTGATATTTTCAGAAGAAAAAGGAACATTTGCTTTTATTTTTATTTTTTACTTTTTTTTAGGAATCCTAATATATTATTTCTCCCTTCCCATTTCTCCTTGCAACCCTCCTCATGGATAACTACCACCTTGATATCTTCCAAATTCATGGCATCTTTTCCTTCAACAGTTGTGTGTGTATGTGTGTGTGTGTGTGATATCAATCCATATAATGTTATTTGTGATATGTATGTTTTTAGGGCTAGTTTGTTTGGAGTTTGGAGTTGGATAACCAATGTATGTGCTCTTCCCTGGGGAAGACTATTTCTCTCACACTCATCATTCCCTGATTGTCTGTAGTTCTTTAGATTAGAGCTGAGGTCTCCTGAGTTTTCCCCTACCATGTTAGCATGCTTATTGGTGACAAAGTGTGGAGTAGAGACTGAAGGAAAGACCATCCAGTTTCTGCCCCACCTGGGGATCCATCCCATATACAGTCACCAAACCCAGACACTAATGTGGATGCCAAGAAGTGCTTGTTGACAGGAGCCTGATATAACTGTCTCCTGAGAGGTTCTGCCAGAGCCTGACAAATACAGAGGCAGATGGTCACAACCAACCATTGGACTAAGCAAGGAGTCCCCAATGGAGGAGTTAGAGAAAGGACTGAAGGAGCTGAAGGGGTTTGCAACTCCATAGGAGGAAGAACACTATTAACTAACCAGACTCCCCAGTGCTCTCAGGGACTAAACCACCAGCCAAATAGTATGCATGAAGGGAGTATTCACTCCATCTGCATATGCTACACAGGATAGTCTTGTTGGTTATCAATGAGAGGAGAGGCCTTTGGTCCTGTGAAGGCTCAATGTCCCTGTGTAGGGGAATGCCTAGGCAGGGAGGTGGGAGCAGGTAGGTGGGTGAGGGAGCACCCTCATAGAAGTAGGGGGACGGGGATAGGACAGTGGGTTTCTAGGGGGAAAACCAGAAAGGGGATAACAAATGTAAAGCATCCTTAGTCATAAGGAAAATGCAGATCAAAATGACTCTGAGATTCCATCTTACACCATCAGAGTGACTAAAATCAAAAACTCAAGTGATAGCACATGCTGGCGAGGATGTGGAGCAAGGTGAACATTATTCCATTGCTGGTTGGAATGTGAACTTGATTGACTACTCTGGATATCAATTTGGTGGTGTCTCAGAAAACTGGGGTAGTTTTACCTCAAAACTCAGATGTACTACTGCGTATATACCTGAAAGATGACCCATTACACCACAGGGACACTTGCTCAACTTTGTTCATATCAACTTTATTCATAATAGCTAGAAACTGGAAATAACCCAGATGTCCCTCAATGAAAATGTTGTTCATTTATACAATGGAATGCTGCTCAGATATTAAAAACAAGGACATCATGAAATTTGCAGGCAAAAGGATGGAACTAAAAAACATCATCCTGAGTGAGGTAACCCTGACCCAAAAGGACATGCATGGTATGTAGTCACTTATAAATAGACATTAGCCAATAAAGTGCAGGATAACCATGCCACAATCTACAGATCCAAAGAAAATAGATAATAACGAGGTCTCAAGAGACAATCTCCTCAGAAGGGGAAACAAGATAGTCCTTAGAGGTGGATAGAGGGAGGGAACTGGGTAGAAGAGTGGGTGAGGAGGAAAATGAAGAGAGTGATCAGGTTTGGGGGGGAGGGTTGAGATTGAGATTGAAAATCTGTGGTGGGTGTCTCTGGGAGTAGCTGGAGGCCAGTGATTGGGGGTAGGGTACAGTGAGTCTATAGAGGTGGGCAGAGCTGGGATTCCTACTAGAGGGAGATAGAGAGACTGAAGTGGCCACCTCTTATAGCCAGGCAAGACTTCCAGGAGGTTTGGGGCAAATATACACTTATCAGTGAGTGCATACCATGTGTGTTCTTTTGTGACTGGGTTACATTGCTCAGGATGATATTTTCTACTTCCATCCCTTAACCTAAAAATGTCAGGAAGTCATTGATTTTAACAGCTGAGTAGTACTCCATTGTGTAAATGTACCACATTTTCTGTATCCATTTCTCTGTTGAAGGACATCTGGGTTCTTTCCAGCTTCTGGCTGTTATAAATAAGGCTGCTATGAACATAGTGGAGCATGTGTCTTTATTACATGTTGGAACATCTTTTGAGTATATGCCCAGGAGTGGTATAACAGGGTCCTCAAGTAATACTATGTCCAATTTTCTGAGGAACAGCCAGACTGATTTCCAGAGTGGTTGTACCAGCTTGTGATCCCACCAACAGTGGAGGAGTATTCCGATTTCTCCACATCTTCACCAGCATCTGCTGTCACCTGAGTTTTTTATCTTAGCAGGGTATTTTTGATTTGCATGTCCCTGATGACTAAGGATGTTGAACATCTCTTTAGGTGCTTCTCCACCATTAGATATTCCTCAGTTGAGAATTCCTTGTTTAGCTCTGTACCTCATTTTTTAAATAAGGCTATTGGTTCTCTGGAGTCTAACTTCTTGAGTTCTTTGTATATATTGGATATTAGCCCTCTATCAGATATAGGGTTGGTAAAGATGGTTTCCCAATCTGTTGGTTGCCTTACAGAAGCTTTGCAATTTTATGAGGTCCCATTTGTTGATTCTTGATCTTAGAGCATAAGCCATTGGTGTTCTGTTCAGGAACTTTTCCCCTGTGCGCATGTGTTCGAGACTTTTCCCCACTTCCTCTTCTATTAGATTCAGTGTATCTGTTTTATGTGAAGGTCACTGATCCACTTGGACTTGAGCTTTGTACAAGGAGATAAGAATGCATCAATATACATTCTTCTACATGCTGACCTCCAGTTGAACCAGCACTATTTGTTGAAAATCCTGTCTTAATTCACTGGATGGTTTTAGCTTCTTTGTCAAAGATCAAGTGATCATTGAGCTACTTGAGTGTCTCTGTACTAATACCATGCAGTTTTTATCAGTATTTCTCTGTAATACAGCTTGAGGTCAGGGATGCTGTATCCCCCAGAAGTTCTTCTATTGTTGAGAATATTTTTCGCTATCCTGGGATTTTTGTTATTCCAAATGATGTGCAAATTGCTCTTTCTAAGTCTATGAAGAATTGAGTTGGAATTTTGATGGGGTTTGCATTGAGTCTGTAGATTGCTTTCAGAAAAATGGCCATTTTTACTATATTAATACTGCCAATCCACAAGCATGGGAGATCTTTCCATCTTCTGAGGTCTTCTCTGATTTCCTTCTTCAGAGACTTGAAGTTCTTGTATACAGATCTTTCACTTGCTTGATTAGAGTCACACCAAGGTATTTTAAATTATTTGTGAATACTATGAAGAATGCTGTTTCCCTAATTTCTTTCTTAGCCTGTTTTTCCTTTGAGTAGAGGAAGGCTACTGATTAGTTTGAGTTAATTTTATGTTGAGCCACTTTGCTGAAGTTCTTTTTTTTTGATACTTTATTTACATTTCAAATGTTTTCCCCTTTCCAGGTCTCCCATTTGGAAACTCCCTATCCTATCCCCCCCCCTCCTGCCTCTATGATGGTATTTCCCCACCCACCCACCCACCCACTCCCATCTTCCCTCCCTGGCATTCCCCTATACTGGGGCATCTAACACCTTCAGGCTCAAGAACCTCTCTTCCCACTGATGTCCAAAAGGGCCCTCCTCTGCCAAAATTGCAGCTAGCACCATGGGTCCCTACATGTGTATTCTTTGGTTGGTGGTCCAGTCTCTGGGAGAACCAGAGGGTCAGGCTAGTTGACACTGTTGCTCCCTCCATGGGGCTGCAAACCCCCTCAGCTCCTTCAGTCCCTTCTCCAACTCCTCCATCTGAGAGCACATGCTCAGTCCAGAGGTTGCTGTGAATTGAATCATGGGTATGCTGTATTTTTGGGATAATATCCACTTTTAGTGAGTACATACCATGTTTGTTATTTTGTGACTGAGTTACCTCACTCAGGATATTTTCAAGTTCCATCCATTTGTCTGTGAATTTCATGAAGTCATTGTATTTAATAGCTGAGTAGTATTCCATTGTGTAAATGTACCACATTGTCTGTATCGATTCTTCTGTTGAGGGACATCTGAGTTGTTTCCAGCTTCTGGCTATTATAAATATGGCTGCTATGAAAATAGTGGAGCATGTGTCCTTATTACATGTTGGAGCATCTTCTGGGTATATGCCCAGCAGTGGAATAGCTAGGTCCTCAGGTAGTATTATGTCCATTTTTCTGAGGGCCTGCCAAACTCATTTCCAGAATGGTTGTATCAGCTTGCATTCCCACCAGCAATGGAAAAGTGTTCCTCTTTTTCTACATCCTCACCAGCATCTGCTGTCACCAGAGTTTTTGATCTTAGCCATTCTGACTGGAGTGAGGTGGAATCTCAAGGTAGTTTTGATTTGCATTTCCTGATGACTAAGGATGTGGAACATTTCTTTAGGTGCTTCTCAGCCCTTCAAGTTCCCTCAGTTGAGAATTCTCTGTTTAGTTCTGTTCCCCATTTTTTTGATAGGATTATTTGGTTCTCTGGAGTCTAACTTCTTGAGTTCTTTGTATATATTGGATATTAGCCCTCTATCAGATGTAGGAGTGGTAAAGATCTTTTCCCAATCTGTTAGTTGCCATTTTGTCCTATTGACTGTGTCCTTTACCTTACAGAAGCATTGCAATTTCATGAAGTCCCATTTGTGGATTCTTGATCTTAGAGCATAAGCCATTGGTGTTCTGTTGCAGAACTTTTCCCCTCTGTCCATGTGTTCACGACTTTTGCCCACTTTCTATTCTATTAGATTCAGTGTATCTGGTTTTATGTGGAGGTCCTTGCACCACTTGAAGTTGAGCTTTGTATAGACAGATAGGAATGGATCAATTTGCAATCTTCTACATGTTGACCACCAGTTGAACAAGCACCATTTGTTGAAAATGCTGTCTTTTTTTCCCCATTGGATGGTTTTAGCTCCTTCGTCAAAGATCATCTGACTGTGTGTGGGTTCATTTCTGGGTCTTCAGTTCTATTCCATTGATCTACCTGTCTGTCACTGTACCAATGCCTTGCAGTTTTTATCACTACTGCTCTGTAGTATAGCTTGAGGTCAGGGATGCTGATTCCCCCAGAAGTTGTTGAGATTAGGTTTTTCTATCCTGGGTTTTTTGTTATTCCAAATGAATTTGAGAATTGCTCTTTCTAAGTCTATGAAGAATTGAGTTGGGATTTTGATAGGGATTGCACTGAATCTGTAGATTGCTTTTGACAAGATGGCCATTTTTACTATATTAATCCTGCCAATCCATGAGCATGGGAGATCTTTCGATCTTCTGAGGTCTTCTTTGATTTCTTTCTTCAGAGACTTGAAGTTCTTGTCATACAGATCTTTCACTTGTTTGGTTAGAGTCACACCAAGATACTTTATATTGTTTGTGACTATTGTGAAGAGTGTCATTTCTCTAATTTCTTTCTCAGCCTGTTTATCCTTCAAGTATAGGTAGGCTACTGATTTGTTTGAGTTAATTTTTCATCCGGCCAATTTGCTGAAGTTGTTTATCAGCTGTAGCAGTTCTGTGGTGGAGTTTTCAGGTCACTTAAGTATATGGTCATATCATCTGCAAATAGTGATATTTTGATTTCTTCCTTTCCAATTTGTATCCCTTTGACCTCCTTTTGTTGTCTAATTGCTCTAGCTAGCACTTCAAGTACTATATTGAATATATAGGGAGAGAGAGGGCAGCCTTCTCTAGTCCCTGATTTTAGTGGGATGGCTTCAAGTTTCTCGCCATTTAGTTTGATGTTGGCTACTGGTCTGCTTTATATTGCTTTTACTATGTTTAGGTATGGGCCTTGAATTCCTGATCTTTCCAAGATTTTTATCATGAAGGAGTATTAAATTTTGTCAAATGCTTTTTCAGCATCTAATGAAATGACCATGCATTTTTTTTCTTTGAGTTTGTTTATGTAGTGGATTACATTGATGGTTTTCCGGGTATTAAACCATCCTTGCATCCCTAGGATGAAGCCTATTTGATCATGATGGATGATCATTTTGATGTGTTCTTGGATTTGGTTTACAAGAATTTTATTGAGTGTTTTTGCATCTATATTCATAAGGGAAATTGGTCTGAACTTCTCTTTCTTTGTTGGTTCTTTGTTTTCTGTGTGGTTTAGGTGTAAGCGTAATTGTGGCTTCATAGAACAAATTGGGCGTGTTCTTTCTGTTTCTATTTTGTGGAATAGCTTGAAGAGTATTGTTATTAGGTCTTTTTGGAAGGTCTGATAGAATTCTACACTAAACCCATCTGGTTCTGGGCGTTTTTGGTTGGGAGACTTTTAATGACTGCTTTTATTTCTTTAGGGGTTATGGGACTATTTAAATGATCCAGACTTAACTTTGGTATTTGGTATCTGTCTAGAAAACTGTCCATTTCATCCAGATTTTCCAATTTGGTTGAGTATAGGCTTTAGTAGTAGAATCTGATGATTTTTTTTTTAATTCCCTAAGTTTCTGTTGTTATATCTCCCTTTTCATTTCTAATTTTGTTAATTTGGATACTATCTCTGTGCCCTCTCATTAGTCTGGCTAAGGGTTTATCTATCTTGTTGATTTTCTCAAAGAACCAGCTCCTGGTTTTGGTGGTTCTTTGTATAGTTCTTTTTGTTTCTTCTTGGTTGATTTCAGCCCTGAGTTTGATTATTTCTTGCCATCTACTCCTCTTGGGTGTATTTGCTTCTTTTTGTTCTAGAGCTTTCAGGTGTGCTGTCAAGCTACTAGTGTATGCTCTATTTTCTTTTTGGAGGCACTCAGAGCTATGAGTTTGCCACTTAGTACTGTTTTCATTGTGTGCCATGATTTTGGCTATGTTGTACCTTCATTTTCATTAAATTCTAAAATATCTTTAATTTCTTTCTTTATTTCTTCATTGAACAAGGTAGCATTGATTAGAGCTTGTTCTGCTTCCCCGTGAATGTGGGCTTTCTGTTGTTTTTGTTGTTATTGAAGACCAACTTTAGTCCCTGGTGATCAGATAGGATGCATGGGATTATTTCAATGTTCTCATATCTGTTGAGGCTGTGACCCCCTGTTATATTGTCAGTTTTGGAGAAAATACCATGAGGTACTAAAAAGAAGGCATATTCTTTTCTTTAAGGATGAAATGTTCTATAGATATCTGTTATATCCATATGGTCCCTAACTTCTGTTAGTTTCACTGTGCCTATGTTTAGTTTATGTTTCCATGATCTGTCCATTGATGAGAGTGTGGTGTTGAAGTCTCCCACTATTATTGTGTGAGGTACGATATATGCTTTGAGCTTTATAGTAAAGTTTCTTTTATGAATGTGAGTGCCCTTGCATTTGGAGCATCTATTGTCAGAATTGAGAGTTCATCTTGGTAAATTTTTCCTTTGACAATATGAAGTGTCCTTCCTTATCTTATTTGATAACTTTTGGTTGAAAGTAAATTTTATTCAATATTAGAATGGCTACTCCAGCTTATTTCTTAGAACCATTTGCTTGGAAAAAATTTTCCAGCCTTTTACTCTGAAGTAGTATCTGTCTTTGTCACTGAGGTGCATTTCATGTATGCAGCAAAATTCTGGGTCTTGTTTACATATCCAGTCTGTTAGACTATGTCTTTTTATTGAGCAATTGAGTCCATTGATGTTAAGAGATATTAAGGAAAAGTGATTGGTGCTTCCTGTTATTTTTGTTGTTAGAGGTGGAATTGTGTTTGTGTGGCTAACTTCCTTTGTGTTTGTTGAAAGATTACTTTCTTGCTTTATCTAGGGTGTAGTTTCCCTCCTTTTGTTGGAGTTTTCCATCGATTATCCTTTGTAGGGCTGGGTTTGTGGAAGGATATTGTGTAAATTTGGTTTTCTCATGGAATATTGTGTTTTCTCCATCTATGGTAATTGAGAGTTCTGCTGGGTATAATAGCCTGGGCTGGCAGTTGTGTTCTCTTAGGGTCTGTATGAGGTCTGCCCAGGATCTTCTAGCTTTCATAGGCTCTGGTGAGAAGTCTGGTGTAATTTTGATAGGTCTGCCTTTATATGTTACTTGACCTTTTCCCTTTACTGTTTTTAATATTCTTTCTTTGTTTTGTGCATTTGGTGTTTTGATTATTATGTGACAGGAGGAATTTCTTTTCTGGTCCAATCTATTTGGAATTCTATAGATTTCTTGTATGTTCTTGGGCATCTCTTTCTTTAGGTTAGGGAAGTTTTCTTCTATACTTTTGTTGAAGATATTTACTGGCTCTTTTAGTTGGGAATCTTCATTCTATTCTATGCCTATTATCCTTAGGTTTGGTCTTCTCATTGTGTCCTAGATTTCCTGGATGTTTTGGGTTAGGAGCTTTTTGCATTTTGCGTTTTCTTTGACTGTTGTGTCAATGTTTTCTATGGTATCTTCTGCCCTTGAAATCTATTTTCTATCTCTTATATTCTGTTGGTGATGCTTGCTTCTTGTCCATTTAATATTCCTCCATTAAGAATTCTGTTTAGCTCTGTACCCGATTTTTAATTGGGTTATTTGGTTTGTTGGTGTCTAACTTTTTGAGTTCTTGATATATTTTGGATATTAGCCCTTTGTTGGATGTAGGGTTGGTGAAAATCTTTTCCCAATCTATTGGCTGCCATTTTTTCCTATTTCCCTTACAGAAGATTTTCAGTTATGAGTTCCCATTTGTCAGTTGTTGATCTTAGAGCCTAAGCCATTAATTGTCTGTTCAGGAAGTTTTCTCCTGTACCAATGTGTTCAAGCCTATTTCCCAATTTCTTTTCTATTAGGTTTAGTGTATCCAGTTTTATGTTGAGGTCTTTGATCCACTTGGACTTGAATTTTGTGCAGGGTGACAAATGTAGATCTATTTCCATTCTTCTACATGCAGACATCTAGTTAGACCATTTGTTGGTGATGCTTTCTTTTTTTTCTATTTTATGATTTTGGCTTCTTTATCAAAAAATCAAGTGCCCATAGGTGTGTGGGTCTATTTCAGCGTCCTCAATTCTATTCCATTGAACAACATGTCTGTTTCTGTACCAATACCATCCAGTTTTTATTATTACTATTGCTCTGTAGTACAACTTGCTATCAGGGATGGTGATATCTACAGAAGTTCTTATATTGTACAGGATTTTTTGGCTATCTTGTGGTTTTTATTTTTCCCAAATGAAGTTGAGAATTGTTCTTTCGATGTCTGTAAAATATTGTGTTGGAATCTTGATGGGAATTTCACTGAATAAGTAGATTGCTTTTGGTAAGATGGCCATTTTCACTATGTTAATCCTACTGATCCATGAGCATTATTCCCAAACTGTTCTTGAGTTTGATTGTGAATTCTCTATTAATTTCACCAAGGTGCTATTACCTGAACTACTATGATGTAAATAAGTTTCTTTAATTTAATAATGCCTTAACATTTGACTTACTAACTCTCTGCACACATTGCAAACCACAATTTATTCTTCATAGTCTTTGTATAGTCTTTGTACTACCATTGCTTGGACTTATTTTATATTGTCTTTCATATGTGCTGAATGTCATATATAACTTTTATCTAGCATCTCTCTCAAAAGGTCTGTTCTAGTACTATCATATCTTATTGGTATTTCACAAACACCTTTCCACATATGTCATAAGTGCAATTCATATTTTCTTCATTGTTTTACATGTAGTCCTAACCAGGCATTGTATAATTTAAGTTGGTTTTTCTTTTATTTTCATGTATAAATTTTAACCCTCCTATCAAAACTAGTCAGGGAGACTTTAATATTTTTTTTCTTAAGGTCTATGAGTGGTTTTGTCTGCATTTATGTCTGTGTACCACATGTGTGTCTAATGCTTTCAGAGACCAACAGAGGGCATCATATTCTCTCAAAATAGAGTTAAAGGCATTTATAAGCTTCCATGCAGGTGCTTAGAATTGAGTCTGGGTGTTCTGGAAGAGAAGAGAGTTCTCCTAACATCTGAGTCATATGTCCAGCCCTCCCAGGAAGCTTTAAACTATATTTATTTTACCTATTTAAAAAATAGCAGTGGCCCTAACTTAAAAAAATAGCAGTGGTTATAAGAAGGATTTGAAGGATGGGGATGAGGTTGTTATATACTACAAACAATTAGGATAAAAATAATCATATGTATTAATTAAAACATGTTAGATAGAAAAATATAAAATCCTAGAATCAATTACACATCAGTTTTAACACAAGCTCCTTCTGCACAACTAAAGGTTATGAACTCAATCGTACTGTGTTCTTATTGTTTCTGACAAACAGGTAAATACACAAAAATCTCAATGGGAAGAAAAAACCAGACCTTTCTAGATGAGTTTTTGTTGCTGGGCCTTTCACAAGATGCACAGACTCAGATCTTCCTGTTTGTTCTTTTCTTCATCATTTATTTGCTGACTATACTTGGAAACCTGCTCATCATTATCCTCATCCTCATGGATTCTCGACTCCACACCCCCATGTACTTTTTTCTTAGAAATCTTTCTTTTGCAGATCTGTGTTTCTCAAGTAGCATTGTTCCTCAAGTGCTTTCCCACTTCCTGGTAAAAAAGAAAGTTATTTCCTTTTGGGGCTGTGTGACACAGGTAATTGTCTCCCTTCAGATTGGGTGTACAGAGTGTGCATTGCTAGCAGTGATGTCCTATGACCGGTATGTGGCTGTGTGCAAGCCACTGCACTACTCTACCATCATGACCCAGCAACTATGTCTGCAGTTGGCCCTAGGGTCCTGGGCCAGTGGGCTCCTAGTATCTTTGGTAGATATTTCTGTTGCTTTTCATCTTCCCTATCAAGGACAGAATGTAGTCAGTCATTACTTTTGTGAACTTCCTGCCCTCCTGAAGGTGGCTTCAGCAGATACTTACAGCACAGAAATGGCCATCTTTGCAATGGGTGTGGTAATCCTCCTAGCGCCTGTCTCCCTCATCCTCATCTCCTACTGGAACATCATCTCCACTGTGATCCAGATGCAGTCTGGAGAGGGTAGGCTAAAGGTTTTTTCCACGTGTGGATCTCACCTCATTGTTGTTGTTCTCTTCTACGGGTCTGCAATATTTAACTATATGCAGCCAAACACCAAAACCAGGAAGAAACAGGGTAAGATAATGTCTGTGTTCTACACAGTGGTGACTCCGATGCTAAACCCCATAATTTATAGTCTGAGGAACAAGGATGTCAAAAGTGCCTTCAGGAGACTAGCTGCAAGAGTGGCTTTCTTTCACAAGCAGTGACCTATGCATCTGGTTTTTATCACCATGGTAATATCTTAGAACATGGAACAGGATTTTTCAAGGCAGTTATTAAGTAAGTCATTTCAAGAATTGTGAAACAGAAGATCTCATTGTGGAAATGGTGACCACTCTAAGCCAGAGCACAAGCAAAAGTGACAAAGGTATAAAACTGGGTTGTCTTTTGCTTGCAAGAGGTGAAATGTACTATTTTAATGAGTGCATAGTTAATTAATCTACCTTGGACCCAATTTAGGCATAAACATAGCCAAATCTGCTGGCACATCCCTCAAATCCCAGTGTGCTGGCTAGTTTTATGTCATTGGCAACTTGGCATGGTTCTTATCATCTGAGGGGAGGGAAACTCAATTGAGAAATTGCCTCTGTAAGGACTGGCTGTAGGCAAACCTGTAGAGAATTCTCTTAAATATTATTATGAGTTGGCCCATCCCATTGTGTGGACACCCCCTGGATTGGAGGTCCTTGAATCTAAATAAATCTCTAGCTCAAGTGTTGCAGTGGTGATTATATGAGATGGAGATGTCTGTAATTATTAAGAAAGTAACACACACACACACACACACACACACACACAAGTCTCATCTTCTTTTACCTTAGTTGATTCCTGGCTTAGATCTAAAGTCACCTGTGGAAAGCATTTTTTATTTTACTAATTTGACTTCTCTCTGCTCTTGTAGCATTGTGTCCACCAGTCACATCATCAGAATATTAGGACTACTGAGCATCGCATTCCTGAGCAAACTTCCTGCCCTTGTGTCCCCACTTGGCCTCCTATCTCAAGTCTCAGGCTGATCTTCCCCTCTTAAGTCATCTGTATTTTGTCCTGGAGCCAATCCTCCGTTTCTCTCTTACCCTCTTCCCTCTCCCCATGTCACAGTATTACTCAACATCTAGCCAGAATCGACACACATTTCACATCCAGCCCTAGACCTTCCTAAACTCCAGACCACAAAATCCAGCTGGCTAGTGATAGGGCTTCCTGCGTGTCACAAGTCATCTCTCCTGCAGCAAGCCAACACTCCCATGCAAAGGAAAGTACATCTGGTCTTTTCAGTTCCGGATAAATAAAGGGAAGCAGAATCAGTTTTTCTAGATGGGGAAAGGAATGCCAGGATGTTTGATATAGCACTACAACCCACCCCCCACCAGATCCAGATGAATGGCTGGCAGCTGTATGAAATGAGCGGGGCATTAAGAACGGCAAAGGCCAGGGATGAGCCTAATCCTGTAGAGACTTGATGCCCCAGGAAAGAGTGATGGTGGAGGGTGAGGTAGGGGTGGGGGAGTGTGTGACAGGGTTGGAGACTGGAGGGAGTACCCTCTCAGAGGCAAAGGGGATGGAAGATGGGATGAAGATGGGGAAGGAGGGGGGACGGGAAGGAGGGCAACATTTGGAATGTAAATAAATCAAGTAATTTAATTTAAAAAAGAAAGAAAGGAACTGAAAGACCCTGGCTTCTGTGTGGTGGGGGTGGGGGTGGGGGTGGGTTGGGGGTGGGGGGGGGGGTTCTGGTTACTTCTTGCAGATCTGTCCTAGTCCACAAGAGTGCGCAGCGGTGAGTGGCGAGCCTGTGTTTTAAGGGCTGAGGGCAGCGATTCCTAATTACTGTGAAGTTTAGTAAGGCCTTCTATGTAGCTTGGCAGGAGATTTCCTTGATTTGTCTCTGAGATCCAGCATAAATGAAGAGAGCCCGGATCTAAGTGGCACTCACAAGTGTCTCGAGTCTCTCCGATGGGGACTCGGGTGCTCTGAGTTTGGAACCCCTAAATGGGTCCAGGTAAGGCTTGCAGATCCAGGCTTCTAGCTCTGTCCTGGGTGAGGGGTTAAAAAGCAGTCACTAGACCAGAGGAAGGAAAGGGAGCCTGTGAGAGCTCGAGGTGAAGAGGGTTAGTGAGCAGCTGCTTTCAGATAAGCTTCTGCAGTGCCTGGAGTTTAATTTCACTGCGGTACCTACCCTCTATGGCTCTGCAGTGATGCAGTCTGCAGGTGCTCACCCTGGTAGAAACAGCTCTGAGCTGATGGTTAGGGAATGGCCCCTATTGATGCCTTACGAAAATACCAAATGTCACTGGATTGGTTACCAGGGAAAGGAAGTTGAACTTTCTTTTTCTTTTTTTTTCTATGTGTTGTATATTTACTGGTTTTCCCTATTGCAGGACATTAACCTCATCTTTTGTCTTAAAACAATACAAAACAAAAATCTTTTTTTCGAGACAGTGTCTCAGGTCATGCAGGCTACCCTAAACTCAGTGTAGTTGAGACTGACCTTGAGCCCTTGGTCCTTCTGCCTCCACCTCCAAGTTCTTCAATTACAGCTACAACAATGAACTTTCTTTTCTATTGTTTCTTTTTAGGTTTTGAGAAGATAATATAACTATCCCTTTCTCCCTGCAAACCCTCCCGTAAATCGTGCCCCATCCTGCTAATTTTTAAATATGCTGCCTCTTTTTCCTCAATTGTTGTTACATACATATTTTTTTCTAATACATAATTATAACCTCTTCGGTTGTAGTGGTGAGTTTTTAGCTACACCGCTTTGACTCCTGGTGATCACACAGCACACTTGCGCTCACCCAGGAGCTATCTGGATTCGCAAATGAAACGCACACGCACACACATACGCCGCCAGTTAATTTTAAAATGCCTTGGTTACCTCAAAGGCTGGGCACTCCTAAACCTTCCCCTGCTATCCCAGGTCCTATCACCCACCTGAATTCATGGCTGGTTGGTTTTCTCTCCTGCAGCTCCTATATCCCATCCTCCTCCCAAGTCATGTTGATTCTCTGTCTCCTTTTTCCCAGTTCCTAACCCTAGGCAAATCTAAAAGTCACTGGCCTCTGACATCTTTATTGATCGATCAAAAACCAATTGGGGACAAGGACCTTCAGCGTTTGGACACACAGATTCCCGATTAAATCAAAGTATTAGAACCAATCCCCAACATTCCGTTTGTGTATATATATGTTTTCAGTTCTGATCATATGGTATTGGATAATTGGTTTGTGTGTTCTTCGCTGGGAAAGACTATTTCCCAAGCTTTGCTTCCCTAGACATCCCCTAGCCAGTCCCAGAAAAAGTCAACGCTTCCAGATTATTTTACTTTTCTCAAATACTCTGTTTTACAAATGTTCTGTTTTTCAAGAGACTAATTTCTCAGTTGCCCCACCTGAGACCAATTTGATTACATCATCATCCCTTTTCAACGATATTACTTTTTACAGTTAACAACTGTTCAAGTTTCTCTTGGCCATAAAACCCACCCAATTTCTGTCAGCTGGTTGTATTTATATAGCCAAATTCCTGTCACCTGCATTGCCCTGGTTCTTCTCAGGCAGAAGCACTGGCGTAGCTGGGCTCTATCTCAAGTATTGCCACCATCTCAGAGGCCATTTATTCAACATAGTTTTGTTTTGTTTGTAGAGACAAGATTTTCATATAAACCTTGAGTTTCTTTTTCATATATAATTATATATATATTTCATATATATATATGAAATATATATATAATTTTGTAGCTGGAGGAGCATTTTGCCCTCATGTAAGTATGTGCACTCAAACACTGAGCCATCTCACCAGCTTTAAACCTTGAACTTCTGATCTCTCCCTCCACCCTTCCAGGGATGGGAATTAGGAATAGCACCACCACACCCTATTTATGTAGTGCTAAAGGACAGAACCTGGGGATTTGGCTTGTTAGTCAAGCACTCTACCAATTGAGCTACATTCCCAGTCGAGAGTGCTTTTTAAAAATACTGTACTTTAATTCTGTTGGTTTTTGCTATTCTAACATTCATTATGTATACCATAAATGGCTTGAATAAATGCCAGGGAAATGTTAGTGGTCCCCCAAAAAACAGACAGGAGCCAATCTGATGCAACTCACAGCAGGGTTTTTATTCTGTTCAAGCTAGCTTGACGCCTCAATGCACTGTCATCGCTCAGGATGGTTTTGGTGGTGGGGGAAGACCGGAATATCTGTGGGGCAAGGTTTTATTGTAAGCATCAAGTGAGGGTAAGTATGTAAGCATCTAGTGGGAAAGCTACTGTGGCCTTTAACATAATTGGCTGGTGCTGGGAGTCATAAACTTAACTTCTGCTCCCCTCTGCATTGGTGGTTGTTACGCAGAGGGTGGGCTTGTAACCTGGGGGTGCAGGTTTATTGGAGGAAAAACCTAGCCTTGTTAGGGATTAGCCTAGAGATTGGAGCTAGGCTCAGGTTTTGTTGGGGGGCAACTTGGAAACTAATGGTAGATACTAGCCTGTTAGTTTACCTGAGTTCAAACTTAGGTCAGGTTCTCTAAAATGGAGTCTGACCTTAAAAGCCTTGGCATCTTAGTATTAAGGCAGCAAGTGATCTTTGCTACTTTGTCTTGCTTTCTAGTGTTGAAGGTTTTCTTTTGGATACCCCATAAGAGCTTTTGTAAACACTTCCATGGGTTTTGAATAGTAACTACAATCTGTCTGATTTTAGGTAGCTATGAAATGGAGCATGTTACCTGTGTCCTCTGTGGTTAATTTCTCTGTTAAGGTTTTTGGAAGTTGCTTAGGCTCCTATCTCTGCTTTACTGTTGTTGCTTTTGTTTCTTACTTGGAGTGCTATGCATATGTTTCAGATGTTATCGTTTGACTTGTTTAATAGCTGTTACATTTCACTAGGAGGTACCCTCTTTGTCATGTAGTTCCCACTGTGTAAATTAATGGGCTTGTGATTTTAATTCATTCTGTATCCTGGTTCACTTGCGTCCATATCTGTTCTTTCCTGTTTCGTTTTGGTTTTGTTGTTGTTGTTGTTGTTTTGTTTTGTTTTGTTTTGATGATCCTTTTATTTCAACACTGGGAGTGCATTTCTATTTTCTGTCTCTTTTGTATTCATTTGTCTTTAAATTTTGACCTAATTTACAATAGAAAGTATCTTTGTTATCTCTATCTTTTAAAAAGATGTGTGCTATTACACTATAGTTTGTGGTTTTGTTTTGTTTTTTTAAATATATGAACAGAGTGGTTTTTTAACTTTTTTTTTATGTTAGTTTAAAAAAAATACTTGGGACCATAGTTTATTTTTCTGGTATCCATTATACCTCTTCGGGGCTTTTGCACCTGCAGAATTTTAAAGTGATGAGTCAGATCTTGTTCATTGATGCTATTATGCTTTTTCCAGTCTATTATGCTTGCCTGGTTTTGTAAACTGGCTTATTTTAAATATAAATGTATTCAGTGATCTAATCCAGAAGCTGTATTTCTTTTCTCTGCTAGTTCCCCAATAACCACACAGAGAGACTAAGATGCATTAGAATTGCCTGGAGCCAAATACTGAGCCATTATTACTCCATTCAAACTTCCAAGCTAGCCAGGCTTCCTCATAGACAATAGCCCCATGTTACCTGCATTTTTTTTTTTTTTGTCATTTTTTGTTCCAGCTCTCTTCTCTTGGTCTTCCTAGACCTACCTACCTCTCTCTCTCTCTCTCTCTCTCTCTCTCTCTCTCTCTCTCTCTTTCACACACACACACACACACACACACACACACCTTGCACCTCTCCTCACCCTGACTGACCGAAGTTTCTGCCCTATTCTCTCTTCTGCCCAGCCATTGGGTGATCAGCATTGATTGACAAGGCAGAGACTAGATGGGAAGAATAATTTTCACAAGCTTGAGACAGGAGACATAAGCATTACAATGCGGCGTCTAGTTTGAAACAAGATATGAGGGCAGAGAAATTAGTATTTGAAGAACATAAGGATAACATTTACACAGCGCACAAAAACATTATGCCTGCATGTTTTATTTCATCTAGGCCTATCTGTAAAGGTGCTTCCAATTTATCTTCTATGCCAGTTGGGGCCATAAGCCTGTGAAAAGGGCCTTTCACCTGCAGGATACTGAGCTGTCACCTCTGTTTCGTGTATCCTCACAGAGTGATGGTCTTGGTGATGTGTGTTTAAAACAGATAGACAGAATGTTTGGTGAACATTGTTGGTGCCTTGAGACAATGCAATTGCGTAAACTGAAAGTAGTTTGACAAACTTGGATTAGCTGGTGATGCTAGGTCACAAAGGATGATGGGTATCAACAGGTGTAAGGATGATGGGTATCAACAGGTGTGGCCGGATTTTAGATTCCTCAATTATGGGCTTTTACTGAAGGCTCAAGGAACTACTTCAGGAAAGCTTTATTCAGGAAGGACTTATTCTGGGAGGGCTAGAAGTGCATTGTGTTTAGTAGGACCTAGAAATGGTCTAGGAAGGATACTGTTCCCCAACCTTTTTCCTAGTCATAGCATTGAGTGAAAGCTCTCAAGCAGACAGTACCAGCCTCTGTAGCTTCACTTTATTTTAGGAGGGTGGTGACTAAATGGATAAAGTCACAGGAAAATTGAGAAGGAGGAGGAGTTCCCACATATCCAGCACCTCGTTTTTCCATTAGTAACAGTTTATGTTAATATAGTACATTACTAGTCATGGAATAATAAGATTATGCTTTATTCAGATTTTCACCCGTGTTTATGTAATATCACTGGTACTTGGATAAGAATCTCGAGAACGTATTCAAGGCATACTGTCTGAAGTCTGAACCTGAACATCCTGCCTGAAGATTTGTTGTTTTGTATTGTATTGTTTTTAAGCAAAAACCAATTTGTCCCCTCACTTATAATGTATCTAATTTTAATGAACTTATAAAAGTTTTTAATTTTTAAAAAGTCACTTCTTTTATCACTTGTCTGTGTTTGTTTTTTAGGGGGGAGGGTAGCTGAGGTAAAAAAAAATTTTTTTTCCCTATTCTAAGCAAGATAAATATTGCTTTATTATGTAATTTAAAGATTATTTATACTATCTTATTGTTGACATTATGCCAGTAGATGTGTTATCTGTGGGTTGTGCTTATATTTTATTTTCTTAGTCTCTGAGGAACCTGCATATTGACCCCATGTGTGAAGCTTCTAGAATTCTTTGTCCTGGTTCAAAAATCATCCTATGTGTAACATACCCGTGCCTCTGAAGTACAGAAATGCTTCCATAGGGCAGATTTGAACCACAGTGGAACATACAGTCTCTAAGTAGATGACTGTCACAAAATCTCAAAACCTGGCCATATGTGAATGAAGTGAGGTCGTAAGGGCTCATAGATCTTGAGATACATGACTGCCACTGACAGACATGACTCTCAGGCACCTCATTGGAAGCTCAGACACTTCCAGTATTTAGATGAGCCAGCTCTGAGATTTTTGCCTTGAGTGGCTGAGACCAGAGGGTCATACGAAGGAACAGATCCTACAGCTGATGGTGCTGGAACAGCTCTTAGCCTCCCGAAGAAAGCCAGGACTTGGGTATATTCACAGCACCTGGAGAACAGCAATGATGTGATGACCCTCATGGAGTATTTCAACCATACACTTACAAAATTCTACATAAAAAGTTGGTGCAACAATTCATACAAGCATAAGTCAAGGATCCCAATGAGATATTCTGGGTATAAAATATTGGGATGTAGCTCATTCATCAAAGTATTTACTTTGTGTGCATTGTGGTGGATATGTTTTAATAAACTGATTTTCTTTCGGATGGTCCAGGGATCTAAGTACCATTTTCACATTTTATTTTTTCTCAATAGTTAGCTATTTGCATCTTAGTGAATTTTTTTCCCTCCTGAATCCTCATACTATTTTTAAAATGTGCTTACTAGAATTTTAGGGAGATGGTTCAGTGTGTAAGAGCTCTTCTCTACAAGCAGAAGTACCAAAGTTTAATTGCCTACAACCTACATAAAAAAGCAGGCACAGCTATGTATGCCTTCAACCCAAGCATTGAGGAACAGAGACCGGAAGTCCACAAGAGTTCCAACCTGCCTAACTAAAAAGGAAAGCTACCAGTTCAGTAACCCCCTTTGTAAAGGTAATAAGACAAGACAGGGTAGAGGAAGATACCTGATATTTTGCTCTAACCTCCATATGTGGGCATGCACCTTCACACTGACTTACAACACACACACACACATACACACACACACACACACACACACACACACACACCAGTAAAATAACCTTGCTAAGTTCACTAAGCATAATGTAATAATGTAGCTTTAAATAATACCTTTTAGAAATGCATTTAAATTTTAATTCTTGTGGAACATACACAGCCAACTGACATCTTCCAGGCATTTCCCCATAAACTTACTAACTTCACATTTTAAATTGATTGTGTACCATCAAAGGAAGTTAAGCTAATGTGTGAACTAGTGAAGATGGGCTATGTGTGGCAGTGTGGGAAATTAGGTGTAATAAAGGATAAGAATCATGTCAAGAGAGATGATAAGAACAACACTACAGAGGAGTTACGATATGACATGGTGGGGCGACATAAGCTCATTGGCTGGAACATTCACTGGGAAAGAAAGGAAATTCTACTTTGTAGACAGATAAAGCTAGAACAAGGTCCAGCATTGTCCCAAGAGATCTTTTAAGCTACCTTAGGAGTCTGGAATTCATGTATATAATGGCAAGGGGAAGAGTCACATTAACGTCGAGGAGTACTTTGAGATCAATGAGACACTGAGAATTGGAAAGAAACTATTTGTTGATGTGGTTGATCATTGCAACCAATAATATCAACTGAAAATATTAGATTTAATAAGTCATTTGTAATTTTGTGTGTACCCACTTTGTTTTTTAGAAGGAACAAGAAATAGCTGTGAATGTATTTTAAAAGGATAGTAAGAGGGGATTTACAGAACAGTGTGAAGCTGCAAAGGAACTGAGATCTCAAGGACTGACTCACAACTAGAGCAAGGCAGTTAAAAGAATTCAGTGTATTATCACTTCAGTGTGGTAAAAAGTTAAATATACTGATATTTATTAAATAAATACATATGATATGGAGAAAAGTGCTGCAAGAACTATCCTTAAAATTAACAGTCGATTCTCTTCAAAAGTCCATGAACAGAGAATCGTCAGATCCACAGTATTTTTGCACCCCGGTTTACAGAATTCAGATCCTCTAAACATGAGGATTTTGGAAAGGGTTTTGGAAAGGGTGGGTATATTTACCCTCTCATATATAGCCACAACTATTTATCTATGTATGACATACCTGCAAAAATTCAAAAGACAAGAGAAACTGAAAGAAGAGCAACAATAAAAACATGTTGAGGAAAAGAATCAGCAGCCAATGACTGAGAAAGATAGGAATATGGGCCAAGTGTGCAGGCAATGGGATCAGACATATTGGATATTACATAAAAATATTAAAATCAATTTCAGAGTGGTTAGAAGGTTTGAGTGGTTCTTTGTTTTTGTTTGTATTTATCATTTATTCATTTTAAATGGGTGAGGTAGACATGATGGCTCAAGTCAATATTTCCACCCTTTGGGGAGGGTGAAGGCAGGAAGATCCGGAGTTCAAAGTCATCTTCAAGCATTTGAGACCCTTTTTCCAAAAATAATGGCAATGAACAGTGTACAAGTTGTGGGGTTTTTTGTTTATTTTGTTTGTTTATTTTGTTTGTTGTTGTTGTTGTTGTTTTCCACTACTTAAAAGTACTGCTACTTTATAGGAAAGAGAAAAAAATAAAGATATCACTAGAACTTAAAATCTAATTCATTGCCAGCAAAGACAGTGTCTCCTGGGTTTGGACCCCAGGCATATCTCCGGGGACAGTACTGTTCAGGACCTGGTCGAGATTCTCACTCACCTTTGGTTTTGCTGGTCTTTAGTCAAAGCCTTCCCAGGCTTCTACCTTGTGAGCAAAGTGCTTTTTGTAAACCACACTCTCACGTTTACCCAGGCCTGTAAGAAAGGGCCCAGAGCCTAGGTCCCAAAGCTTCCTGTAAAGCTGGGGGAGTTTGTGGTATCTCTCTGTGCTTCTTCCTAACTGGAATGCATCAGCCTTTGCCATACTGGGTTCTGCCACCTCACCCCCAACCCACACACACACACACACACACACACACACATCTCCCAGGCGTGCCTTAGGCTACCACAGCACAACCTGACTCAGAGCCCTAACTTAAGTAACACCCCAGAACTGCTGCTCCAGGTCTGCAACCTGCCCTTGACAAGGTCCTGCTCCTGGCCCTCAGCACCTCCAAGGTCTTAAAGCCCCGCCCCCAAGTGCCCCATGATTGAGACTTACATGACTATCCTTGGCTGTTGAGCAACACAGGCATACACACAGACCGTACAGAAAAGTATTCTGACCCTTTGCTTCTGCCTTTTCCAAGACTTTTCATAGTCAGTGGGAGACACCAAGGTTGATCCAAACACTTTTCAGAACAATGGTCTCAGTAGGTGGCCAACCAGAATGGAAGTACTGGCCTCACTGAGACTCCCAAGGTGTTCCCATGGATACAGGAAGGTGGGGCAGAGGGCTGAAGAACAGAGAGGACATGCCTCCTGTCGGAGAACATGACTCAGCCCCGCCTCCTCCGATTCTTTCAACACCACCCCTCACCATCACCCAACACACCACTGGAGGATGGAGCCCTGTGACCATGGAGAACCTAGGATGGTTCTAAAATTAGCTTTGGTGCTGATCAAAGAAGTGTTTTCCCAGACACTCACATCTTGCAGATTTGGAGCCATAGGAGACACTTGCTGAGCCATAGTTTAGGTGGTCAGGGTTCGTGCACCTTTGGATTCTCACCTGGGCCTTTGCTAGTAGCTAGTTCCTGAACTGACCTTGAGCTTGGTGGAAAGGACCTGTCCTGGGATCTCAGAAAGATTATAAAGGGCCTGGGCTTCTATGATATAGTTGTGTTGTGGGTGCCGCTTAAATCCAACACAAAATCCAACATAACTCAAACGCAAGGTCAATGCAAGTGACAAAAATTTACTGTAATCAAGCTGCTGCTGATCCACCAGGGCTGCAGAACAGAATCGGGAGCTGAACTACAACCCTGAAGAGAAAATGTACAACATATTAAAAGGATGAGACCACAAAACAAGGGGGGGGGCAGGGTGGACTATATGTCCAATCATATTTTGACATAAGGTGTTGGACAAGGGAGTTTTTACCAATCAGGTTAGAAACAGGTTCCTGGACTGGAGAGATGGCTCAGCCGTTAAGAGCACTGACTGCTCTTCTGGAGGTCCTAAGTTCATAATCCCAGCAACCACATGGTGGCTCACAACCATCCAAAATGAGATCTGATGCCCTCTTCTGGGATGTCTGAAGACAGCTACAGTGTACTTACATATAATAAATACATCTTTTTTTAAAAAAAGAAAGAAAGAAATAGGTTCCTAGGCCTGAGAACATGAACTTAGTTTGACCCTGCCATCAATATGGAGAAATTGTCCTTGAGATGTCTGTACTCAGACAACTGTTTCCTTGTAATAGAGGCTGTTCAGCTCCCTTAGGCCTGGGACCTTGAATTTAGTGTCTCCCCATGGTTAAATGGAGTTTGAAAATGAAATGGTAATACTTAAAATAAGTGTCTTTTGCTTGTTCCCACAGTTGAAAATGTAGTCGTAAAATGTTTTCTATTCTTTCAACGCTACCTTGAACTTGGACACGATCAGCAGAAGCCAAACGTTTTAGTAGGCAAAGGAGCTCTGGCTAGAGCAATCAGTAAAAGACACTGATCTCTTGCATTCTGAATCCTATTATTGATGCAACCTTAGCTGACTCACTTAAGCTATTTGTGCCAGGTGAATAGCCACAACACTAACAGCCATGTTAACAGTACCAAATTCACAGGCTTGTTAGAATTAAGAGATTAGTTAGGGGCTTGCAAGATGGCTGCTCAGGTAAGAGTGCCTGATGACCTGAGTTCTGTTTTGGGGACCCACGTGGTAGATGGAGAGAACTGATTCCTACCAAGTTGCCCTCTGACGCCCTACACACATACATGCAATAATAATAATAATAATAATAGTTTGTACAATTAAAATGCTCAAACTTGTCTCTTGCACATAGGAAGCATATTATATGTTATCTAGACAAATGTATAGCAGGGTGAGTGACCCAGAGTCTCTATTCCAGCACACTCTGGAAGCCTGAATCTCTTAGACAATCAAGGTCATATCTGGAAATCACTGTGTAGAACCTCTCCATGATCTACACATTCAGAGACAATATAAACATAGCATCTCACTTTTTGTTATAAGACAGAAATGACATCACAATCTTGGTGACATATTTTAACCTTTCACCTTATTCTTCTCATCTCCAATATGGTTATCTGTGTATAAATCATTTCGTCCCTGAATGTGGTGACATAAGCCTATAACAAGCACTAAGTTGGGATGTTCTACTGCTCTGCTTGCAATCTGTGAAATACTAATTGTGATTTTTTAAAAAAATAGAGGTACATAGTGTGTGTAACTGATTTTCAGCATTCCTGGCACATCAAATAGAAACATCAAATACTGTCAGCAACATTATAGAACTGCATTCTCACTTGTTAAGGATATATGCTTTGTGTTACAGGATATGGCTTTTGAGCATTTTAAATTCATTTTGAGAGGACCTGGGGTTTTGCTTCAAAGAACAGATTGCTAAGAACACCCATCTATGAGACTGATGATGTCTTCCCCGAACCAAAGTTGGTAAAAACTGTGGGGTGGAGGGGGAGGGGGACAGACCTTTTACATCTTTAAAAAAAAAAAAAAAGTGAATAAATCTCCTATCTCTCAAGATCAGATACCAAAAAAGCCAGAGGCTCTATATTAAAGATATATGCACAATGTGAAGGACAGCCTAGGAAGGAGCTACTTAAATGAGCTCCTGCACTCCCTGATTATAGCTGTCAGCTTCTAAACCAGGTAACTGAGGTTTATAGAGATCATCCTTGGGCTCTGAGCACCAAGTTAGAGAATATGTGGAGACTAGCAGAAACAAGCCCAGGTATGAGAACTGAATTTTTTTTTAAATTAAAAGTAAAAAAACAAAACAAAACAAAACAAAAACAAAAATAAAAAGCCTGGCCCTAGCATCTGTGGCATGCCTACTGCCTAGGAGACCTGTAAAAATGTATTTGATTCCTTGAATCCCACAAGATGGAGAAGCAGCCGAAAACTCACCTTGTGTTCAATCTGAGCAATTTAAGGAGAGAAGAAAGAGGCTTTCCCCAGGTGTCCTTGTAGAACCGTGGTGGGCACCACACTCCTATTCAATAACCAAGGAGGGTGAGACTTTGCTGTGTGTTTCCACAGGTGTAGAACCGCTGACGATTAAAATATTCAGTTAGCCAGGTTTGAACCTCAACTAACTAGAAAAAATAAATACGTACGAAGAGCTGCTTGTCAGAGAAACAATAGAATGTGCATCTGAGGCAACAAAACTGCTAACAGGCAGAGGACAAAATGAAAATTACTGAAGCACTGAGTAGACAAACTTTGGGGAGTAAAAGAAATCCTAAGTAGCTTCCTGATCGTTTTAGTAGTTAACTGGCTTGGAGAAGATAATTAGTTTTGACTGCAAAGATAAGTAACATTATTAAGGTAAAGACACACCCAAGGGCTGGCAAGATGCTTTGTTGGGCAAAAGCATCTGCTGCCAAGCCTGAAGATCTGACCAACTCTGGGGAAGATAGATAACCAACTCTCCCCCAGATCTCCACATGTGCACTGTGGTACAAACACATGCATAATAAGTAAATGAAAAATAAAGTTAAAATCACATTCCAAAGCATAGAAAGAGAAAATATAGGAGTGGGAGGGGAAAAAGCAAGAAATTGCTAGAAGAATGGGTCTCAGAGGTCTGGCATGCAGGGTCTCAGAGGTCTGGCATGCCGCCGCAGAAACTCCAGTTTCCCAGGAGAAAAGCAGGCTGATAGTAGGGATGAAAGAAACGCAGAACTTTCTCTTGCTTGGAAATTTTTTTAATTCAAATTTAAAATTTCTGAAGATCTAAGGAACTTACTGGATTCTTGTCCAGATTCATGAGTAAAGGCGCACCTGATATATCAGTTATAGTTTCTACATTCTAAGGGTGAAGGGAAAAGAGGCTCTCAGGCAAAAAGAATAAGTTAAATAAAAGAGGGTGAGGGAAAGACATTTGGCTTCCTGTTTGTAATGGGGAAAGCTAAAACCCCGGTCAACACAACAGACTATCAAGATGAAGCTGTTACTGTCCATCAGCCAAATGTAAGCACCTGTCGCGGGGTGATGGAACGATTTGGAAACCTGTAGGAAATCAATCCACATAAGTCAGGTCTTCTAACGGTGTAGAACAAATCAAGAAAGAACTGCACTCAAACAACAAACCCAAAACACACACTCCAACCCCAAAAAAGAGTGGGAAAGCCCACCACCAAGAAACAGAAAGCCACAATGTAAAATAAAAACCCTAATGTAACATGTCAAGACTATACAAACTCTGTTAACTATGAAATTATAGCGTTTTTCCTATATAAGGAAAGGAACAGAGTGGATGAGGCAGCAGATTCCATCTTTTTTGCTTATAAGAAACACTTGTGGGGGAGGAGCACCCTCTCAGAATCGAAGGGGATGAGTGATGGGTAAAGAACTCTGGGAGGGGATGGGAGGAGGGGCAACATTTCGGGTGTAAATAAATAATTACTTTTTAAAAAAGAATAATAAAACACTTGTGAAGTTTTGACAAAGCAATCATAGGCAAACAGATCAAAAATTGCAGCTGAAGATTAACATAAGAGCTGCAGAACGTTATGAATGTCATGTACTGAGGAAAGGCACATGGTACCAATTTGGGAAGGCAGGAACATCAATAGTCGAAAGGGAAAATTGTTTATTCGGTGACAAAGCAAGAACGAAAAACATTTCATAGTAATATAATTCAAATTTGCAGTCCAGTACATGCTTGTGGTCCTACACTTGTGCTGAGCACAGAAATTATCTCCTGGGTAGGATCTGCATCTGACAAGAGTTAGGAGGCCTAGACACCCAGGAACAGAGAGTTTACCCAGACAGCCAATCAGAAGAGAGACTTGCTGGACCAGTGTTGAGACAGCCCACCAATGGAAAGCCTGCCCCGCCCAAAGGCGGCAACAGCAGAGAGGTCTTAAGGGCTAAAGAGCAAGCCCCTTTCTTAGAGAACCTCTGGAGGCCGCTCAGGAAGGTGTTCATTTCCTTGTTTCCCTCGTTTCTCAACACAAGGACTTAACTTTCATCACCAACACTGACCCAGCCCAGAGGTATGGAAGGAGCTTCTTAGACATGTATTTTGCCAGCTCTTAAACTAGTAAGGGTTCGGTGGGAATCCTTTTGATGCCCACATTGTGCATGCAAACTAAGAAAGGGACGTGGCCTGCACCTGAGGATGGAGAAAAGCCTAACACCTACAGCTTTAACGTGGGTGAGGATCCTGCAGGAATATGCAGCTGAGGCATGAGAGTCTGCTGGCAATTGGGGTCAAGATGGGATGGGAAACTAGGTTTGCTCTGGCATCAGTAGTAACTCCTAGACTGAGGCCCTGAATTAAAATGGTATATAGTCCTGCCCAGCAGTCCTGGGGGACGCATGCCACCCCTTCCTCTGCTCCTAGACAAGGTGCAGGTATGGCCCTTTAGTCTGATGGCCTCCTGACTTTCATTACTGCTAGCAAAATAAGCCTCTTCAAAAGTTGGCGGTCCTGGTCCTACAGGCTGCCAGGACGCCTCCCTATCAAAATTATAGAAAGCCATGATTCGAGGCTTTGGCGCTCGCGCCCACACCAGTACCAACAGTGACCAGAGTTGCTCTCTCTTCAGGGGTTACCAATAATTATGCTCCTCACAGGCTTAATTATGGCACATATTCATTATCGCTTTGGGACCAATAGGCATTGCTCTTTTTACCATACTGCTGCTTGATTGTGCCGTTGTTGTTATTATTATTATTGTTGTTGTTGTTGTTGTTGTTGTTGTTGTTGTTATAAATCAAGAGTAACCTAGTGGTAGTGGCACGCACCTTTAATCCCAACATTCAGGAAGCAAAAGTAGGTGGGTTGATTAATTAAGGCCCTTAGCCAGGTCTACACAGCTAGTTCCAGGATAACCATGGCAACACAAGGAAACCCTGACCCAAAATACAAACAGAACAACCAAAACCAAACATCAAGTAATCCCATATGCATTTTATGCATTTATTTTATTTTTTTAAAAGGCTTTCTATATATAGAGTTCATTGCCTTGAATAAATTCCTAAGGAAGGTATTGATTGAAAAGTCACATTTTTAAAGTTGTTAGTAGTTTGGAGCACTCCTCTTTCTAAGACTATGGCAATTAATAGCATTTATGCCAGATGATCTGCTTCATTTCTTATCACATGCTATTGTTTTGAGGGATTTTTTTAAAAACCATTTTGATAATTGAGAATTGGTACCTACTGGTTTGCATTGGTTTTGGCATCTGCTGGGATTTTAGAGTTTGAACATTTTCACCTGCTTTGTGTGATAGCTCTTCCTTGCTCAAAATAAATTTGTTTTCCTGATACCCTGACTTGCTTGTTTGAAGCCTTTCTGATGATAAAAAGTTTTTTAAATCGATAATTTAGTGTAGTAGAAAGTACAGAAGTGCTTATGGACCCTGTGCCGTTTGCTGACTGATTAACAAGTGATGACTCCTGTAAGCCATGGCCAAGTAAAAGGACAAAGTATCTGCACCTGAGAACTGCAGGGAGTTCCTTGCAAGCCCCCTCCCCAACTTCTCATTGAGGCCTCATAGACTGACTCCCCACTAGCTCATTTAAAATATAATGCATTTTAAAACAGTGCCACCTGGTACCATTTTCTTTGTGTTTTAAAATGGGTTTATGCCCTGTTTAATCCTGTTGGATTTGACTGCTTTCACTCATGAGTTTCGTCTTGGTGGCTTGTTGCAAGTCCTATACTTTGATGACTTAATAGGAGCTATATATATGGCACCTGCCTAGCATTTGCAAGGCCCTGGTTACAATAAGTACTGGGGGTTTGGTTTGGTTTTGAGTAATTTTTACAACTGATTAATTCTATCATAAATGAGCTTTCTTAGATGTTTATTCAGGATTTAGAAATTACATGGTGCTGTTATTGTTCTTGCATACACACTTCTGACTTTTTTCTGAGGATGCATGTCTATAACTAAAAAGTTTTACTTTAGAATTTTTTTTTTAATTAGAGAGTTCCTCTCGTTGCCCTGTTCTTAGCACCTTTCCATTCCTGCAGCGTATGTCCTAAGAGGCTTGACTACAACAACTGAGGTGCACTTAATTTGGGTCTCCCTAACTTTTTCCTAGTACTTT
>JADRCH010000261.1:211457-370715 GCA_019843965.1 Rhynchomys soricoides
AGACAGACAGACAGCACAAGCGAGCTTCCCAGGGATATAAAATGAATAGGGGATAGAAAGTTGTTCTGTCAAGTCAGTAGTAGTACTCTGCTATCCTAATTGATTTATGACTGACACTGACTTGAAATCTCTTGCTCTGCACTTAGCTCACCCACACCATCTCCTTGAGGGGAAAAACAGCTAAACATAGTCAAGGTGCATAGATCAGGTGGAGTTAATATCTCCTTCCTTGGGGAGGGAGTTAATTCCATAAAGAATGTGGAAGTTTCTCTTCTGAGGAGAGATTTGTTTCTTTTGCACTATGTATTTATTCAATCATTTATACCAATATAGACTTGTAAAGTGAAGAACATTTCTTCACTTTATTTTCTTATTAATTTATTCTCTCATCCCAACAGCAGCAGCCCCTCCTATTTCCCTCCACCCCTACTCTCCCCCAAACCCACTGCTTCTGTTCTCCAAGAAAAAGAGCAGGCTTCAGTAATATCAGCCAAACTTGCCATAACAAGATGCAATTAGACTAGTTACATTGTTAACAATAGTAATATTAATATTAGTGATGTAGTATAAATCACAAATATACCAAATGGTTTATTATTAATTTATTTTATTTACATCCCAATCAAAGCTTCTCCCTCCTCTCCTCCCAGTCCCTGCCTCCTCTTCTCCCAGTCCCTCCCTCTCACCTTCCCTCTACCCATCCCTCCTCCCTTTCTCCTTAGAAAAGGAGATATCTTAGATATCAACCCACCTTGGCATATCAAGATGCAGTAAGAATTCGTGCTTCTTCTATTGAGGCTAGACAAGGCAGCCCAGTTAAGAGAAAGAGATCAAAAAGCAGGCAACAGTCAGAGACAGCCCCTGCTTCTGCATCTATTAGGGGTCCTACATGAAGACGAAGCTTCATATCTGTTACATATGTGTAGGGGCTAAGTCCATCCCATGCATGCCTTCTGGTTGGTGGTTCAGGCTCAGTGAGCCCCTATGGGCCCAGGGTAGTTGATTCTGTAGGTTTTCTTAAGGTGTCCTTGACCTCTCTGGCTCCTTCAATTCTTCCTACCCCTCTTCCACAGGATTCTATGTCTAGTGTTTGGTTGTGAGTTTCTGCATCTCTTTCCATCAGCTGCTAGGTGAAGCCTCTCATATGACAGTTATGCTAGGCTTCTGCCTACAAGTATGGCAGAATATCATTAATAGTGTCAGGATAGACTCCCTCTCATGGCATGGGTCTCAATTTGGGCCAGTCATTGGTTGGCCATTCCCTAACTTTCTGCTCCCTCTTTATCCTTGTACATCTTGTAAGAAGGAAAAAAATGTGGGTCTAAGGTTTTGTGGCTGAGTGGGTGATCCCATCCCTCCGTTGGAAGTCTTGCCTAGTTATAGGAGATGGCCATTTCAGGTTCCATATCCCCTACTGCTAGGAGTCTTAGCTAGGGTCACACAACCCTTGGAGTTTCCATTGTCCTTGGTTTCTAGCTAGTCCCAGAAATGCACCACCACCAATTGCAGTTCTATCAATCCCTCTCCTACCCAGTTCCCTCCCTCCATCCACGCCAGTGTCTATTTTATTTCCTCTTCTCAGTGAGATTCAAACATTCCCCACCTTGGGCCCTCCTAGTTACTTAGCTTCTTTGGGTCTGTGGATGGTTATCCTGTACTTTCTGGCTAATATCCACTTATTGCGAGTACATATCATGTTTGTCTTTCTGCTGGGTTACCTCAGTCAGGATGACCTTTTCTAGTTCCATTTATTTACCTACAAATTTCATGATACTGTTTTTAATAGCTGAGTAGTATTCCATTGTGTAAATGAACCACATTTCTTTATTCATTCTTTGGTTGAGGGACATCTGGGTTGTTTTCAGTTTCTGGCTATTACAAATCTTCTATGACCATAGTTAAGCAAGTATCATTGTGGTATAATCATTTTGGGGTATATGCCCAGTAGTATAGCTGGGACTTGAGGTAGACCTGTTCCCAATTATCTAAGAACCTGCCAAATTGGCTTCCAAGTGGTTGTTCTAAGTTTTCACTACCACCAGGAATGGAGGAGTGTTCCCCTTGCTCCACATCCTCTCAAGCATGAACCTGTCCCTTGAGTTTATCTTAGCTATTCTGAAGTGTGTAAGATGGGATCTCAGTTATTTTGATTTGCACTTCTCTGATGAGTAAAGATGCTGAACATTTAAGTGTTTCTCAGCCACTAGAGATTACTCTGTTGAGAATTCTAGTTAGCTCTGTAAGCCATTTTTCAGTTGGATTTATTTTTACTTTTTTTTTTTTTTTAAATTTGGTTTGTCGATGTAGTTACATGCCCCACATGGCAGTGGTTGCATGAGCCTCAGGAGGCAGAGGCAGGTGAGTCTGAGTTCAAGGCCAGCCTGGTCTACATTGCAAGTTCCAAGACAGACAGGACTGTTACACAGAGAAACCCTGTCTCAAAAAAATCCAGGGCTAAGAGGGATGGATCAGTTAACAGCACTGGTTGCTCTTCCAGAGTACCACAGTTCAATTTCCAACACCTAACAGCTAACAACTGCCTGTGACTCTAGACAGACAGAACACCCATAAACATAAAATAAGTTTTATAGCACAAAGTACGATCACAAAGTAGGATCCATGTTTTAATTTTCAGAAAAGAAAAGCTGCCAAGTTGGTTACTAAATAAGGGAGGGCCCTCAGGGCACTAGGATTTGGCAGGATCTGAATAGCTATTACACTAGGAAGGCAGGGGGCCCATCAATTAATTGAAGATATTAGTAGGAAATGGGTTAATGGGGATTGAATATTAAAAGCTTGAGTGGTGTCAAGTGAAATCAAGCCTACAGTGAAAACACCAGAAACTCTTGAGTCCTTGAAAGTCATGATCAAGGATGCAAAAGGCTTTTTCTGATATTTAAATCTGAAATTACCCAGAAAATTATGTTGAGAAATGGCTTCAGGAAATGTTTGTGAGGTCTGTCCTGGGGGTGGGAGGGTGTCTGTCTCGTGGGACTCTTTCTTGTGAGGGGTTTCCATCTGTTGGGGGAGGGAGGTGTGTCCTACCTGTCTGTCATAGGAGAGTTGGGTCTCTGTCATCTGTAAGTCCCTTCTCCAGCTCATCCATCTGGGACCTCACACTCAGCCTTACAGTTGCTGTGAAGTGACTCTGGTATTCTGAACTTTTGGGCTAATAACCACTTATCAGTAAGTACATACCATGTTCATTCTTTTGTGACTGTGTTACCTCACTCAGGATATTTTCAAGTTCCATCCATTTGCCTGTGAATTTCATAGTCATTGTTTTTAATAGCTGAATAGTATTTCATTGGGTAAATGTACCACATTTTCTGTATCCATTCCTCTATTGAGGGACATCTGGGTTGTTTCCAGTTTCTGGCTATTATAAATATGGCTGCTATGAACATAGTGGAACATGTGTCTTTATTAGATGTTGGAGCATCTTCTGGGTATATGCCCAGGAGTGGTATAGCTGGGTCCTCAGGTAGTATTATGTTCATTTTTTTGAGGGTCTGCCAAACTGATTTCCAGAGTGGTTGTATCAGCTTGCATTCCCACCAGCAATGGAGGAGTGTTCCTCTTTCCCCACATCCTTGCCAAGATCTGTGTCACCTCAGTTTTTGATCTTAGCCATTCTGACTGGTGTGAGGTGGAATCTCAGGGTTGTTTTGATTTGCATTTCCCTGATGACTAAGGATGTGGAACACTTCTTTAGGTGTTTCTTAGCCCTATGAGTTTCCTCAGTTGAGAATTCTCTGTTTAGCTCTGTTCCCCATTTTTTGATAGGGTTATTTGGTTCTCTGGAGTCAAGCTTCTTGAGTTCTTTGTATATATTGGGTATTAGCCCTCTAACTGACATAGGATTGGTAAAGATCTTTTCCCAATCTGTTGGTTGCTGTTTTGTCCTATTGACAGTGTCCTTTGCCTTACAGAAGCTTAGCAATTTCATGAGGTCCCATCTGTCGATTCTTGATCTTAGAGCACAAGCCATTGGTGTTCTGTTCTAGAACTTTTCCCCTATGCCCATCTGTTTGAGACTTTTGCCCACTTTCTCTTCGATTAGATTCAATGTATATGGTTTTATGTGGAGGTCCTGGATCCACTTGGACTTGAGCTTTGTACAGGGAGATAGGAATGGATCAATTTGCAATCTTCTACATGTAGACCACCAGTTGAGCCAGCACCATTTGTTGAAAATGCTGTCTTTTTTTCCAATGGATGGTTTTAGCTCCTTTGTCAAAGATAAAGTGACAATAGGTGTGTGGGTTCATTTCTGGGTCCTCAATTCTATTCCATTGATCTACCTGCCTGTCACTGTACCAATGCCTTGCAGTTCTTATCACTACTGCTCTGTAGTATAGCTTGAGGTCAGGGATGCTGATACCCCCAGAAGTTCTTTTATTGTTGAATAGTTCCTGCTATCTTGGGTTTTTTTGTTATTCCAAATGAATTTGAGAATTGCTCTAAGTCTATGAAGAATTGAGTTGGAATTTTGATGGGGATTGCATTGAATCTGTAGACTGCTTTTGACAGGATGGCCATTTTTACTATATTAATCCTGCCAATCCATGAGCATGGGAGATCTTTCCATCTTCTGAAGTCTTCTTTGATATCTCTGTAGAGAGACTTGAAGTTCTTGTCATACAAATCTTTCACTTGTTTGGTTAGAGTCACACCAAGATACTTTATATTGTTTGTGACTGTTGTAAAGGGTGTCATTTCCCTAATTTCTTTCTCAGCCGATTTATCCTTTGAGTATAGGAAGGCTACTGTCTTGAGTTAACTTTGTATCCAGCCACTTTGCTGAAGGTGTTTATCAGCTGTAGGAGATCTCTGGTGGAGTTTTTCGGGTCACTTAAGCATACCATTATATAATCTGCAAATAGTGATATTTTGATCTCTTCCTTTCCAATTTGTATCTCTTTGACCTCCTTTTGTTGTCTAATTGCTCTAGCTAGAACTTCAAGTACTATATTGAATAGATAGGGAGAGAGAGGGCAGCCTTGCCTAGTTCCTGATTTTAGTGGGATTGTTTCAAGTTTCTCTCCATTTAGTTTGATGTTGGCTACTGGTCTGCTGTATATTGATTTTACTATATTTAAGTATGTGCCTTGAATCCCTGATCTTTCCATGACTTTTATCATGAAGGGATGTTGAATTTTGACAAATGCCTTTTCAGCATCTATTGAGATGACCACGTAGTTTTTTCTTTGAGTTTGTTTATGTAGTGGATTACATTGATGGATTTCCAGGTATTGAACTGTCCCTGCATCCCTAGGATGAAGCCTACTTGATCATGATGAATGATTGTTTTGATGTGTTCTTGGATTTGGTTTTCAAGAATTTTATTTTTGCATCGACATTCATAAGGGAAATTGGTCTGAAGTTTTCCTTTGTTGGGTCTTTGTGAGGTTTTAGTATCAGTGTAAATGTAGCCTCATAGAATTGGGTAGTGTTCCTTCTGTTTCTATTTTGTGGAATAGATTGAAAAGTGTTGGTATTAGGCCTTCTTTGAAGGTCTGATAGAATTCTGCACTAAACCCTGGGCTGTTTTTTGTTTTTGTTTTTGTTTTTGTTTTGTGTGTGTGGTTTTGGGGTTTTTTTTTTTGGGTTTTTTTTTGTTTTTTTGTTTGTTTGTTTTTGCAAGACTTTTAATGACTGCTTCTATTTAGGAGTTATGGGACTGTTTAGATGGTTTATCTGATCCTGACTTAACTTTGGTATTTGGTATCTGTCTAGAAAATTGTACATTTCATCCAGATTTCCAATTTGTTTGAGTATAGGCTTTTGTAGTAGGGTCTGATTTTTCTAATTTCCTCAGATTCTGTTATATCTCTCTTTTCATTTCTGATTTTAATTTGGATACTGTCTCTGTGTCCTCTGGTTATTCTGGCTAAGGGTTTATCTATCTTGTTGATTTTTCTCAAAGAACCAGCTCCTGGTTTTGTTGATTCTTTGTATAGTTCTTTCCATTTCTACTTGGTTGATTTCACCCTTTAATTTGATTATTTTTTGCCTTCTACTCCTCTTTTTGGGTGTATTAGCTTCTTTTTGTTCTAGAACTTTCAGGTGTGCTGTTAAGCTGCTACTGTATGCTCTCTCTGCTCTGAATGCTTTTGGAGGCATTCCGAGCTATGAGTTTTCCTCTTAACACTGCTTTCGTTGTCTCATAAGTTTGGGTATGTTGTACTTTCATTTTCATTAAGTTCTAGCAAGTCTTTAATTTCTTTATTTCTTCTTCCTTGACCATGTTGTCATTGAGTAGAGCACTGTTCAGCTTCCATGTGTATATGGGCTTTCTGTTGTTGTTGCCATTGAAGGCCAGCCTTAATCTGTAGTGATTTGATAGGAGGCATGGGATTATTTCCATCTTATATCTGTTGAGGTTTGTTTTGTTACCAATTATATGGTCAATTTTGGAGAAGATACCATGAGGTGCTGAGAAGACAGTATATTCTTTTTTTTTTTTTTTAAAGGATGAAATGTTCTATAGATATCTGTTAAATCCATTTGGTCCATAACATCTGTTAGTTTCACTGTGTCTCTGTTTAGTTTCTGTTTCCACAATCTGTCCATTGCTGAGAGTGGGGTGTTGAAGTCTCCCACTATTATTGTGTGAGGTACAATGTGTGATTTGAACTTTTAGTAAAGATTCTTTTATGGATGTGGGTGCCCTTGCATTTGGAGTATAGATGTTCAGAATTGAGAGTTCTTGGTAGATTTTTTTTCCTTTGACAAGTATGAAGTGTCCTTCCTTATCTTTTTTGACTTTTGGTTGAAAGTCGATTTTATCCGATATTAGAATGGCTACTCCAGCTTGTTTCTTGGGACCATTGCTTGGAAAATTGTTTTCCAGCCCTTTATTCTGAGGTAGTTTTTGTGTTTAATCCTGAGCTGCGTTTTCTGTATGCAGCAAAATGCTGGGTTTTGTTTATGGATCCAGTCTGTCAGTCTATGTCTTTTTATTGGGGAATTGAGTCCATTGATGTTAAGAGATATTAAGGACTAGTGATCGTTGCTTCCTGTTATTTTTGATATTTTTATGTATGTGTGGCTATCTTTTGAGTTTGTTGAAAGATTACTTTCTTTTTCTAGGGTTTAGTTTCCCTCCTTGTGTTTGGGTTTTCCATCTATTATCCTTTGTAGGGCTGGGTTTGTGGAAAGATACTGTGTAAATTTGGTTTTGTCATAGAATATCTTGGTTTTACCATCTATGGTAACTGAGAGTTTTTCTGGGTATAGCAGCCTGGGCTGGCAGTTGTGTTCTGTTCTTTTAAGGTCTGTATGAGATCTGCCCAGGATCTTCTAGCTTTCATAGTCTCTGAGAAGTCTGGTGTAATTCTGATAGGTCTTCCTTTATATGTTACTTGCCCCTTTTCCATTACTGCTTTTAATATTCTTTCCTTGTTTTGTGCATTTGGTGTTTTGACTATAATGTGACCGGAGGAATTTCTTTTCTGGTCCAGTCTATTTGGCGTTCTGTAGGCTTCTTGTATATTTATGTTCATCTCTTTCTTTAGGTTAGGGAAGTTTTCTTCTATAATTTTGTTGAAGATATTTACTGGTCCTTCAAGTTGGGAATCTTTACTCTCTTCTAATACCTATTATCCTCAGGTTCTGCCTTCTCATTGTGGCTAGGCATTCCTGGATGTTTTGGGTTAGGAGCTTTTTGTATTTTGCATTTTCTTTGACTGTTTTGTCCATGTTTTCTATGGTATCTTCCTCACCTGAGAGTCTCTCTTCCATCTCTTGTATTCTGTTGGTGATGCTTGCATCTATCACTCCTGATCTCTTTCCTAGGTTTTCTATCTCCAGGGTTGTCTCCCTTTGTGATATCTTTATTGTTTCTGTTTCCATTTTTAGATGCTGGATGGTTTTGTTCATTTCCTTCGCTTGTTTGTGTTTTCCTATAATTCTTTAAGGGATTTTTGTGTTTCCTCTTTAAGGGGTTCTAGTTGTTTACCTGTGTTCTCTTGTGTTTCTTTAATAAGGGAGTTATTTTCTTCTTAAATACTTCTATCAGCCTCTTGAGATGTGATTTTCAGTCTGAGTCTTGCTTTTCTGGTGTGTTGGTGTATCCAGGGCTTGCTGTGGTGAGAGAGCTGGGTTCTGATGATGCCAAGTAGCCTTGGTTTCTGTTCCTTATGTTCTTGCCCTTGCCTTTAGACATCTGGTTATCTCTGGTGTTAGCTGGTCTTACTCTCTCTGACTGTGGCTTGTCCCTCCTGCAAGCCTGTGTCAGTACTCCTTGGAGACCAGCTCTCTCTCGGAGGAATTTGGGTTTATAGAGCTGTGGTACAGGGTCAGCTCTGGGTGGCAGGCAGAAACCAGAGGGATCCTATCCTCAGCTGTTCCTTGGTTCCTGTGTCCTGATGGCTCTGTGAGGGCCCCTCTTGAGCCAGGAATTTGAACAGAAGTGGTGGTCTTGCCAGGCAATGGTGGTGCATGCCTTTAATCCCAGCACTCATTCGGGAGGCAGAGGCAGGCAGTTTTCTGAGTTCGAGGTCAGCCTGGTCTACAGAGTGAGTTCCAGGACAGCCAGGGCTACACAGAGAAACCCTGTCTCGGGGAAAACAATACAAAACAAACAAAACAAAACAAAACAACAACAACAACAAAACAAAACCAGAAGTGGTGGTCTTGCATGTGCTTGAAGGTGTGTTGGCACTCCTGGTTAACCAGCTCTTAGCACTATTTGGGTATGGGGCCCTGTGGCACAGGATCAGCTCCCTGGCCACAGAAGGAAACCGGAAAGCTGCCCCGCAGTCCCTGTGTCCTGAGGTTTCCAGAGGGGTTCCTCTGAGCAGAGGTGCTGGCCTTACTCACCCCCCACCCAACCCCCACCCCCACCCCCGCTCACAGGTCTGTCCACACCTGGGAGCCTAGCTCTTTCCCTGCGCCATTTGGGTATGGAGCCATGTGGCACAGGCCACAGGAGTAAACCAGAAGGCTCCTGTCCCAGGCTGCTCCTTGGTCCCTTTGTCCTGAGGGTTCCCACAGGGGTCCCTCTGAGCAGAAGTGCTGGTCTTAACCTCTGCTCACAGGTCTGTCCACACTCATTCTGGGAGGTTAGCTCTTTCTCTGTGCTATTTGGTTATGGAACCGTGTGGCACAGGCCACAGGTGTAAACCAGAAGGTTCCTGTCCCAGGCTGCTCCTCAATCCCCAGGACTTGATTTTTTTTTTTAAAATATTTTCTGTGTCTTTGACTTGGGTTTTTTCTTCTTCCTCTATTCCTATTATCCTTAGATTTGGTGTTTTCACAGTGTCTCAGATTTCAAGATAACATGCCAGAATTTTTTTAGATTTAACATTTTCTTTGGTCAAAGTATTCATTTCTTCTACCATGTCTTGAATGCCCGAGATTCTGCCTTCCATCTCTTATTCTGTTGGTGAGGCTTTCCCTGTCTCTGTCTTGAGTTCCAAATTTTTCACTTCCAGATTTCCCTCTGATTTTCTTTATTGATTCTATTGCACAGGGGAATTTTGAGCCTGATGTTTGGGGGGGGGGGGGAGTTCACCCTAGTGTGTTTCTACCACATTCTTCCTCAGCTAACCTGGTGCAGCTTTCGAGGCTCTTGGCTCTAGTTTTACTAAACTCAGATGTTGGGAATTGGTTTTAATTCTTTGTCTTAATTCATTGCCCAAAAGCTGCACTTCCAAACACTGGCTTCAATTGGTAATAAAGAATTGCTGTACAACCAATGGCTGGGCAGAGAGATGGAGGCAGGGCATTTAGGTTTCTGTGGTCAAGGGACAGAGAAGGAAAGGAAGATGAGAATATGTGTGACAGGGGAGCAAGGAGAACAGACTTAAAGGCCCACCAACATAAGATTCCGAGAAAGTGGCCCTGGGGGCCATTCCCCCAATTGGGTCTGGGGTAGCAGAGATGAAATATAGATTTTAAGATGTTAACTCAGGGATACTGGAGGGGAGTGTGTGCTAGCCGGGGATGTTTAGAAGTTGCCAGCCATTGAGTTAATCAAGGTATATTAAAATTAGCCTGTGTGTCTGTGTGTGTCTGTGTGTGTCTGTGTGTGTCTGTGTGTGTCTGTGTGTGTCTGTGTGTGTCTGTGTGTGTCTGTGTGTGTCTGTGTGTGTCTGTGTGTGTCTGTGTGTGTCTGTGTCTGTGTGTGTGTCCTTCATTCGTGAATCCAGAGCTCTTGGGCTGGTGCAGTGTGTGTGCATCCAACCAGGAGCCAGAGTGGTTTAACTAATTCACCACTACACCTAGATAGTCATAGAATCGCAACACAGAACAATTCTGGCCCAGTTCTAACCATTCCTAAAGCTCTATTTCTGGTAAATCTCATAATCCTCTTGGAACCTATTTCAGGAACAACAAAGACCATGAAGACAGAGGATGAGATGGAAGACAAAGTTTCTAAAGAGGAAATAGTGTCTAAGGACAAAGACTTTGGTCAGTTTTTTGTATATTTTTTTTAACTTTATGATGTCAGGGTTAGTTCTTATGGACCATTATTCAGTTGAACAGTTTACTTTGAATGAACCACTGTTATCAGTCATTCAAAGTCAATGGAGTTATGGCCAAAGTCAGACCCAAAACCATATTGACTTGGGATTTCAAGAATACAGTTTTTAGAAATGCCTAGTCTTTAAGCCTAGAGGTCTAAAGAGCTAAGTAGTTAAGAGCACTTGCTGCTCTTACAGAAGAACCTGGGTTCAACTCCTAATACCTGTGTGGCTGAGAGAAAGAGGGAAGGGTAGAGAGAAGGGGATGGGTGGGCAGTGAGAATCTTAACATTGAAACTAAAAATCTGTTTTGATCATGTGTGTCTTTGGTTCTTTTCCATTCTAACTGACTTAGATGATGGAATAGACTACAGAACTGTAATAAAGGAAAATTTTTTTATTATATGGGATAAGACCTCTTTGCTTGGAGAATCTGCAACTTTAAATTGTGTAATTACTCATAAAGATCAAAAGCTGTTGAAGCATATGTTTGATGTGGATATCCAAACTTCGAAGACTCCACAAACAGTAGTCCTTCATGGAGCTGCTGGAATTGGAAAGACAACGTTGCTGAAAAAGGCAATCTTAGAATGGGCAGATGGTAATCTCTATCAGCAATTTACCCATGTTTTTTATCTCAGTGGGAGAGAAATTAGCCAAGTGAAGGAGAAAAGCTTTGCTCAGTTAATATCAAAGCACTGGCCTAGCAATGAGGGCCCCATTGAAGAGATCCTGTCCAAACCCAGCAGTCTCCTTTTTATAATCGATAGTTTTGATGAACTGGATTTCTCCTTTGAAGAACCAGAGTTTGCACTGTGTAAAGATTGGACCCAGAAGCACCCAGTGTCTTTTCTCATCAGTAGTTTGCTGAGGAAAGTGATGCTTCCTGAGTCATACTTATTAGTAACAACAAGATCCACAGCTTGGAAGCGACTAGTGCCTTTGTTGCAAAAGCCTCGTCGCATAAAGCTGCCAGGACTGTCTAAGAATGCAAGGATGGACTATATTCACCATTTGTTGAAAGATAAGCCATGGGCTAAAAATGCAGTTTGTTCAATAAGAATGAATGAGAGGCTTTTTGACATGTGCCACGTGTGTCATGTGTGCCTGATGCTCTGTACTTTTCTGAAGGAGCAAGTGGAGAAAGGTGGCAGTGTTGAAGAGATCTGCCGAACCAGCACAGCTCTGTTCACATACTATATCTGCAGCTTATTTCCATGCATAGCTGGGGGCTCTGTTACTCTGCCCAACGAAACACTATTAAGGAGCCTATGCCAGGCTGCTGTTGAAGGCATTTGGACTATGAAAAATGTGCTCTACCAGCAAAATCTCCGAAAGCATGAGCTAACCAGAGAGGACATCTCGCTTTTCCTGGATGCAAAGATTCTTCAGCAAGACACCAACTATGAGAACTGCTACACGTTCACTCACCTCCATGTTCAGGAGTTTTTTGCAGCTCTGTTTTACTTGCTGAGAGAGAATCCAGAAGAAAAAGACTATCCCTCTGAACCTTTCGAAAACTTGTATCTGTTGCTTGAAAGCAACCATTTTCATGACCCTCATTTGGAACAGATGAAATGCTTTTTGTTTGGTCTACTGAATAAAGACAGAGTACGACAACTAGAGGAAACTTTCAACCTTACAATATCCATGGAGGTAAGAGAAGAGTTACTTGTGTGTCTGGAAGCATTAGAAAAGGATGACTCTTCTCTGTCACAGCTGAGATTTCAAGACTTGCTTCACTGTATATATGAGACTCAAGATAAGGAATTCATCACTCGGGCACTGATGTATTTCCAAAAGATTATCGTGAGGGTTGATGAAGAACCCCAATTGTTGACATATTCATTCTGTCTTAAGCACTGCCGCTCTCTACAGACTATGAGACTGACAGCAAGGGCGGACTTGAGAAATATGTTGGACATAGACCCCACAGCTGAAACGTGGTAAGTGTTGAGTTTACTGGTAATGAAGGAAGTAGATTTTACAGAAGGAAACATTGCCTAGCAAATGTATGGAAGTTATTTTTAGACAATCAAAGAAATCTCTTGCTGCGGCTGCTAATACAAAGGTCATCTACCTGTCCTCTCTACCCTACACTCTCTGTTTTATGAGTTAACTCTTTCCCTTTCATGAAGTCGGCTTTCCTGACCCTAAATCTGTGAGAAGATATAAACTATAAAATTTCTATATTTAGCTAAAAGTAAAAGCTTATTAAGTGGCATACAGTTATATGGTAAACAAGATGCTTAACATATTATCCAATTTAATTCTGATGCCAAGAGAATGTGAACTCTTACATAGGTGTGATGTTACAATTCCTAAAATTGCAAAACTGAGACATATAGGTGTTTGTCTAGAAAATAGATAATTGATTCAAACGTACTTTAAACAATAGTGACAAGTTTAATGACCATTATCTCTGTTTGGCTCACCATTTGTCTAAGGTGTTTGTAAATAGGAAGCTCTTGAATAGTTTCCACAAATTAAAATCTCCATATCCCACCACTGTGTAGTTTCATTTATTAAATTTCCCTTTCCCAAGGTTGGAGCTCAAAACCCCAACATCTTAAAACCCCAACATCTTAAAACATGCTAGATGAATGCCACTAAGCAATACCCAGCCTCATTCATTTCAATTTCATTACATACAAAGGGCTGGGGAGAGACAGCACCTGCCTTAAACATTAAGACATTTCAACACCTAAACCCACATTGCAGAGTGACATGCATGGGTAATCACGGTGTGACATGAATACTCACAGTGCCAGGGAAGATAGACTCAAGCATATTTCTGGAACTCAGTAGCCAGCTGGCCTAGTCTATTTGACAATTTCCAGGCCAGCGAGGAAACCTGGTCTCAAAAACAAAATACTACACCAAAGGACCAACACTTGAGATTCTCTTCTAGTGTCCACATGAGTACATACTGGTACATATACCTACAGGAAGGTAGATACATAAGCTTGGATGTGGTTGACCACGCCTTTAATCTCAGCACTGCAGAGGTAAGTTTGAGGTCAGGGTAGTCTTCATACCAAGTTCTAGGTAGATACACAAGGAGACCCTATCTCAAAATTAAAACAAACAAAATAACAAAACAATATACACACGGATAATGTAGGTCAGACTTCTTACCCCCTGAGTTTCTTGCTACCAAGCGAAGTATCTGTAGTTTTTATTTCATATGTGTTGAGGAAAATGGGTGAGAATGGATGAGGGGCTGGGTTTGGGTAAATAAAGTCTTGAGGCAGCCAGAGAAGATGTCTAGTGAACTGTTCATAGCAAAGATGTACCGCTCTTTCATAGCATATTTTTATCCAATAGCATCTTCTAAGGCAAAAGTGACTGGTCTTTCTTTTTTTCAATTATGCAGCCTTGAGGATGCTGCTGTTCGAATCATTAACTACTGGCAAGATCTGTTTTCTGTGCTTCATACAAATGAATCCCTGATAGAAATGGATCTGTATGAAAGCAGACTTGATGAATCATTGATGAAAATTTTGAATGAAGAATTAAGTCACCCAAAGTGTAACCTACACAAACTAATGTAAGTCTTGCATGAGGGAGTGGGGAGGCTGGTATTTTGAGACAGGGTTTCTCTGTATAGCCCTGGAACTCACTCTGTAAATCAGACCACCTACCTCTGCCTCCAGAGTGGGGCAATTAGTGTGGCTCACCATTACCTGACACATGGGAAATTTTAATGGGGGGTTTTCCATTGTTTTTCTTTGTCTTACCTTCTACTCTTACTTGCTAGGTGGAAACAGTAGTAAATAGAAACTGTCCTATGACACACAAAGGTTTTTGGTCAATGGAGGATGGTAGTGGTCTCATAACTCTTGTTGCCTAGTGTCCTAGATCCATGTGAGTATGTATAACTCTTTGCACAAGGCCAAAAATCATGAAATATTCTTTAAAAAATTATTTTTCTTCATTAAGTGATGTGTGACTGTAATTACAATCACTGTACAAAATATTCTAAGAACAGGAAAAATGGAGATGCCTGAGGATATGGGAATATCAGTTCATTTGTTCTGGGAAAGATGCAATGGTTGTAGAAGCAGTTGGCATATGGTTTTGAGGCTCTACTAAGAATTTTATAGCTTTTCTACCAAATATTTTTCCCTAGAACTCATTGTTTGTGAGCTCTGGTGTCATACTGGATGTATGAGTCCTTTTTATTGATCTCTGAGCATCTCCCTCACATTGTCTTTTCCCAGATGTCACTGGTACAAATATTAATAATCAATGCTACCTTTTGGCTAGTTTCTTTTAAAACAGAAGGGTCCCTCTAAGGGATGATACCATGGTAACTGTTCTCAATTAGGCTTCATGGTAGTTAAGTCATTTTTCCCCTGAAAAATTTGCTTCAAATTTATACTTACAGAATGACTTAGGAGGATGGTTTAATAGTGTAAATGGGCAAAAGCACTTTTATGAGGGCACTAAGCTAGGGATAGAGGAAATGGAGGAAGACTGCTGGGGAATGAGCTAGAAAGGAGGGAAGTGGTTTCCAGAGGGTTACTAGTTAAGGTGAAATATGGACAGATGGAATTCTAGTCTAGGAGAGGCACTGCAGAAAAATCAAGTATATTAAATAAAAATGTATTTAGAGGAAATAAAGAAAACCCAGAAGATGAACCTTCCTTTTTTTTGCTATCTATACTACCTCTGTATGCTGAAGCCCACACACAGAAGGATGCCATATCTGCAACAGTATATGTTGCTGACGAGAGACATGTGATAGATGATTGTGTAGGTACTTTTGATTATAAAAAGGAACAAGTCTTGTAGGTTGTTGATATCATTGCAGTTTTTGAAGAAACCATAATTGTGGTGGTCATTCCTTAAAAGTTCAGAGACTTCAATCTTTCCTGATGTTACCATTTTCATTTCCAGTAATGTCAAACTAGTTGAGAATGTCAGTTGTCAGGATACAAATCCAAAGCTATGTGGTAGCCCTGTTGTTGTTGTTGTTGTTGTTGTTGTTAGCAGTTCTCTGAAACTCTAGTTTGGAGCTTTACCCTAGAGTATGAGAAACCAGAGTCAGATAAGAATAAGAATTGGAAGGAGATGATGAAACTATAGGTAGAGATGATTATATAATCATTATTCTGCATATATCTCTTTTGAAGGTTCAGATCTGTCTGCTTCCTGAATAGCTGTCAGGATTTTAGTTTCTTGGCTTCCAACAATACCATAACACATCTTGACCTGAAAGATACTGACTTAGAAGACAGTGGACTAAAGACCTTATGTGAAGCCTTGAAATGCCAAGGATGTAAATTACGGGTGCTGAGGTAAGCTTGAGCTTTCATTATAACTTGGACTTGCGTCTGCCCTGTAGACACTTGAAGTCTATACTTGGTGTTGACAGGGCTGTATAGTGAAAGCCTACCCTTCTAGTTCATCCCTACCCCAGGGAGACTACTCACTCCTCTCATTCCCCATGAAACACTTGTCATTGTATATCTGTGTCTTTTATCTTTCAAATGTAGAGAGGGAATAAACCAAGAATTGATAAACATTTTTCTGGCATATATTGTGTCTTTGATTAACGATGACAGGAAACAGTGTTAGAGAAAGCTCCATCTTACTTGTTTGTTGATAGTAAATCCCTACCATCTTCAACTGTGGCTCAGAGCCAACCCTGGAAGACTGAGAAAGAACAGTGTGGCAACTGTCAACTGTCAAGGTGTATGCTCACTGTCATGTACTGTTCCTCTTACTGCTGATCTTCCAGTGGATGCTCTTTAGGAATAAGGAGAGCCTCAGCCATCACAACTTAGTTTGCATGTTGGATGACAGCCTTTAGGAAAACTTATTTTCTAGTGAAAGTCAGTTTCTCTTACATACAAAACCAGAAAAATAGATTCATCTTAGAAATTTTTATAATCCTTGGACAGTTCTGTGAGTCGAGACTGAATCTTAATGCATGAAGGGCCAAGGTAAGTTACTTCCCACAAATAAAACTTAGAGTCCAGGTACTTGAAAAGCAGCAAAACCGGAGCGTAAGGCCTCTGGAAAATAGGAAGGTGAATTCTGTGACCGCTGGGGATTCTTTTAAAATCTTAACTACGTTTTTAAAAATGAAATTCACTTAACACATAGTATCTCAAAGAGTTGATGGGCAAGTCTTGAGTATGGTTGAGAGTGGGTCAGGTTTAGACAGAAACTTAACTTGCAGGCAACTAGACTTAGGATTAAACCTATATTAATCTGGAAGCCAAGTGAGACATATATCACTGGTTCTTTTGACTAAAAATAAAATACCAATAGCAAAACAAAGTACCCACTGTTATTTGGTAGGGAAGATTTCTCTTACAGTGTTGTCTGTGGATCGAAAACAAGAACCTTGACACTGGAAGTAGGACTTGATAAGACCCCTTTTCTGTTGAGATTTGAATAATGCCTTCTACTGAAGTTCAGGGTAGATTTATATAGTAGGCTGCTGAGCGGGAGACGCTGGGTATGATTTGACTTAGAGCCAGCAGTGACTGTTCTGTAAGAAGTTATCAAGTTTGCAATAATCCTCCATTATAGAAGGCTGGCTGTTCTCTAAATGTGAGACCACATGTGTATTATATCTCTAGTCTTGTAGGACTCCTAAATATTTCATGTGGAATAATACCAACTTCCTGTTGCTTTAGCTCTCATTAGATTTGGACAGTATTCATGTCCTTATTCTGATTTGTGCATAGATCATGCTGGGCTGAACTCTTTAGAAAGGCATTTGGATATTTTACTTTCTGCTTTTACATGATGTGCGTCATGACAATGAAAAACAGTACTGTCCAGCCTTTTCTGCTAACTTGGGTCTCTTATTGTAAGAATTTTACAAGTATAGGAGTAAATGTTCTTGAAAAGTTTAAATGATAGATTTCAGATCTTGTACCTGACATACTGAAAAGATACATACAGTCCCATTTTCATGGGACTGTTCCACTATAATTTCATAAATTTTTATCTTGATGAGAAGGATGTATTTTCTTGGTGGGTGTTTTTAACCATTGTATACTGTATAATAGGTTAGCTAAAATATTCAGGGAAAGCCTAGGATAGAGGTGTGCATATCTTTAATCCCAGAAGAAGCAGGTGAATCTCTAAGAGGCAGGCAAGGCCATCATGGCCTACATGTAGAGTATTCTAGGCCAACCAAGGTTACATAAGTTCTCTTTCCCCTTTCTCTCTTCCCCCTACTCCTTCCACCCCTGCCTTCCTGGCACTATACTATGCCTTTGCCCACTCACTCCATGGCATGATAGACTAAATCTTTCGAAGCCATGAAGTGGAATAAATCTTACCCCACTTAGTTGCTTGTTTTTTCACGGTGACAAAAGACAGGATGATGCTGAGCTGCTCCTGTTCCTAATAATACAAGCCCTGACTTTTGATATAGGGAACCTAGTGACTCAGTTAAAAGGGACTACCTAAAGGCTAGGCCCTGCTTTTAGAAAAAAGACAATGGAGCAAGCTTGGAATGTTCTATCACCTGACTCTTACACATACGTGTGCACACAGCCCATGTCATCTCTGCATAGGCCTCTGTGCAGGTAAGAAGGACAGACATCACATGCACTTTCTGTTTCACTCTGATTTTAGAAGCAATTTTATTTGTTTCTCATTCTTTTTATAATGTGGTAGTGGGGATTGAACCCATGGCTTTGTGCATGCTAGGCAAACAGTCTGGCAACTAAGCAATCACCCCTTATTTTCATTCTTAAAAATTAAGTCCTATTCTGACTCTGTAGAGGCTTGATTAAGATCTTTAGACTTCGAGTCTGACTAACCTCACTGGGTAATGTTTCTTTTTAATTTACATGTTCTTTAACAATAAAAATTGTCAATATTAAAGCAAAATTAGGTTCTTTAGAAAATGTGAGTTGACTCGTTAATAAAAACCCATGGGAGACACAGCTTTGGTACCTGACTTGTGGTTCATCTTTGCTCTACAAATCTGTGTACAGCATCAACATCTCGGCTTCCTTCTGTCCATCTTCTCAGTTGTAGGTAGAGGTAACTCCTTTCCTCGTTACAAAAACAAACAAACAAACAAAAACAAAACAAACAAACAAAAAAATCACCACTTAATATATTTAAAACCGTATTCATTCATATTTTTAAAAGGCATTGGGATTTTCCAACCTGATGGAGTACTAAGTGGGACTACAGAAGAAACATCTATCAGGGACATATGCTTTACTATTAAATGTTTTATGAAGGGAAGCTGGATTTTCAGCCAAGATCTCCAAAAGTGGGAGACTGCCCCCCTCTGGCTGAGTGAACAGTGGTTCTAATTCTCTGAAATGTGTCATTTCCCCTTTCTTGTGTTACTTTTCAGGTTGGAATCCTGCGACCTGAATGTAGCCCGTTGTCAAAACCTAGCCAAGGCTCTCCACAGCAACAGGAACCTGGTATTTCTGAATCTGTCCACCAACAATTTAAGAAATGATGGTGTAAAGTCGTTGTGTGAGGTCTTAGAAAATCCAAACTGTCCTCTAGAGAGACTGGCGTGAGTCAGTTTGCTTATACCTTATGAACTGGATAGGAATAATGTGTGCGTTAACATAGATGGGTCAGGGTTCTTCTGTACTCACTCTTTTCTGTTTTTCTTTTGTCCTGGTATTAAGCATAGAACCTTGAACATGGTAAGCATGCAATAACACAAAGCTATATGGCCAGATGCCCCCTTCCTCAAGTTTGTCTCTGTGCCTCTCTGTGTGTGTATATGTGTCTGCCTCTGTGTATATGTGCATCTGTTACTATCTGGGGGGGGGGGGGGGAGATCTGTGTGTGTGGGTTTGTGTATGTGTGGGTAGGTTTGGGGGATCTGGGGGGTGTCTCTGTGGGGGGTGTCTGGGTGTGTCTGTGGGTGGGTGTGGGTGAGTGTCTGTGGGTGGGGGGGTGATGTCTGGGAGTGGAGGTATGTCTCTGTGTCTGGGGTGTGGGGGGATATGTGTCTATGGGGGAATGGGGGTGTCAGTGGGTGTGGCTTTCTGTCTGTCACTGTCTCTCTGTCTCACTCTCTTCTCTCTCTCTCTCTCTCTCTCTCTCTCTCTCTCTCTCTCTCTCTGTGGTGTGTGTGTGGGGGGGTCAACCATGAATATTATTCTTCAGGAATCATCCACCTTACTTTTTGAGACAGACCGAGCCCTAGTGATCTGCTTGTGTCAACCTTCTCAGAACTTGGTTTATTACATAAGCTAATTTACTCAGCCTGTTACATGGTGCTGGTAATCAAAATGGGGATGCTAGTGCCTGTGTGGCAAAGGCCTACCAAATGAGCTATTTCCCCAGCCCTATCTTCTTGTGTTTGGTTTTGTACTTTTCTTTTTATTTTGTTTTTCATACTTTTTAGACCTCTCCCATTTTTGTCTCATTCTCTCCTGTACCTGAATGCAATGGAATTTACAAGTTAAATGTCTGTTGAAGTTGATTCTTCAGGAAAATTGGCCGATAACATATCCGATAATTTCCTCATGGAGTAAGGCAGGACATTTGGAAACTGATGATTCATCTGTTTCTGCTTCAGCTTAGCAAGCTGTGGCCTCACAAAAGCTGGTTGTGAAGCCCTTTCCTCGGCTCTCATCAAAAGCAAGAGACTGACGCATTTATGCTTGGCAGACAACATCTTGGAAGATGAAGGGATAGAGCTGCTCAGCTCTACCTTGAAGCATCCACAATGTTCTCTACAGAGCCTTGTGTGAGTGTCTGCTATTACCTTCTCAACAGAACATAGCTTAGAATGGATGCACATATATACACATCTACATACACACTATTAAAGCCACAAATTTTAAATGACTTTTGCTGAGCACGTTTTCAGTTATTTAGGGGTTCCATATGTTAGGAATTGCTTCCTCAACGCACCAGTTTCTTCTGGATATTTTCTGTTATAAAAGTCATACCAGATGATTATTATCATGCATACTTTTATATACTACAAATAATGTTTCTATCTTGCTTTATTTCTAGCTTCCTGTATGATCATTTCCATATTATGAAATTTTGAAATAATTTAAGATATATTCTTGTGTTGCTTTGGCTAGCTTTGAACTTGCTAAGTAGTCTGGGCTAACTTTGAACTTGCTATGTATGTCGTCTAGGCTAGTCCTGAATTGGAAATTCCTCTGTTTTAGCCTTCCAAGTGCTTGGATTACAGGCATGTACTACATACCCAGCCCAGATGTTTACATTTTTTGCAAGTCATTCTGTCTTATAACTCCTAAACCTTCTCACTTCTAGAAATATCTTTTTAAAATGTAATTTTGTCATCTCATTGTTTTTAAGGCTTTTTAACACACTTTATCCCAAATTTATCCTGAATTTAACATTTACATATTTAGTGTTTCCAAATTAATTTGTTGTAAGGATTATACTTATTTCTCCCCATATATAAGGCACGTTGTACCAAAATTATTACTGATTTAAAATGCCACTATCATATACAAAGAATACTGACTTTGTTTATTCCTATTATAGTCCTCATGCCTGCTTCTCTATTCCATGTAGTTACTTCTGCAAGAGTGGACTATATACATTTTTAGGAAAATAAAAGATTACCATTTGTTTTATAGTATGAAAGTCTGAGCCAAGTATGGTCGTTCATGCCTGTAATTCTAGAACTAGTGAGACCCTGTTTTAGAAAATTGGAATGAGTCCAGTTTTTAACAGTTTGATGTAGACATGACTCATGAGGGGGACAGGCTAGCAATAGGAAGTCTGCTCTGAGATGGAGTATTGAGCAGACATGAGACATTCACTGAGCAGTGGAGACTGACTCCATCTTTCTTCATACTGTGCTTCCCTGTAGGCTTCGGTGTTGCTGTTTCACTCCGATTGGTAGTGAGTATCTCTCCACTGCTCTGCTGAACAACAAGAGCTTGATACATCTGGACCTGGGATTTAACAAGCTGGCAGATAATGGAATAAAGCTTCTGTGTCATTCCCTTCAGCAGCCAAACTGCAACCTTCAGGAGTTGGAGTAGGTTTCCTATGACTCTAGTGTTGTGTGCCTTGAACTATGGGCTGTCTTGGAGGGCAGGGGAGAGATGGAAGGAAAAACTGAGAAATAAGTATCAGAAAGAGCATAGACCTGACTCTTCTCTCATTCTGTTGTGAAGACGAGCTAAAGAAGCCTATTTGGTTTAAAACAAAACCAAAACCCACAATCACTATGGCCATCATAATCTGCTTCCCTCAGGTAAAGAGTCCAGAGGCATCAGGCTGAGCAGGAGCGGAGCCATTTTAGTTTTGGATTGTGCCCTAGTAAATCTGTTGTTTATCAGCCGTATCCACAAGGCTGACATTTCTCTATGAGTTTTCTTTCATTCTACTAGTTTTTATTCATTTTTCCAAAAGGTATTTAATTTTTTAATTTTATGTGTATGGGTGTTTTTCCTGAATGGATGCCTGTGTACCATGTGCATGTCTGGTGCCCACGAAGGCCAGAAGAAGATTCTAGATTCCCTGAGACTGGAGACATAGACAGTTGTGAGCCTCCATGCAAGTTCTGGTAATTAAACTGGACCCTCTAGAAGAGACAATACTCTTAACCACTGAACATCTTTCCATTTCCAGGTTTATATTTAAACTAATTTTTCTGTTAGGTTAATATTCTAAGAAACTGGAGGGTTTGTGATATTATAATTTATATATTTTTTCTTTTTAATCCTACAATTTAATTTTTGGGGTTTCCATACGAAGTAATGGGGCTTGTCTGGATATGTACATGTCGCCATATTCTGTACTCTTTTTCCCTCCCTTTGTTGACCTCCCCAATGCTCCCCCCTCCTCTACTTCCTATTCCTACCTCTCTGGAGATCTCTACGTTCCTTCTCATGATTCCCTTTCCAGTTAATTTTTCAGCTAGTTTCTTAGTTTTGAGACAGAATCTCACTAAGCAGCAAGACTAGCTTAGAAGTCACCACCTTCCTTGACTGTTTCTTGAGCACTGGAAGCAGGGAGATACCACTACCTTGCCCTAAAGCCCAGTTTTAAAAGTAGCCATTTTCATTCCTGAGCTCTCTTCGTAAGTATGCAAGCATATGCATGGCTTATATACATGGTCTGTGACAACTGTATGGACAAAACTGCAGTTCCCTTTCACTTGGTGCTATTGCAGAAAATCTTTAACTACTTCCAATTATCCTGTGGATTACTTTAATGACTTAGGATAGTTCATATAAATATTAAGTCCAAAGTGAAATAAGACTGAGATGTCAGCAATCTCAGCCTACTTTGCAGCTAGATCTTTTCATGATTGAGTCCTTAGAGGTATAAATCCTGCATATAGATTTATTTTTATTTTATGGGTATAAAAGTTTTGCTTGCATATATGTCTGTGAACCACATATATGCCTGGTATCCATGGAAGACAGTGTTTGAGCCCTGGAACTGATGTCATAGAAAACTGTGAGCATCCATGTGAGTACCAGGAATTAAATCTAGGTTCTCTGGAAGAGCAGACAATATTCTTAACCACGGAGCCATTTTTCCAGCCCTACAACCCCAGCATTTCTACAACTTTTACCTTCAGCTTCTTGGCATACCCAGAAATGTTGTCCTGACTGGATCGAGTCATGAAAGCTGTTAACAGTTTGAATTTGGAATATTTCCCCAAAAGTTTAGATTTTGAAAATCTGTTATCCAGAGCTTCTCTGGGGGTGTAATGAAAAGAAACACCACCCACATGGAGCCTGCTTGGAGGAAGCCAGTTATTGTGACGGCTGTCACTCCCCCCACACACTTTCCTTCCCTTTCCTGCTTCTTAGACTGACATTAGGTTGGCACATTACCTGCCACACCCTTCTACCATAATGCTCTGCCTCACCTTGGACACTTGAAGTGCCTTATTTCAGGTATTTGATAACAACTCCCAAATGAGTTTATTGTAACATCTAAGCACCCATCCACATCCTTCAGGACAAGATAGAACTTTAGCATCTGTGTGTGTGTGTCTGTGTGTGTGTCTGTGTCTGTGTCTGTCTGTGTATGTGTGTTTGTCTGTGTGTGTGTCTGTGTATAGCAGATTGAAACTGGGGCTTTTACAATTGACCTATATACCAAGACCTCCAAACTTAATTTAAAAACATATAAAAACAACAGATTAAAACTTTATAAACCCCCTGGAGCCTGAGCAGTGTGAAGAAGCAGTGAGGACAACCCCTAGACGGACCCCATGTTTAGTGCTAATGTCCCTGCCACTGCCACGCCCAAAAGAAAGGCTGAAGGGGATGCTAAAGGAGACAAAGCCAAGGTGAAGGACAAGCCACAGAGATCTGCAAGGTTGTCTGCTAAACCTGCTCCTCAAAAGCCAGTGCCCAAGCCTAAAAATGCCACTGCAAAGACGGAAGAGAAGGTACCCAAGAGGAAGAAGGGAAAAGCTGACACCAGTAAGGATGTGAATAGTCCTGCAGAAAATGGAGACTCCAAAACAAACCAGGCACAGAAAGCTGAAGGTGCTGGAGATACCAAGTGATCATTTTTGATAACTGTGTACTTCTGGTGACTGCACAGTGTGAATACTATTTCTTATCAAGTTTTATAAAAATGCAGAATTTTGGTTTTTTTTAACAGCTATATTTTTGCACACAGAATACTTCATTGTTGGGGGGGAAGGATATGTGTCACTAACAAAATATCTCCCAAGCTGGATTGAGGACAGAAAACCTCTTTCCTTGATAATTCTGAAAGGCTCCTGTTGGCTTCCATGAGAGACATCCTGGTCTTGACATAGGTGGCCACCAAGGCACAAAATGCCTTGTGGTCTGGGAAAACTCTAAATTCAATTTTACATGCTCTTTTCCCTGTACTATCAGCATAGACTTAATGTTGGAACCCAAAATTGGTTTTCCAGTCTATTGGGTGATGTGGACTCTGCAGTGACGTCTTCGAGTGTTCTCAGAAGAACGCTGGTTCCTTTTATAAAAGATTGTGGATCTTCAGATAATTCTGCCATCTTCATTTCCTGAAAGTCAGGGTCGGCTTGTGAACAGCTGTTAAACAACATCCTAATATGAAATGTCAGCCCTCACTCTAAGCCACTTCCCCCTTTCAAAGCATTGAATGAAGATTTCACTGGGTTTTATGGTGGCCTTCTGATTTTGGTAGTCTCTACAAGAAAGGAATTTGGAAGTTCTTGTATACTGATGATTGTCTGCCCATGCCCTGCCTGAAATACCCTGAGTGTTTATGAAAAGTATCTTTAATATAGCTGGGTACAGTTAGGCTTGGAAAAATAACAGAAACCTTAATTCCCACAGACCTAAAGGTTCCTTGGAAGAGTTTTCAACCATTTTTTTTTTTTCCTGAGACAGGGTTTCTCTTGAGTAACAGGCCTGGCTGTCCTGGAACTCTTTGTAGGCCAGGCTGGCCTCAAACTCGGAGAGATCCGCCTGCCTCTGCCTCCCAAGTGCTGGGTTTAAAGGCATGCAACACCACTGCCCAGCAGCATGAGGGAAGTATATTCATTCTTTAAAGAATTACCAATGCCTGGAGAGATGTCTCAGAAGTTAAGAACACCGGCCACTCTGACAAAGGACCAGAGTTTGAAACCAGCACTCATGTGGTGGTTCACAACTGTCTATACTCGAGTACAGGGAGGATCCAGCATAGTCCTCTGATTTCTCTGAATACTGAGAGTGCATGTTGCATACATACATGCAGGCAAAACACTATACATGTAAAAAAAAAAAAACTTTTAAATACCTAGGGGGAAAATTGAAAATGCTTTTAAAAAACCTAATATGGATTCAACTTTGTTTATGGGAGATAACTGCTCATACATTGGTTTCTTCTGTCATTAAGAAGGAGAAAAGGAAGAGTGGATGTGGAATGGGGGTTGGTGGAGGGGATAACTGGAAGGAGGTGGGATATCATCTGAGATGTAAACAAATGGAATGATTAATTTTAAAAAAAATCATCTGTTTCTATTGATAATTAAGCCATCTTAGGTATGTCCTGGGTTATACTAATACATAGAAAAAGAGGTTTAACTCTCCTGGAAGAACTTAACTCAGTCTTGCTACTAAAGAGCTCTTTCCTGTTCTCATGTGTTTCCCATAGGTTGATGGGCTGTGTTCTCACGAGTAAGGCTTGTGGGGATCTGGCTTCTGTGCTTGAGAACAACTCACACTTGTGGAACCTAGACCTTGGGCACAACATCTTGGATGACACTGGTCTGAATATTCTGTGTGATGCTTTAAGAAATCCAAACTGCCACATTCAGAGACTAGGGTGAGTTCAGTTTTCTGTTACTGGGGGTTGGGGGGAAAGGACTGGTTGAAGAGAAAGGTAATTTTATATGTGGAGAATAAAAGGCAAAGAATAGAAGATAAGTTACTTTGAGAAACAGGGATCAGATTTCAAATATATGGGCCTGTATTTTGTATGCCTTTTGCTATAGAATCCTCACTTCACCTTTTTCTTTAGTACCTCAGATAAATATTATCCTGTCGGGGTCCTCCACGCTGTCATTGTTGAGATATTCCAGTTGTCCTTGAATTAACTTTTCGTATGAAATAGAGGACTTGACCAATCATGTTTCTGTAGAATGCCAAGTTCTCAAGGAGTTTGTAATCTCCTGTCCGTTCTATATACCCATGTTCATTCCTCAGAACCTACAGAACAAATTGTAGGAGAGAAACACTTCTTGAAAGCTTTCCTCTGACCACCACGCATGGTCTCTGCACTGTGGCATGCACACACCTCCACCCATGATTTCCTCGAGTGTGATGTGGAAGTTTAAGACAAAATAATCCCTTTCATCCTCAAATTTCTTTTTGTTAGTGTTTTGTCACAGCAATCTGAACCCTGATTATAAGGCACCTACTGAACAATCTCCCCTATCCCCTGCATGTGTATTTACTGTGCTTGAAGCCTTGTTATGTCTTACTTTTTAAGGACTCAGTACCAAGTTTCTTTTATAGTATTATGCTTGCATAATTCCTTGTAATTCCATGGACTTGTAATTATGAATTGTAATTCATGGCAGAAGGGGACATATATGATTAACCCATAAAATTCTAATTATGTAAGTTCCTGTAGTTCATTAATTCACTCTAGCTATATTCAGGACTTTCTTAATTTCTAAGATTATCTTCTAAAGCTCACAGATCTCTTAAGTGCTTGTCCTATGCCATAAAATAAAGTCATTTGTATTTTTGTCTCTTCCTTGTAGATTGGAAAACTGTGGATTAACCCCTGGTTGCTGTCAGGATCTCTTAGGTCTCTTATCTAACAACCAAAGTGTGATACAAATGAACTTAATGAAGAATGCCCTTGATCACGAAGCAATTAGGAATTTATGTAAAGTCTTGAGGTCTCCAACATGCAAAATGGAATTTCTAGCGTAAGTCTTGAATTGCTTCTCAGAGGGACTAAATCCTTTGTTGAGGGATTTAGGTACTCATTCTTTCACTGATACCCTAAGAATCAACCTGCTGCACTTTGATAGACTGATCTAGAACCAGACTACCTTGGTTTGAGTTCTGGGCCCATCCCTGTTTAACTTTGGGTATTTGCTAATATCTCAAAGAGATCTGTAAAGTGGATAAATTGATAAAATCTGTCCTTGAGGCTATTCCAAGAATCTATGACTTGAGGCTGACATGGTGTCCAGTATAATTAACAGGAATGTGTTGGCTGTTTTCCTTCTGAGAAGAGGCTCCCATAGGCCTTTGTTAATTATACTCTCTATGCCACTTCTCTTTGCTGCATCCCCTTCAACATATCTCAATCCCACTCCCCATCAACATTAAATTCCCTATGTTAGTAAAGGTTTGTTTCCTCTGCTGAAGTTTTAGAAGGTAGAAAAGATGTTCATTCATTTTCTCAGGTTGGACAAAAAGGAAATTTTCAAGAAGAAAATCAAGAAGTTTCTGGTCGATGTGAGAATTAATAATCCACATTTGGTCATTAGGCCACAGTGTCCTAATACAGAAAGTGGGTTATGGTGGCAGTATTTCTGAAGAACCTGATGTGCCTGAAAAAAAAAAAATTAAAACCATAACTTCCAAGTGGTAAAGAAATACTGTTTATATCCAGAAGCACTGAATTGCATTCCAGTAGGGGGATAGGTTACATACGTCTCTGTAAAATGTTGTTGGGTTTCACACAGAGGTTGAGAAAGTAAAGCAAAACACATAAAATGCTGTACTTGTCATGTTTTTATTGACCATGGAGATAAAAACCTGGGAATTAGAAGAATGAACTTGAACAACGGGACTTGTCCCAGTTAGGGTTACTTATTGCTGTGACAAAACACCACCACAACCAAAAGCAACTTGTGGTGGGAAGGGTTTCTTTTTCTTATTTCCATGTAATGGTTCATCATCAAAGCAGGGAGGAGAGGACCACACACAGGGCAGAAACTTGGAGGCAGCCGAGGCAGAGACCACAGGGGAGTGCTCCTTACTGGCTTGGCTCAACATGGCTTGCTCAGCTTTTTTTTCCTAATAAAACCCAGGGCTGCCAGCCTAGGTTGGCACCATCCACAATGGGCTGGGCACTCCCACGTCAATTACTAGGAAAATGCCCTACAGCTGAATCTTATGGAGGCATGTTCTTGATTGGGGGGAGAAGTAAGACAATAAATTATCGAGCACAGGACTAAAGATTCACGAGCCTTGGGTTCCCACACACAGCCCTGGCTTAGTTCATAGCTATGCTCTAGCTTATTCTATTAGAATGCCATCCATATGTGCCATGAGTACTGCCAATGTCACAGTCACTTGTGTCTTTAGATGTAGATGCATATAGACTCCATAATAGTCAATGAACAAGAATATTGTGAATCTCCATAAGAGTGAGCACTTTAAATATCTGAGTAGTTGAAAATCACTGGTTTAGGTAGATGTGTGGGAATACAATTCTGCAATGAGTACTTTGTAGCCTCCTGTTACAAAAAAAGGGGGTGGGGCTTAATTTTAAGAGGACATAAGCTATTGAAGATAAAACTAAAAAGATTCATTTACTAAAATGGCACAGTAATCTGTGAAAGATTATCAGGGGTTATTGACTAAAGCTGTAGACCAAACCATTTCAGAACTGTGTGGTTGGATAAAAACTAGTGATTTGGAGCCAGGTGTGGTATTTTGTGTGAAATATATGATAAAGGGCCCACACTAGCACCAGCTAATTTCTAGTATTGCAGTTTCCATATGGTGGCTGCCCAGCCTGCGGTTCTCTTGCTGAGGATCCTGCTCACATTTCCAGCCATTCACCACCACCCCCCCCCCCGTGGTTAGCTGTCACAAGTCCCTGTAACCAGGTAAAATCAAAACTCTAAAGGCTTGTAATTTATCCATCAGATTTATATTAGTAAAATCTCAACCCACAAAACGTCCACACAATGAACTCAAAACTCAATTGATAGAAACACAAGCTATACACCTAGATGGGGCAGACACACCTTATTTAATCATCTAAGAAATCCCCAATACTTATGGCTCCCAGGACTGTGTGGTTCTGGCTCTTCCTCTCCTGTAGGTTCCATCTTGTCTCCTCCTCTTCATCTCCCCTCTCTCTGTACTTGTCTCTAAAATTCTCTGCTCACCGTCTTCCACTGCCTAATCATAGGCTCTAGCCTTATCTTCCTGCCTTTACCTGCATGCAGACAGCAATCTACGGTGGTGCATGTCTTTAATACTCAGCACTTGGGAGGAAGAGACATATGAATCTCTGGGTTCAAGTTGAGCCTGATCTACAAAGTGAGTTCCAGGCCAGCAAGAGTTACATGATGAGACCCTGACTCAAAATAATTCATGACATGGCAAATGAGCATTCAGCAAGGGCTCCGCCAAGCATTTTCCTCTACATGGTATCATGTGTGGCTCATTGGTGGTATTGAGTGGAAATGCTCTGGAAGCCACTTAGGAGGATGGCTGGAAACCCGATCTAAAAGTCCTGCAAGGCATCTGTGTCTGAATTTTAACACTTTAAGCTCAGCCCTGGGAGTGCTGCCAAAGCTCTCTGTGGATAAGGTGGTAGTGAGTAGCTACAAGAAGGGCACTTAGAAAAAAAAAGCTGCCATGTGAGAGTGGAGATGTTAAGGTTAGGGAGAGGGTGACTAAGAGTAGGGTGGGAGGGGTTGAGACCTGAGGGGCAGGACCTGTGTGGACTAGGTAGCACACTGGGAACAGAGGGCTAGCCTAAAGCAAACAGCAGTATCAGCCTGATGGAAGCCCAGAGCAAGTCTGCAGAGGGAGAGGCACATACTGCTTCCAAAAGGAACACAGCCAGTCACTGGTGGGTTTGCTGCAACCTTGAGTCTCTAGACTCAAAATGGAGTAGAGAGTAGGCAGCTCCAGCCAGGAAACAATCCATTGCCATAGAGCAGGACCCTGGACAGTGCTTTTGCAGTTTTCCTCAGTTTTACAGAGCCAAGAAGCACTTAAAGGGACTGAAGGAGCTGAGGGAGTTTGCAGCCCCATGGAGGGAGCAACAGTGTCAACTGGCCTGAACCCCAGTGCTCCAGGAGACTGGATCACTAACCAAAGAATACACATGGATGGACCTATGGTGCTGGCCACATATGTGGCAGAGGAGGGTCTTGTTAGCCATTGGGGAGGAGAGGCCCTTGGGCCGGAGGGTGTTAGATGCTCCAATATAGGAGAATGCCAAGGAGGGAAGATGAGAGTGGGTGGGTGGGTAGGGGAGAGAATACCCCCATAGAGGCAGGGGGAGGGGGAGGGAATAAGGAGGTTCCAAAGGGGAGATCTGGAAAGGGGGAAACATTTGAAATGTATCAAAAAATAATAAATACCAAAATTGTTTAAAAAAAAAAAAACCAGAATTGTTCAAAGTCCTTAATGATCAAGGAAATACAAATCAAAAATACTCTGAGATTCCACCTAACACCAATCATAATGGCTAAGATCAAACACTCAGGTGACAGCACATGTTGGCAAGGATGTGGAGAAAAGAACACTCCTCCACTGCTGGTGGGATTTCAAACTGATACAACCACTCTGGAATCAATCTGTAGGTTCCTCAGAAAATTGTAAATAGATACCTGAAGACACATCTATACCAATCTTGGGCATATACCCCAAAGATGCCCCACCATACCAAAAGGTCACATGCTCCACTATGGCCTTATCAGTGATAGCCAGAATCTGGAAACAACCCAGATGTCCCACAAGGGAAGAATGGATACAGAAAATGTGATTCATTTACACAATGGAATACTATTCAGCTATTAAGAATGAGGACATCATGAGTTTTGCAGGTAAATGGATGGAAGAAGAAATATCTACTGAGTGAGGTAACACAGAGCCAAAAGGACATGCATGGTATGTGTTCACTAATAAGTGGGTATTAGCCCAAAAAAGGCACAAAATACCTAAGATACAATCTACAGAACTCAAGATTAACAAGCCAAAGGGCCCAAGTAACAATGCTTCAGTCCCACTTGGGAGGGAGAAAGCAATCATGGAAGGGAGGGAGGAAAGGGGAACATGATCAGGTATTGGGGGTGTGGACCGAAGACAAGCCCTGAGGGCCAGCAGAATGAATGGAAATATGCAACCTTGTGGGGACCCTCTTAAATGTACCAGAGACCTGGGAGCTCAAAGGGAGGGACCTTAGATGAAATGCCCAACAGTGGGAAGAGGGAACTCACAGAGTCTACCTCCATTAGAAAGGAGGGCATCAAGTAGAGGGATGGGGTTGCCATCCCACAGTCAAAAACTCTGACCCAGGATTGGTCCTGTCTAAAGAAGTGCAGGGACAAAAATGGAAAAGAGACTGAGGGAAAGGAGGTCCAGTAACCATCCCAAATTAGGATCCATCTCAAGGAGAGGCTCCAAGACCTGACACTATTACTGATACCATGGTATGCTTACAGACAGGAGCCTAAGCATGGTTTCCCTCCAAGAGGCCCAACAAGCAGCTGACTGAGACAGTCATAGATACTTACACCTAACCAATGGTCTGAAGTTGGGGACCCCTGTGGTTGAATTAGGGAAAAGCTGGAAGAAGTTGAGGAGGGTGACTCCATAGGAAGACTAGCAGTCTTAACTATCCCAGACCCCTGAGATCTCTCACCGAAGACACTGAACCACCAAACAGGCAGCATTCACTAGCAGGTACAAGGCCCCCAACACATATACAGCAGAGGACTGCCTGGTCTGGCCTCAGTGAGAGAAGATGTGCCTAACCTTTTAGAGACTTGAGGCCCCAGGCAGTGGGGAGGCCTGGCGGAGTAGGGTGAGGAGTGGGAAGGGTGGGACATCCTCTTGGAGACAGGAGGAGGAAGAATGGTATGAGGAAATGTGGGAGGGTGGACCAAGAAGGGGGTAATTGGACTATAAAAAAATAAAAGAAATTTTTAAAAAGAGTCTGAAGCCACCATCAATAGGCCAAAACAACAGCCTATAGAATAGGAAAAGATCTTCAACAACCCTAGATCTGACAGAAGGCTAATATCCAAAATATATAAAGAACTCAAGAAGTTAGACACCAACAAACCAAATAACCCAATGATTCTCAACAAAGGAATTTCAAATTGCTGAGAAACACTTAAAAAAAATGTTCAATGTTCTTACTCATCAGGCAAATACAAAGTAAAATGACTCTTGAGATTCCACCTTACACCTATTGGAATGTCTAAGATCAATAACTCAAGTGATAGCATATGATGGCAAAGATGTGGAGTAAAAGGAACACTTCTCCATTCCTGGGGGAGTGTAAATTTGTATAATCCCTTTGGCGGTTTCTCAGAAGACTGGGAATAGCTCTACCACAAGACCCACCTATACCTCTTCTAGACATATACCCAACATATGCTCCATCATCCCACAAGGACACTTGCTCAACTTTGTTCATAGCAGCTTTATTCGTAATAGTCAGAAACTGGAAACAACCCAGATGCCCCTCAACTGCAGAACAGATAAAGAAAATGTGGTTTATTTGCACAATGGAATACTACTCTGCTATTAAAAACAATAACATCATGAAATTTGCAGACAAGTGGATGGAACTAGAAAATACCTTGAGTGAGGTAACCCAGACCCAAAAGGACATTCATGGTAGTACTTGCTCTTATAGTGGGTATTAGCCATAAAGTATAGGATACCCATGCTACAATCCCCAGGCCCAAAGAAGCTAAATAACAAGGGCCCAAGAGATGATGCTTCAATCTCTCAAAGGGGGAAATAAAATAGTCATTGCAGGTGGATGGAGGGATTGAACTGGAAGAGAGGAGGTAGAGAGGAGAAGGAGGATCAGGTTTAGAGAGAGCCTGGGTTAGTTAACAGTAATTGGCAGCAGCTGCAGTGGGAGCGGGTGCTCCAGGAGTCTATGACAGAGTTTCTTGCTGAGACTTCTAGCAGTGAAAGATAGGGAGTCTGAAGTGGCCACCTCCTGTAGCCAGGCAAGACTTCCAGTGGAGAAATAAGGGCAGCAATCCATCTACAAAACCTTCAACTCAAAATGTGTCCCTACTACAAGATGTGCATGGATAAAGATAGAGACTGAGGGAATGGCTAACCAATGATTGGCCCAGCTTGAGACCCATCCTATGGGCAAAGAACAAATCCATTACACTATTAATAATACTCTGCTATGCTTGCAGACAGGAGCCTAGCATAATTGTCCTTTGAGAGGTCCCACCCAGAAGCTGACTGGAAAAGATGCAGAGACTCACAGCCAAACATTAGAGCTCGGGGAGTCTTGTGGAAGAGTAAGGAGAGGGACTGAGGGACCGGGAGGGGATAGGAACTCCACAAGAAGACCAACAGAGTCAACTAACTTGGACATTTTGGGGCCCCCAGAGAATGAACCACTAACCATAGAACACATATGGGCTAGAACTAGGCCCCTCTGTAGCAAATTTGCAGCTTGGTCTTCATGGAGGTCCCCCAACAACTGGAGCAGGAGCTGGCTCTGTTGCCTGCCTGTGGATCCTGTTTCCCTTGTTTGGCCTCAATTGGAAAGGATGTGCCTAGTTACACTGACTTGATGTGCCAGGGTGGGTTGGTTCCTGGGATGTGGGGCTTCCCCTTCTCAGAAGTGAAGGGGAGGAAAGAAAGAGGGAGAGGCTTGTGAGGCGAGGATTGGGAAGAGGGGGACTGTGATAAGGGTGTAAAATGTATAAATAAATTAAGGGGGTAAGGTCTGAAGCCACTTCCCTAGAAGCAGGCAGCCTTAATATCTCAACATTGAATGAGTGTTGATCACTGACAGAACCCAAATGTGTGTGGACTAAGAGAAGTATTTAAAGAGGCTTACTCCGTATTGTTTGAGTAACCAGTGCTCAGTAGTCAAATGTATTAAAGTAAAATGGAGTTTCCAGAGGCTGGGAGTGTCAGGGATCAGGAGTTGTTTGACAGACTTTCATTTTGTCAGGTAGAGTTCTCAAAAGTACACACAATGTGGATGTACTTAACACAACTAGACTTTATACCTAAAATGGGTAAGAAGGTAAATTGTGTGGTGGGCATTTTACAGCTTTCATTCAGAATTAAATTTTAAGCATAGGAAGTGCTGCTCTCTTCATCATCAGTGAACTTGGGGCACAGAGAGAGCCATAATGCTCACAGGTCTAGATGGTTAGACCAGAACTCAATCCCAGAAGAAACTGGAAGCAGCAGTTGGCAGTCCACAGGAAAGGGGTAGAGTTTTAACTGTCTGGGAATTTCAACCCAAGGAGGGCCTGCAGTTATTCCTTGTGTTCTTCAACTATTCCTGTCAGGGTACCACCTGCATATAGAATCCCCCCCCCTTTTTTTTCTATTTTTAAGGGAGGATAATTACTCTTTCTTGAAATGTCTCTATTCTTTGATAGTGAGTACATTTGTTTCCTCATCGGAGCTTCTGTGCTCTCAAGTTTCCTGAGGTTTCATCTTAGGATGCCAGGGCCAGATAATCTGTGGCCATTCCAGTTTGCCAGATCACATTTGGCCCTGTGGGTAGTCTCCAGAGCACATGGCTTCCGTTCTGGTTGCATATCATCTTTTGATGAAATCTCTTGCTCCACACCTCTTTCTGGGTGTTAGGATGGTACGGGATTTCTAAGAGGGTACAGATCCTAACAGGGAGTAATGTTAGCATCTAGCCTCTGCTTTACAGCAGCTCTTCCCATCTCACTGAAGGGGTCAGGCATCCCAGTGGAACACTGCAGACACGAAGTAAGTTAACATCTAAGGGTATTGATGTTAACGTTATCATGCCACACTCATCCTGCATAGAAATCATAGAACTTGGCTGCAGGCTGCTACTGTGAACCTTACTCCATCCTTGAAGAGTATAAATAAGAAGAGGCTCTCCCTTCTGGCACAGGGGCCTAATTCTCTTCAGAGACCCTGCCATGGTGTCCATTTCTGGCACTGAGCCTGAATTCTCATCAGAGCATCCAGCAGGCTGTTGTCTGCTCTGTCTGTGTGTCCATGGCTCTAATGACTTTTAACAAAGTTCTTAGTGCCCAGTAATCCATCTCAGTTTCTCTTGAGGCCTCAATCAAAAAAGTAATAGAATCCATTTGTTCCTTCCTTTATCCCTATTTACTATTCGTCCTTCTATTCACACCTAAAGTCTCTCTCTTTTCAACTATTGTGCAGGACTAGATTTCAGTCAGAAATATTAGACTAGCAAACACCCTGTCTGAGTCCACCTCTGTTAAAGTAGAGTAGGGTTACACACTTACAGCAAGCAGCAGCAGGCCATTTTTACCCAGGGAAAATGCATCTGTGGGCTGGAGAGATGGCTCAGTGATTAAGAAATCATACTGCCCTCTAGAAAAACCAAGTCTAATTCCTAGCACCCATAACAGGCGGCTTGTAATCACCTATAACTCCAGCTTCAGGAGCATCCAACTCCACTGACCTGTATGGCCACTCACATTCACATACAGATACACATACATCCATCCATACACACACACACACACACACACACACACAGGTAATAAAAATTTAGTTTTTAAATTCCTTTTTAAAATACAGCTATATTTGTTATTAGACCCAGTTTTATATAAAGTGTGTAGGTACAACCTGTTCCACTGGGCCATCAGGAATTCTGACATAAAAAATCTAAATACATTTACAATGGCTTGTGTAGTAAGCATCCTTCCTCCAAAACTTGGTTTTGCATCCCTGTGACATTCAAATAGCAAAAACAAAATTGAAGAGATGAGGTGGGGTATAGCATCTGTCCCCATCCTTCTCCAAAATATCTACCTATAAAACAGAGGAATCTGTGTGGCCTCTCCATCAGCCTCCTTTGGGTAGGGTATCAACATATAGGTATGATCCAGCTCTTCATGCCCTTCTGCTTTAGACAATGTTTTAAAGCCTGTTTCTATGCTCTATGAAAGTATTACTCCTAAAAGAGCATCTCTGTGCATTGTTGTAACTGTGCGATCCAAGCATGCTCCTTGTTTGAAGAAATGCAATAATGTCTTTTATTCTAGTTCCTTATTAGCACTCTTAGCATTTGCATCTATTATAGAGTAAGAAAAGCCCTGTTCACTCAGTGTCTCTTTCTGTCAAGTCAAGTTGATAGAGGTCAGGAATATAGTTCAATGGTAGAGGACTTTCTGAGCATGCTTGAGGTTCTAGATTCAACCTTAAACACCAGGAAAATAAGTAAAATAATGAGAAAATAACCACTTCTGGTCAAAATCAGTCCTACCTACCAGCTATGTTCTGCAACTCTACAGGGAAGTGGCATATAGCCATGGGCAATCTGTCTCTTCTATACCCAGAACTGTCTTTAGCAGTAGTTTCTATCTCAGCAATACAAGAGGAAATGATATAGCATTCTCAATTTTTTTTGCATTACTGAAATTGTGACAGGGCAAGACAAATCTGAGGCCATTTCAGGTTTAACTAAAATTTTATCCCCCTGATGGAGAACCCAATAGAAAACTATCCAACTCTATTCTAGGAATCTGGATTCACGATGCTCCAGCTAATTTACCTTAGTTTCTGTTAAACCACCTGCTTGCACAAATCTCCCCTAGGAACAGCAGAGTGAGATACCAGGATGTGGTTTTTGTCTTTAAAAAGCCTTTTGCTCTAAATGCTCGGGACAATTCTTAGGTCCTAAATAACCTGAGTATAGTCCTGGCCATTTGGAATAAAGACTTCCAATTGGCTATAAACTGTGTCTATGTGGTCATCTCTGGTGGGCTCCCTGTAACATAATCCCTCAACTCATTTGGGTCAGTTCAGAAATCAGATGGACAAGTATATAGTTATATCCATTGGTCAATTCCAGCCACCTTCTGAAGCTACAGGTTTGCCTTTTTCTTTTCCTCCTTTGTGTTAAGGTTGTCCAGACTGGTTTCAGACTCCCAGGATCAAGCAAGATTCTCCAGCCATTACCTCCCAAGTAGAGACCTCAGGTCTGTACAACTGTACCTTATTCCCAAGTTAGTTCCTCTTATGAACATCAACATGTTCTGTTTTAATGCTGGAGTTTTCCCAAATTCCCATAGTGGTGTTCATATAGGTGTTCCCTTAAAGGCCAGGATTTCATTACCCCTCTCTTTAACCATATAGCCAGGCTACTGACTAGCTGTAGTGTCATAAGGTCAGTAACAACCCACACAGAAGAGCTTTTACCATTGTTAAAATTCTTCCATGACTGCTAGGAAAACTGCATTTTATTTAGACTCCCTGTCTTAGGGTTTTATAGCTGTGAAGAGACAAAATGGCCACAGCAACTTTTATAAAGGAAAGCATTTAATTGGGGCTGGCTAACAGTTCAGAAGTTTAGTCCATTGTCAGCATGTCGGAAAGCATGGTATCAGGTAGGCAGATACGCTGGAGTTTTATACCTGAAGGGGTAGGCATAGAGAAGCAGCGGGAAGAGAGAGTGTGAGCCACTGGGTCCAGCTGGAGCTACAAAATCTCAAAGCCCACCCCCAGAAACACACTTCCTCCAACAAGTCCACACCTCCCAGTATTGCCGCTCCCTAGGAATCTGTGGGGACCATTTTCATTCAAATCACCACACAACCTCCCAGAGCTCTTTTTCCTCTCTTTAAACACAGTGGTGGTTTGCCAAGCAGGAAAAACTCTAGCCTTAGAACTCCTAAACTTAACTATATAACTCTTTATTGGTCAATTGAGTTCTGTGTCCAAGACACTTTCAATACAATAGAAATCTAGCATAATTTCACACTATTCCAAAATTAGTTCTAAGGGAAAAGAGTTTACTTCTTGGTAAGCCTACTAAACAAGTATTATTCTTTTAGTTCCTTATTTCTACTGCAACACATTAATGATATATGTGCATATATATCCCTGGTCTCTTCCTCCTCCTCAGGAGCACAAAAGTTCTCACATTTTTATCACTGGGTCGGTTAAGTGATCGGCTCTCACACTGAAGTTATCTAGGTCCCACCAGCATTTACATGATTTATTTACACAGCATTTACTGTGAAGAGACACTATGACCAAGGCAATGTGTAGAAGAAACCATTTAACTGGGATTTGATTACAGCTTCCAAAGGTTAGTTCATTATCATCATGGTGAAGAGTGTGGTGTCAGGCTTGCATGCATGGCACTGGAGTAGTAAGTGACAGCCACATTCTGATCCTTGGCCAAGGTGGGGGAGGGGAGAGGGAGGAGGGAGAGGGAGGAGATAGAGAGAGAAAGACCCTGGGCCTGGCATGGGTTTTTGAAACCTTAAAGCCCACACCCAGTGACACAACTGCTCCAACAAGGCCACACCTCCTAATCCTTCTCAAACAGTTCTACTCCCTGGTGAGTAAGTATTCAAATACGATTCTACAGGGCCATTCTCATTCTCATTCAAACCATCACATCAACCTTGGACAACAAGTATGCCCTAGAAATAACAAAAGGCATTCATTCCCCAAAATGCTAAGGGTTTAAGGAGCCCTATACCAAGAAGCCTAGACAAAAACTTCTGTCTGTTGCCAGAGATGTGGCAGCTTGTATGAAGGTGTTAACAGTGCAAAATGGGATTAGATGGAATCCTAATGTATTTTGGGGTCAGGTTTCCTAAATGATTGAGTTAGGAAAGAGGCACTATCTAGAGTGATTAATGTTCCAATGTTAACCGAAGGGAGGGGGGGAAAGGATGTGAAAGAACTATATAAGAAATATTAAAAATATCAGACTAGCCACATAGATAAATCACAGAAATATCCTGGGTGAATCAGCAAAATCACAAGAGTTCTTTATGATTATAGAAGAAAATTTATATTAAGCTGAAGAACAGGCAAACTCCATTTGTGGTAGATGAGAAAACAGTGACCCCAATTGTGAGGAAGGAAGACACTGTTCTGATGAAAATACAGTGGGAGAGTTCCGGCGAGGGGAATGTTAGGCACCTTGATGTGTGTGGGTCATGGTTACATGGATACACACATGAAAGATTAAGCACATTTATAAACTTAGAGAACATTAGAGAAAATGGAGTAAGAAACTTTTTCCATAGCTGAGGAAAAAGATGACAAATCATTCAATAAGAGAAGTAAAAATAGACAAGATAATCATGGTTATGGTTAAACCTTACAAACTGGCAGGAAGAAATGTGAAAACCGTTTCTTGTACACATATGAGACCAAACAGACGAAGGTTAAAACTAAATATATAATAACTCTATCTCACTGTTGTTTCTCCTATCAACACCTTCTCCTTCCCTTCAGGGGAAAAATAAACCCTCGCATCTCATTACTAAGCTTTATATATTAATTCCATTCTAAATCTTTTAAACGACGACTAATTTCATTTTCCACAGGGTTGGTTGGTTGTTTGTTTGAAATCCTTTGAGTAACTAGGTTTGGAATGCCTCGGAATTCTTCACATTAAGAACAATGGAACTTTATTTCTCCTTCCCCTAACGGCTTTTTAATTCAGCCACGCTTCTGGGACGGGAGGGGGAGGGGGCCCACACGTGAAGCTAGGACCCCCTGAGGGAGACTGAAGAGGCCACGGAAGCCACAAACCAGTTTCCGCCTCCCCGAGACACCCGCTTGAGGTGCGGACCTGCCAACCAATCATAGCCAGGAATCGCCCGTGCCTCAGGGGCCGCTGGGTCCTGCCTTCCGCCCTCCCGCCTGCGCACAGCGCACCCTGACCGGTAGGAGGCGGTCTTGACCAGCCGGGGAGTTCAGTGTCGCGCAGTCTCTCGCCTCTCCGCCACCACAGTCCTCGCTGCTGCCGTCGTTGCTGCCGACATGGTTGAAGCCGACCGTCCAGGGAAGCTCTTCATCGGGGGTCTCAACCTCGAGACCGACGAGAAGGGCCTCGAAACCGCTTTCGGCAAGTATGGCCGCATCATCGAGGTGCTCCTGATGAAGGACCGGGAAACCTCCAAGTCCAGAGGCTTCGCGTTCGTCACCTTCGAGAACCCCGCGGACGCCAAGGCCGCCTCCCGAGACATGAACGGCAAGTCCCTGGATGGTAAGGCCATCAAAGTGGCCCAGGCCACCAAGCCGGTGTTCGAGAGCGGCCGGCGCGGGCCCCCTCCTCCCCGCAGCCGCGGCCGCCCGAGGGGCTTGCGCGGGACCCGCGGCGGCGGCCCTAGGCGCCCTCCCTCCCGGGGCGGGTCGGCCGACGAAGGCGGCTACACGGGGGATTTCGACCTGCGGCCTTCGCGGGCCCCTATGCCACTGAAGCGCGGACCACCGCCGCGCCGGGCCGGGCCTCCGCCCAAGAGAGCAGCGCCGTCGGGCCCGGCGCGCAGCGGCGCGGGCATTCGCGGGCGGGCAGCAGGCTCCCGGGGACGAGACGGCTACGGGGGCCCGCCGCGCCGGGAGCTGCCGCCGCCGCGCCGCGACCCGTACCTGGGCCCGCGCGACGAGGGCTATTCGCCCCGGGAGAGCTACTCGAGCCGCGACTACCCGAGCGCCCGGGACCCGCGCGACTTCGCGCCCTCGCCCCGCGACTACACCTACCGCGACTATGGCCACTCGAGCGCGCGAGACGAATGCCCTTCCAGGGGCTACTGCGAGCGCGACGGCTACGGGGGCCGCGAGCGCGACTACGAACATCCTAGCGGAGGCTCCTACCGCGACCCCTTCGACAGCTACGGGGACCCACGTGGAGCCGGCCCTGCCCGAGGTCCGCCGCCATCTTACGGGGGCGGCCGCTACGAAGAGTACCGCGGCTGCTCACCCGACGGCTATGGCGGCCGCGACAGCTACCGCAGCGAGCGCTACTCCAGTGGCCGCGAGCGCGTGGGTAGGCCGGAGCGCGGGCTGCCGCCGTCTGTAGAACGAAGCTGCCCGACGCCGCGCGATTCCTACAGCCGCTCGGGCCGCCGGGCGCCCCCGAGGGGCGGAGGCCGCGTGGGAAGCCGCCTGGAGCGAGGGGGAGGCCGGAGCAGGTACTGAGCCCGCTGGCCGCAGGCCTCAGGACTGGCATCCGAAGTCAAGAAAAGAAGAATCCGTTTCCTGGTAACTCATCCAAGGACTAGTCCTAAGAAGAGTCGTTTTTCTTATTTTTACCGTTTTAAGATTTTTCCCCCCTTGTTAACTTCCTCTGCATTTTTATGCATTTGAGAGGGAAAAAAAAAAGTTAAAACTCGTTTAATTTCATTTTGGAATTGTTAAACGTTTCAACAAGCTCGTGTTAAAAGTATGACTTGAACCTGCGTAGTAGTCTTCCTTGTCGTTCAAAGTAGTTCCCGTAAAGGCTTCTTCCCTTCCAAATTTGCCTGATAAACGAGGCAAACGGTTCTAAGGTCTTTGCACAGAAATCTTGCCCACCTAAAGCGGAAAAAGGATCGTGCCCCTTCAGACCAAACTGGGGATTGGGGAGAAAGAGTTGGGGGGAATTGGTGTTTGCTACTCGATTTCAAAGTGTCTTTCAAACTGAATCAGTTTCCAGTACTAAAAACCAACCAAACAGCAGACCCACTTAGACCAGACTCTGTGTAAAGAAGGTGCCATTCAATCGATGGGTCAAAAGCAAATGGATGCTGGCTTTTAACTTTTTTTTTGACTGCTTTGCGGGTTTTGCTTTTTCTTTGGAGATCTGCAGAATCTCCTGTCTCTTCCTTCCCCAAGATAGCATTTACATGATTGGAACATCGATGGAATACTAAATTTAAAATTTGACCAACCAACCACAAAGCTGAAAAACAAAACAACCCAAAATTACCTATTGATAGCATTTATTTTTACCATTAATAAGTTATTAAGAAATGTGCCAATGGTGGATTTGGGAATCATAATGACTTCCATTCCTAACTCCGATGTAGATGCTGGTTCAGGTGGAGAAAATTGGGCTTCTTCCCCGGGGTTGAAGCTTCTCAGGAACAAAGGTCAGAGAATCCCTGAAAGATTGCATTTCAACATCTGAGAATCTCAAACTACTATGAATGGGAAAAGCAAAGGGTGTGTTGAGTGTTCCCCACTGAAAAGGGAGGTTTGGGCAGAAAAAGATCTGAGAGGCTTCTTTCAAGATACTTCAGGAGAGACATGTCTCCTTTTTCCACCCCAAACTTAGGTCAAGAAAAACCTGTGGAATCCCCCTGTTTATGTGAGGAAATGGTATAGAGCTTGTTTTTCATTGTAATATTGCTGGCGGAAACAGATGGACACCCGAACAACAAAAAAGTCTTGAGCTGTGGGTGCAACACACATAGTCCTAGAACAAGGGTAGTTTTTTGTTTGTTTGTTTTATTTTTGACCGTGTGGTAGATCAATTAAGGGATATGCCATATAGTGGCCCAGAAGATGAAATACAGCAAATAAAAATTTTAAATCCAGGAATTATTCTAGCAAAACTCCTCTAAGATCTTTATGGTGAAATGATATTTATTAAAGGACAAAAGAAGAACTAAACAGATGGAAATTTGTGTTTGCTCACAATTGAGAAGGCTTACATAACTTCTCAATCTCACCAAAGTAATTTGAAAAAGCAATACAACTCAAGTGAAGTCACAACATATTTTTTCTCATAGCTCCCCTTCCCTCCTTAATAACACCATTAATTGATGGTCAGCGATGCAATGTTAATATTTGGTAAGCTAAACCCAAAACAAAACTAGCTTTATCTCATCAACAAATTATGAAGGAAGTTTTTTAAAAAGATAATGGAAGATATAGTTAATCCTAAAATTTACATGATGGAATAAAGAGCAAGAAGAGCCAAAACAGTATTGAGAAAGTATTAGGAGAAACCAAGTATTACAGATACCAAGATTTATTACAAAACTCTAGCAATTTAAGCTATTTGTATTATCAACAGACAAGAATAGACCAGTAGACCAAAGTCATGAGCCTAGGAACAGGCCCACTTACAGATACAAGCATGGTCATGATAGAAGTAGCTTTAAAAGTCAATGGTGAAAGAATGGACAATTTAAAAATGACTGTTGATTTGCAAATGATAAAATCAGACTCTTTAACTCACACCATACATAGAAATACGTTCTAGATGGTTTGAAAACAATTCTGAAGAGGAAAACTCCATTCACCATAGTTGGGTAGAGAATTCTTTTTAAAGACAAAAGCCCAAACCTGAAGGAAAATGTTGATATAATTTCCACACTCTTAAAATATTCTGTGATAAAGATACTGTTAACAAAATGAAATGTCAAATCAATTGGAAGACTTTTTTATATTGAAATCGCTTCCAAAAGAATGCTTTGCAATTCAGTTTTTAAAAATGACAAGGGAAAAATGGGCAAAAGGACTCATGCTTTCCTGGTAAGTGTAGAAGTGGATACAGCCACTTTGGAAGTAAATTGGCAGTGCTTTTAAAGCTGAAGGGTATATGTATATATCATGATCCAGAAATTTTCTTTCAAGAAAATGCACTAAAAAATGCACAAGTACACAAGGAGTTATGCACACTTATGATCCAGAAACTTTCAAGAAAATGCACTAAAAATGCACAAGTACACAAGGAGTTATGTACAAACTGGTCTTTTAAAGCCCTCTTGGGTATTTAAAAGGTGTAAACTGCTTATCAGGAATGGTTCAACAGAGGATGAAGTTCCACCCAGAAACTCCAGGTGATCAACATAGGTAAGTATAAACAATGTGGTAGAAGGGGAAAGTGCATAAATATACCAAAACCAGAAAGCATTTTTGGAGTGATAGCACTTAGTGTGGGCAGGGAAAGGAGCTGAATCTAATGCTCTGCTTTTTACTTTTTTTTTTTTTCTTGATGGATTTTACTTGTGTCCCTCGAGGTAGAGAAAGAAGGATTATGAGTTGAGGTCACCCTAGTTTTACATAGTGAGATCTTAACTCAAAAATATTTTTTTAAAGAATTACACTATATGGGGAGGTGGAAGGATATGGAAGAAGTTAGGGGAGGGGCAATCACGGTCAGAAGATATGGTGTGGAAAACTTTCTAGTTAACATTTCTGTGGTTTGCACATTGACATCTCGTATAAGTTAAACATTTCACATAAATTTTAGTATGAAAAGTAAAGGTTTGCACAGTACATGACATACCACCAACCAAAGTGAAACACTTATTCTTACAGTGATTTTCTTTTGTTCTCATGAATACAGGTTGTACGTGTGACTCAGTTTCTAGACCCTTCCTATCCTGGATTGGGTTACTACCTTGAGTATAATTTGAATATTCCAAATTTTAGAAAGTTGCAGATTTTTTGAGACAGTCTTAGGCCTCTAGTCTTAAGTTCACAAGTAGGCACAGAAGATCTTGAATTCCTCGTCCCACCTGTGACTATCTCCTGGGTGCTTAGACTACAGGCATACCTCTCCACACTAGATCCATACTTACTTGGGAAGCAAAGAAAAACTTTCCTGCAATTAATATTACTTAATAGTAATCTTAATGTTGAAGCTGTTTATAACTAGCTAGGGCTGCTATAACATTTCTTTAAATACGTGGTTTCCACACCCATTCCCTTTTAGTTTATATTTTGAGAGCAATGTGATTCCATTTTCTTAAAATATTCCTTTCCAGGGACAGTGACTCTGCTCTCATTAATGTATTTCTCCTTGGGGCAGAATGTAGAACTGACCAAGCAAAATTAGATTGTATTACATACATAAATTCCCTATGGAGGTAAAATATTCCTTTTAGAATCTGCCTATTGTTTATGCAGTGATGTTGATTCTAAGGATAATTTCTGTCACAGGATAGCCCTTCTAAAAATGAGCTTTTAAAGACCCAGCAACAAATATGTATAGATAACACGGAATGTCATTTATCCAGGGCAAAACTTAACTCTAGAGCAACTTCAGTGCAGCAATGACCTCACTGAGCTGAATGCCTGTTGGGAAGGTTTTCTTAGGGGGACACGGGTGGGGCAGAAAGCAGCAGTACAGTTTCCCTTTACTGCCAGGAGGCCACTTGCTTAGTGGAGACAACCTTTGTTCACAGGTGCTACCCTTGTTCTGAAATTCATTTGCTTGGGCAAGTTTCTTAAAGGATTTGATCTCCCACTCATATACACACACCCCACATTAGCATTTAATATTGGGAACATACTAACGAGCCGTGCAGAGTGAGTTGTGAACTGTCTTTTTACAAAATGGGCCTAACAAGTTCCCACTAAACTTTATCAAAGTCACATCTTCTACAAGGCCAATGTTCTGGTGATTCATTCTGGAGAAAGTAATTCTTAGCCCCACAATGGAGGCATGTTTTAAACAAAATAGTGGTTGGCTGGTTTTTTGAGCTAGGGCCCCAATATAGGCCAGGCAGACCTCTAACTCTTTCTTTGTATCTAAGAATGACCTTGAGGTCCAGAGCTTCTTGATTTGTCCAAGTGGTGGGATTACAGGCATGTGCCACCAGCCCGCTTTACGCAGTACTAGGGATTGAAGGCAGGGCCTTGTGCATGCTAGACAGGCACTTTACCAGCAGGGTTAACACCCCCAGCCATAACTTAATCCTGAGATTGTTCAAAAGGGATGACAGAGTGATTAAATTATACAAATTTAATTATGTTATAGTTAACAGTGAGGTAATAGCAGTAAGACTTTGTCACAGGACACCAGAAAATGTAACCTTCAGAAAGTAATGACTGGAGTAAGATGTAAAGATGAGTAGCGGGTTCTCATGAGAATTAAAGGAGATCAAAATGTAGGTGTAGCACACGGAGTTTTCTTACTGCTTTTTTTCTAGCTCTGGACTAAGAATTTTGCTGAGAGCTTAAAGATGAAGTTAAAGTGATGCATATGAATCACTGAAAGTAATTAAGGACATGCCTTGAGGTTGACTATTAGGAAAGCAGAAATGAGGATGCCAAAATATAAACCAACAAATGTCAGGGCCAGCTCGGTGGCAGAAGGCAGGTGTGACAATCTCAGCTGCACTTGATTGTATTACTGCTGTCATCTGAACTGTGGACCAGAGAAAGATTGGAAGTAGAGAGCTATGCTGTGTGCAGTAAGGTTAGACTTTCTGTTTGAAATTGACCTACTGGCTGACATTGAATAAGACCTACAAAAATAGTCCACTAGATGTCACCAAAAGCTTAACAGTTCTTTCCACACACCTCCTGGGGCATACGCTCCAGATGGTGCTGATACCTTCCTTGTAGATTGGATAAGATGAATACATTGGGAATCTTCAACTTACTAAACAGTGAGCACTGTATAACTTGAAAAATACAGAAATATAGCCAAGTATTAAAATTGATAAATGTGAACAATTTATGTTAATTAAATGACTAACTACTTTTTAAATTTATATGTAAAGCACAAATAAACATACCATTGTTTACCAAAATAAGATCCAATTAGACTAACTTTTATCTTAGTTGGGAATTTCTTTTAGGTTTAAAGAACTTTTTGTTGTTACATGTGAACACACATGCCATGCTGTCTATGAGGTCAGAAAGCAGCTTGTGGGAGTCAGTATTACCCTTCCAGCATATTGGTCCTGGACGTTAAACTTAGAAAGAACCTTTACCTGCTGAACCATCTTAATAACCCGTACAGTTATTAAGTTATTAAGTTACAGTACAATTTTTTCATGTGACAAAATTTATTATCATAATCATTTTTTTTTAAATTAAAAGTTTATTCTTTGAGAGTTTTATACCACATATTTTGATTAAGTTCACCCCAGTACCCCAGCTCTTTTCCTGCTTCACCTTCCCTTCCCTTGCCCAATGTCATGTTCTTTTTATTTTTTAAATTCAAGACTGGCAAGTTTACTGGCATTAAAACACTTACATGGTGCTAACCATCATTTATTCATTCATAAGACTTCCATCTTGAAAACCTGTGTTTTGGTAAATGTAAAAGCACAAAAAGTTAAGAATACAGTTGTATATAATCAAATTTGAAAAGATTTTTGCAATCCAGCAGGACAGGAAGCATGAAAGTTATATAGTGACATGTTCATATAAAAATTAAAATTGTAAGTTTGTTAAATTTCTCATGTGAATATCATATTTTTAATTTCTTTTTTAGTCTATGTGTATGAGTGTTTCCCTGAATGTGTGTTAGTGTGCTATGCATGCAGTACCCCTTGGGGGCCAGAAGAGGGCTTCAGATACCCAGAGACTGGAGTCACAGACGGTTATGAGATACCATGTGGGTTCCGGGAATTGAACTCAGGTTCTCTGGAAAAGCAGCCAGTGGCACTAAACCACTGAGCCACCTCTCCAGCCTCATCATATATTCGTTAGCATCTGAGCATAGAACTGTGGTCCCTTTAACCTTTTTTGACTCAGCCAGGGGGCTCTCATCCTTATACCATAGGCTCTTCTATACTTGCTGTAAAATGTCTCTAACCGGCCTTTTCAAAGCATCCCAGCTTATTTCTTTAGAGTCAGAAAGATAGAGTCTTCTTTCTAGTCTGGTAATGTAATCTTCTCTGTCTAGGTTAGACCATTTCATACTGTACCAAAATAGTTATTTTTCTTATGTACTCACTGAGGTTGTTCCCATTCTGTTTTGTATTAATGATATGGGAAAACATGAAATTTGAGTTGTAAGAAGATACTAAAACTTTGGGTGAGGATCAGAATTTTATGAGGATTTGTTAAATGATCATTTGTTTGTTTATTTTGGGACAGGGTCTCACTTATCCCAAGCAGACCTTGAACTCCCTATGAAGCCAGGGATAACTTTGAACTTCTAATGATCTTGCTTTCACCTCTAGACTGCCAAAATTACAGGGATGCCTCACCATGCCTGGTTTTATGAAGTGCTGAGAATTAAACAGTTTTGTGCATAGAGGATAAGTTCTCTATCAACTAAGTTGCACTCCCAGAATCTATTTTATATTTCAACGATGTGCACATTTACTCTAGAATATTACTATAAAGAAGCTGTTCAGGGGCCTGGGATATAAGTCTATTGGTAGGGTTCTTGCCTAACATACCTATGACCCTGGGTTTAATCCCCTACACTGGATTAACCTAGAATGGCAACATTAAGTCTAATTCCAGCACTTGGAAGTTGGAGAATAGGAGAATCTCAAGATTATGCTTATAACATAATAAAATTAAGGCCAGCCTGGGATACAGGAGACTCTGTTCCAAACAGGTAGGGTGGGGGACTGTTCAGTTTTTTAAGGCTTTGTATACTTATTTTTAAAAAGTATTAGTGGAACAGGCAACAATTTTGTCCCTTTAAATTAATAATCTTCAAATTGAAAACCAAGAGGTTCAGAGGGACTAAGATCATTTTGATTTGTCTGGACTTCCTTTCTGGTCCTGATACCAGAAATATCTAATATTTGTGAGCAATTTCTCTGAGCAGGCAATGAGAAGATACCTGGTTTAGTCTTCAAAATGACTCTGAAATAGGTGCTATTTTTATACCCACGGTACTGATAAGGCTTAAGCCCAGAGAAGGAATTAATCAAGGGTTGAAATACTGTAAATTTAGTAAACTAGTAGTTTTAATTTGATTATTGGTGCCTAGAGTCTGAAGTCTTACTTGGCTAGTCTACCTGAAGCCACCTATGCTACAACAGTCATATTGATATAGTCAGCCCCCAGCCTCTCTCTTATACCATGCACACTCTGAGCAGGAAATGTCCTCTTTCCAAAGTAATAGCATTGATATTTGGAATTACAGAAAAATACTGAGTGGACAGAAATACAATTAATATTAATATGTAGGTTGATTTAACAAATATCAGACCAACATAATACTTGGTTTTAAAAAAGTGTTGTTGGTTTTTTTTGTTGTTGTTGTTTTTGGGTTTTTTTTTGTAATTTAAACTCCATGGAAACAGTAATAGGTGGAATAACAAGACATCAAGTGTCAGTGATGGGCTACTTAGTTGAATCTAGCCCATTATTTGTAAATTATCTTTGCATGCATGTGTCTGTAGTGAGCCTCTGTGGCAGATGGCTGTCTCCAACCCCTATCTACTGGGATTTAGTCACAGGCTACTATGTTGTGCCTTTTAATATGGGTTCCAAGAATCCCAAGTCAAGCAGTTTGTCAAGTTTGCATGACAAGTGCTTTTGACCTGTTGAGCTGCCTTACTGGCCCTAGCCTCTCGATTATGTTTATCATAGTTACTATTTTACTTGTCAGCATGGCAGCATTTTAGACTAAGAAATCTCACAAAACTATTTAACAGAATCTGATATGTTGAAAACTATAATGGTTTTGGCCAGGGCTGTAGCTCAGTTTGTAGAGTGCTTGCCTCCCACAACTGTGTAAATCATTTGTTGACACATGCCTGTAATCCCAGCACTTTACTACATAACAAGCTTGAGGCTAACCTCTGGGATATCTGAGACCTATCTCAAACAAAAAATATAGTGGGTTTTTATTATCAAATTCAGAATCATATTCAGATTTATTACAATGTTGGGACAAAGCCTTTATGATTGCTTTCTGGTGTTCTTTGTCTGGATGTAAATTTAAATGCTTCTCACTGTTCCTTATGTCTATTATTCTGATCTTTGAATTCTTAAACTACTTCACAGGCAACAACCCACTGACTACAATCTATGAGATAAATCCTAATTTCCCCATTGCGTGAAGACACCATCTATTCTCATATTATCTACTGTCTTATTTCTCTCTTAACAGTTACATATAAAAACCAAGTTTTGCCTCCAATCTTGAATTTGTACCAGAAAATTCAATCATTATAACATTCTGGTTTTTGTGTTTTATTTCATTATTAAGACTACACTGTGTGTGATTTGGGGCCTGAGAAAGTAGCTCAGTTAGTAGATTGCTTGCCTAGCATACACAGAGACCTGGACTTGATCTCTAACAATACACCTGCACTATAGGAGCACACGGGGGGGGGGGGGGGGGAAGAGGAGAGAGAGAAAGAGAGAGAGAGAGAGACTGAGACTGAGACTGAGACTGTATAGTTGTAGCCATCAGTCAATCGTTGGGCAGTATTTTGGGGATAGTAATCACTCTAGATGTTTAGGTAATCTAGGAATACAGTTCTGCTTCTCAGATACCCATTGGTTTCTAAGAAAATGTCCAACCCACCAAAGAATAATGAAGGAGCAGGGGTTCTTTTGACAGGAAGCCACTGTGTGATATTAGGGTTACCTTAAACCAACTCTTCACTCCTTTAATGGCCATTAGCACCTTATAGAGCTTGAGCATTCTTCAAAAGGCAGAAATGCAGCTGAGACATTAATTTTGTCTCCATTTCAGTATTTCTCATCCCAGTGAGAAATAAAACAATAAAATTGGAATTGAGCTTACAAGTAATACTACAGATGAAAACACTTTATACTAGCAGTAGGAACAAGCTTTTGCTTTGTAATAGAAAAATTGAAAACTAGAAATGAGTCTAAAGAGAATGCAGGGGTAAAATAGAATTTTGATAGACTTGTATGTTTATGTTTAATGCAGTATTTTTGACATAGAACTCTAAAAATACATCATAACAGAGAGTTGAAAAAAGGCAGGTAATATATCTGAGTTTGAGGCCACCCTGGACTGCAAAGAGAGTTCAGGACAGCTAAGGCTACATAAAAAAACCCTGTCTCAAAAACAAACAAACAAAATAAATAAATATTTCATGAACATTTTAATGTACTGAAATTGCAAACTAAGAAGATTGCTTTTAAATGGATTTTATAGCCTCAGCAATAAGACTGCTGTGTTTATCTTTATTATTTTCATTGGGGTAAATGTGTAACTAATATATTTGGATTAAGTACCCATGCTTCATGTGTTTTAGAAAGGATTAACAACAATGCTAGATTTATGAGCCTAGGGGGAAGGAGGGGTGTGCTTTGCTAAAATATATCAGATTTTATTCATGTTCATTTTGTAAGCACCCGTGCTCATTAAACCAAAGTGGATACCTAGGCAAGATGAAGATAACTGGGCCCTAGCTCTGTGAAGACACAACTGCTAGGGAAACAGAACAGTAACTGATATTTAAGGCAGCAGTCAAGCAGTGCATTGTCTAGAATTAATCCAGGACTGTTGGGGCAAGCACTCTTCTGGTGCTCTCTGAGTGAGCGGTATAGTCCTTTGCTAATGATTTCTTATGACTCAGGCTGAAGAGAGAACTCAGTTATCAAGAGCAGCCAAAACAGGAAGTGCTGTATTGGTGCTCAAAGCTAGGTTTCTGTATTTATTGTGAAAATTCAAGGTGAAAAAGTATGTACTACAGTCTTCCTCAGGTATCATCTGTACTTAGTATTTCTCTCTTTTTTTATTTATTAATCGTTTTATTTGTTTACATTTCAAATGTTACCCCCTTCCCAGTCTCCTCTTTAAGGGTTTCTACATGTTTGCCTGTATTCTACTGTATTTCTTTAAGAGACTTATTTATGTCCTCCTTAAGTCCTCTATCATTCTCATGAGATAGGATTTTAGGTCGGAATCTTGCTTTTCAGGTGTGTTGGGGTATCCAGGGCTTGCTGTGATGGGAGAACTAGGTTCTGATGGTGTCAAGTGGCATTGGTTTCTGTTGCTTATGTTCTTGCCCTTGCCTCTCGCCATCTGGTTATCTCAGGTAGTAAATGGCCTTGCTGTCTCTGTCTGGATCCTGTTCCTCCTGAGAACCTAGTTATGACAGACCTCCTGAGAGGTCTCTGGGTGTGGGCATGAGGGTGGGGGGGTACGTGGCTGGAGCACCTGATCTGATCCGGATGCAGTTGTGGACTGGAAGGATGACATGTTTCTGACAGGGTGTGTTCTGTGTCTGCTGGGTCCCATGAAGACCACGGAAGCTGGGGAGTTGAGGCGTCTCACCTGTGAGCCTGGTTGTGACAGACCTCCTGGGAGTCAACTGTATCTGGGTGTGGGAGGGGTCTCTCTCTTTAATAGAAAAAGATATACAGTAAATAGTATAGAATCTAATAATTAAAAGTATAACATGAATACATGTGTAAGCACTTAGATCAAGCCAGCCTGGAAGATCCCTGTTCTCTCTCCCAAATGTAGCACCTCTCCCTCCCTGGATATAACCACTTTCATAAAACCAATGAAGTTCTTGCCTTCTCTATATTTTAATAATGTTTATTATTTTTAAGTAATATGGTTGTGCTCAAGGATACCCTAAAAGCAAAAATATGCAATGTTCTGAAACGTGGAGCTTATAAAAGTGTCTGTGAGAAAAACTACCAAAGAATCTGGAAAAAAAAAACCTAAGTATCCAGAAGCCAGCCTATTTGGGATTGACATCTTACCCTAAACTACTACTGAATACCTTCCTGCATTTTCCCTAGCTAAATTAGACAGCAGCAAGGGAATAAAAAATACATTTAGTTCTAAAAACCTAAAATTAAAACCAATATACAATGAGATCAGAATTTTGTAGTAATCTATTACAACTTCATTTTTAAGGGAACTCTCAGGCATTGTCTCATACCACTAAGCCTGAATGGAAACTAGTATGTGACTCACAATTAGCTCAGTTACCTCCAAATTACCTTGTAGTGATAGTCTCCTGGCTCTTTTGACTGTACATATACATCTCCATCTCTTCCTTTACACTGCTTCTTTCCTCTACCCACCTGTGTGTTCTTCTCATCACTATCTGTATACATTTGATAACTAACCCCTTCTCAGTTAACCGCATATTCAAATCATTCAGGTCCTGATATGATACAAATCTTAATTAAGAATTAAGTCCATAATGCTGCATTTCTAACAAGTCCTAGGTGATGCCCTGTGGCTTACACTGCAGTTACACTGAGTGATGCCCTGTGGCTTACACTGCAGTTACACTGAGTGATGCCCTGTGGCTTAACTCTGCAGTTACACTGAGTGGTGCCCTGTGGCTTAACTCTGCAGTTACACTGAGTGGTGCCCTGTGGCTTAACTCTGCAGTTACACTGAGTGGCAAGTCATATTTCTGTGTGCAAGCCTTCATTCATACAGTCACATGCATGCGACACGGTTGATTATGTATTTTCCCCTTAATCTCTGCCTCTGTATTTCTCTACTGGGATTTCCTTTTGCCCTCCCTGTGTTCTCTACTTCTTTCTTCTGATCAGCCACACAACTATAATTTTTATTCTGGTATTCAACAATGCCATTAATTTCCTCACCTTATTCTCATCAAGCATTTTATTCCTACAGAACTCAGCTTTGCATTAGGAAGGCTACTTAAGTGAAGTCACACGTGGGGAGGAATTTCTGAAATCCAGCAAGGCAATCATCTGGCCTTTGAAAATCTTAGCGCTCTCTCCTGGAGAGGGAGGACTTGCTTTTGTTGTTTTCTCAAACATTTTCTCCACTCACTTTGTAGAGTGTGAATCTTAAAAGTCCCAGTTGTTCATAAGAGGCAGTGAGGATTATATAGAGATTACATTTTATAGACTCAGAATTGGGATAGTGTCATAGGGACAGAACGTCTGTACAGTGACAAAGCCAGGAAATGCTGTAACGCCATTTGAGTCTGAAAATTGTCCCATCTTTGGTTTTATTTATGAATTCTTTTAAAAGTTATTAAATCTTTATAAAATATTGGTTTAATTGTCACCAGCTAGGAACAATAAGTTCTGTTTACAATGATGGCCGTGGGGATGGAGCTCCTCCAGCCTCTGTAGTGACATTGCAACAGTCTGTGTACTACTTTAAATTTACAGTGTGGATTTTTTTTTCTTTTTAACTAAAACTTAGATGAAAAGGAAACTGATACATTTGATACTGGATGTCAGTGGCTCCAAAATCTCATTTAACTCAAGAGACTTTGACCCCAGACCCTGTAAATTTTCACCCCAGTACTATTATGGGATTGAAGAGTAATACCTAGTGGTTTTCAGCATAGTGAATACATATGAGTGCAGAGCCTATATCCTGTATATCTTGCTATTCTCACTCTACCTTAGACCTTGTGCTTTTGTTACTGCTCAGTATATTTTAGGCCAACATAAGAACTATGCAATATGTGTTAAATAGTTTTGAGTGGAAAAATTTGAACTTCAGTTACTTAAAGTTTCACTAAAGACCTAAAATTTTGCATAGGGAATAAGCAGCCAAGATTTCCAAGCAAATTCTTCAGTTCCTTTTTTCCATTAAAATCTTAAATTTTGAGCTGGGGATATAGTTCAGTTAGTAGACATCCTGGGTTTGATCACCAGCACCTCCATAAAACTGAATGTGGTGGTAGAAATCTATAATCCCAGCAGTCAGGAAGTAGAGGAAGGAAAATCAGAAGGTCTAGGTCATCCTTGGCTATATAGAGAGTTAGAGACCAGCCAAGGATTCATGAAAACTGTCTAAAAAAAATAATAGCACATATTTCCTGAATCTCCATCTTCTGGTAAGGCTGGATTTCAAACTAAGGGAGTCCATGACTCACTCTAATTATTCCTTAAAAGCATATAGCCTATTATAAAATATTTTCTCCTGGCCTTATTCTGTCTTATTACTCCAGAAAAAAAAAATGTAAGAGGCTATGAAAGAATTGACACTTCTTTCTACATCATTCTAAAAATACCCAAAAATATCATAATAGAGAAAAAGCAACAAAGAAAGTGTCCTGTCTTGAGTCCTGTCTTACTGACTGTAAAGCCTGGTGTGTTTCCAAAAGAACAATGCACAGCCCCGACGCAGTGTTCTCACAAGAATTACGTTTGTCATCATTCTGTCATTCACCTGACCACTCTTTGGTGGTCTGGTACCCTTCTCCCTCTTTCTCCCTTCCCCTACCCACTTCATGTGTGTTTGTGTACATAGCATGTTTGTGCCTGTGTACACATGAAATAACTGCATTATGTATGATGGGAACCAAGTTTCTTACTGTCAGAGAAAGGGTCGTGAATACTGAAAAGATGGAGTTCAGTGTGAATAGAGTGGCATTGAATTGGAATTGGTTATGATGAGCTTACACAGGGATGAAGAGAGACAAGACTTTCTGTATCTGTCTGGGTGAATAGACAGAAATAGTTTATATACATGTTTTTCTACATTTCCAAGTTCTGTTCTGAGAGAACCTAAAGGCCACAGAGCCCTAGTCACAACAGTTGTATCTAGTATCCAGGTCTTCTGCGAAACAAAATATTTTTCTCCAGTAAGGTAAACTGGGGGGACCTGAGGCCTGACAAAATAAATGAAGTGCTTGCTCTGCAAGCATAAGGACCTGAATTCAGATCCCCAGAGTCAATGAAAATAAAAGCCATGTGCAGCAGGGTACACCTGTAATTCCAGTGCTGTGAAGGTGGAGACAGGATCACTGGGGCTTGATAGCCAGCTTAGTAGCCAAATATGACTTGAGAGATCCTGTCTCAGAAAACAGAGTGGCAGAAGAGTAACAAGGACACCTAACACTGACTTCTGGCTGTGCACTCTCTGTCTCTGTCTGTCTGTCTGTCTGTCTCTCTCTCTCTCTTTCTCTCTCTCTCTCTCTCTCTCTCTTTCTCTCTCACACACACACACACACACACACACACACACACACACACACACACTTCAGGGGACAACCTGTAGGAGTCAGTTCTGTCCATCTAGTGTTTGGATTCTAGGAACTAACTCAGATTGGTGGGAAATGCCTTTATGCACTGAGCCATCTTGCCAACCCCAGCCTTGTATTTTTGATATTCCAAGAAGAGCCGAGTATAATTACACAGTAGTCTTGCCAAAACACCAGAATCTAGTATTGGGGAAACATGCCTAAAATCAAATTCTGAACTCTGCAAAATAACTAGTTTGAGCTCTTAAATTTTTTGAAGATTATGAACAGACTAAGGAACTGTTTCGGACTAAAGAAATTTTAATGTCAGTGAAAACAGTACTCACTCTCACATGTACGTTGAAGTGGAATGGGCTATATTCTGCTTCCCTTTAAAGAATGTCATTGGGACCTTTTACAACATTGAATGGGATTTGTAAATTAGATAGTCTCAGTGTTAATTTTACCATTTTTGAGTTCATATAAGGAGAGTGTCCTTTTATTAGGAAGTGAGAGGAGTAGATTCTCATACCTGTAACTTTTTCTCATTTGTTTTGAGAAAAATATAGTCTGTTGAGTATATGTGCATGTGCTTGTGTGTTGATGGGGCAAAGAGAGCACAAGCATGATAATTAGGAAGCTAACCAGTGGAAAATGTCGCTGAACAGTAGAGGGTTTTTACTTGTAATTTTCTATAATTTACAGTTTGCCGTTCTATAAATGTTTATTTTATTTTCTGACAGGTGTTTCCGAATGCTCCCCACAGCATATGGAAATGAGGTTTTTAAATAGCAGTATTGTCACTATATGAAGAAGAAGTAGTAAAGTATGATGGTTAAGCTCTTGAGCTCCTTAGCCAAAACTGATTTAGGTTAAAATCACATACCATGTATAGCTTGGTCATGTAAGCAGATGGCTTAATTCTGTATGCTTGTCTTATATAAGATGGAAATGATCAAAATGCTTACTCTGTGGCTGGATGAGAGTAAGTCTCTCCGCACATTTAAAGCAGTTAGCATGTGCTTAGGGAATAACCAAGTTAAGGTACACTCAAAACTTTCCCAAGGACTGAGAGAGAGATTCCCACTGAATAAATGCTGATTTGTGTAACATTTTCTTTATTGGGATATCTGTAGAGCCTCCAGTCATTGAGAATGCTAGAAAACCCCTATATCCATGCAGAAGCCCAAACCTGAAATTATGAGATATTTGGTACAGCATGCTAAGGATTCACTCCATGTGAGGATTTTAAAGTGAATATATTCCTTATTGACAGATCAAACCCTACTGCCTTCACTGTCCAAAACCACCAGGCAGGAAGGAGGATGGAAAGAAAGGAGGGGCAGGTATTCCTTACTGAGATTCAGAAGAATAGAGCAAAGCCTGGGTACTGCAGGCAGTGGCTGCCAATGTTTTCATGAGCTACTTATGTCTCCATGTGAATCTTGTCATTTGATAACCAACTGTGTGATCTTAGATAAGCTGCATAGCTTCTCGAAACCTCGGATGCCTCAGTTACAAATGGGGTGATGATGTTTGCCTCAGGGTGTTCTGTGAACATCAAATGAGGCATATTAAAATGCTCATCATATCTGTTCAGTGATTTTGTTATTTTTATTCTAATAGAAATCATTAAGCAACAATAGACAGAATTTGTAACAAATCTCCATTCAGCTCTGATGGGTAATATTACTGTATATATTTTTTTGTTTTCTTTTTGGCATAATTGTAAACATACATGCTCTTGTTAGAAATATTAGAGAAACTGTTCCGTTTAAGCATTTCTCAATAGAGTCAGTTTAGAGTACCATGTCTTTTCTGAAAGCATTAACTTGTTCTTTTTGTACTTCAGTAGTTTAAAGAATGTTATAGCATTGGAGAATGTCCTCACTAGCAAGCACATGAGTCCCTAGGTTAAGTCTAACTTTGAAAAATCAAAACAGCAATGACAGGAGATTTCACATAGTTGAAGTCTCTCTCTCTCTCTCTCTCACACACACACACACACACACCACACATACCACACACATACCACACACACACACACCACACACACACATACACACCACACACACACACACCACACACACACACCACACACACACAGACACACACAAACACACCACACACACACACACACCACATACCACACACACACCACACACACACCACACACCACACACACACACACCACACACACACACACACCCCACACACACACCACACACACACAGAGACATACACATACACACACCACACACACACACACACCACACACACACACACTATGCATGCTTAAGGACTTGCTTTTTTTTTTCCTTCTCATTTCTCTTTGTTGGACACAATTCCTTAGAGATTATTCCTGGTTTTGTTGTATAGTTCAATAGTGTCTTCCATTTTATTGCCAAATAGTATTTAAAGTGTGGGTGTACCACAGTTAAACTGTTCACCCACTGTTTCTTCCTGTGCAGTGGTGGGTTTGGTTTTGTTTTTGCCAATGTGACATGAGCTGGAGTGATCTAGGAAAAGGGAACATCAGTTGAGAAAATGCTGCCATCAGATGGGCCTGTAGGCAAGTCTATGGAACATTTTCTTGACTAATGATGGAGTTGGGAGGACCTAGCCCTGTGGAAAGTTGGTCTTGGGTTGTGTAAGAAATCTGGATGTCCGTGGTCTGTGCTGCCACCTAAGACATGCTTATGTCCATGTTGTAGCTAGAAACCATGTGGAAGTCTATGATCTGTGTTGCTGCTGACTGTAAAGGACAAGAAAAGGCAGGGAAAGTTTTGCTTTTTTTTTCCCCAGTGGTATCAGTCACTGCAGACTCACAGGTGAATGAGAGATATAGAAGACTTCTGTGACATCTCTCCCCTCCCCAACTCCGCCCCAAAAGAAACCGTCTAGATAGGAAGCCACCTTGCTGATGGGAAGGTTTCTTTTAAAAGGAATTTTAGAAAGTACAAATTGGGGGTAAAGTAGGGCCTAAGGATATCATTAGAGTAGTTTTATTATGCACTCTGTTTCTCCCTTACCAGTTCACTTAATTTCTTCAGATACTTCCTTTTTTGTGTGTTGTGCGTAACATTTAGAAATGGTTACTATAGGCTGTAGCCATTGTATGATCTTTCTTAAGAGATCTCTTGGAGTGCTGGCTTCCATCCACTCTACCCTTGCCAGTGGGGTCACCCACCGTCCTTTCAATGTTGTCATTTCATTCTTAAAGTTTTCTTCATTCTCTAAGCAATCATGTTTTATGAAATCCTAGTTCCCAAGACTGATCCTCCTTCTGTGGATCACACAGTGGAACTCAACTAGGAATGGTCTGGTGGTGCTGTCTAGTCCTAGCCTTCTCTTGTATAGCTCTATTCAAGTGTACTAGAGGGAGCAATCAGTTACCAGGGCTCAGAAAAGAAGTCAGTATGATGAACGTTGAAATCTCTTCTACCTCTACCCAAAGTGTTCTTCCATGATCACTATATCAGAATAAATTTTTGACCTCAGAGATGGCTCAATGAACATGTGTTGCTCTTGCAGAGAACCCAGGTTTGATTCCTAGCACTCATATGGCAGCTCACAACCATCTGTAATTTCAGTTCCAAGGGTTCCAACACTTTGTTCTGCCCTCCCTGTGAGCACTGCATGCAAGTACTCTTAACCACGGAGGCATTTCCCCAACTCTAGGCAGAGAGCTTTTTTATTCTAAGTATCAGACTTTTTCCAAAGTCAAAGATTTATGATACAGTGATTTTGTAAGGAAAGTCAGATTTACTATAATATAGCGATCTTGGAAGGAATTATTTCTATAGAAAGTCTTCTGCATTGTTTTCTATTTAGATAATTTAGAAATGGCAACTACATTGTAAAGCTTACTTTTTGCTAAGATTTATATATTAATAACAAACATATAACATGTTATAATGATATATACATATAACATGTTATTGTGTATAATACATATATGACATACATATTATACACATATATGTTATAATAATTTACATTATTAACTTGAGCTTTACAACAGTCCTATGAAATAAGTAGTACTACTCTTTCCATTTTATATGTGAAGAAACCAGAGTGAAGAGCAAAGATATTTTGGTTCTAGAGTGGGTCCCAAACCAGACTCTGGCTTCAACATCTGCATTCAACTAGCAAGGTCAGGCCTTGTTCTTGACAATTCTGTTTTCAGAACCAGTGGCCTTGTCCTTGAACTTAAATGTAGTCACCTATAACCTTGAGAATTCTGTCCACTACAGATATTCTGACATGGTACTTAGTTCAGCAGCTACTTCCAATCTGCATTTCTGGTGTCCAGATATCTGGTCAGACATTTTTCCGGGTTTGTTTGTGAGAGTGATTGTGGGTAAATTAGCATTTGAATTGGTAGATAGAGTAAAGTACTAACCCCTTTTGTGGATGGTTCTCTGCCCCTCAATTTGAATTCCTGGATAGAACAAAAGAACTCTGCTTTAGAGAGAACATCTGCCTCTGTAGACCTTATAACTGGCTGGCTTTGTAAGGGCGGGAGGTTTAACAATCTCTCTCTCTCTCCCTCTCCCTCTGCCTTAATATATGTGTATGAGTCTATTCATAAATATACACTAATTTCCATGTATATGTACATATAGTCTGTTATTTGTTCCTTTCCATAAATCTGACTAATACAGAAACCAATTTTTACCAATAAGAGAAAATTTTAGTGATATGAACATTTAGAAAATGTTGAAAAGGCTCTATTAGATTTGCAAGTATGACATAAGTTCTTGTTTTATTATAGGAAGGCATGAAAACAGGATGGTGACAGTTCTGCCAATTGGAAAGCTGACCTTAAAAGTATTAGAAATTGTTGTTCAAAAAATATAAAATATATTTTATAGTAAGGAAAAAAGTAAAAGGAAGGAAGGAGCCAGGGAGACTGTAGAGGGAGCTGTCTGATCACCTCAGATATTAAAGAACAACTTAATGATGAAAGAAGTTGAAACAGTCTGCCCTTGAGGAGGGACTTATGAGACAGAAACAGAAAAAAACAAAAGTAAAAGTTTTGTCCATAAAAGTTACATTCAAGTAATTACTAAAATTGCAACAATTAAATGTTGTGTGGTAAAAAGAGATAGGATGCTTTATTCATAATGATAGGCCAAAAAGGTCAAGAGTTTAAACCATGCTCTAATGTTCTCTTGAACACAGTGTAGGCCTCTTTTTCCTCATTCAGCAGGATCTTCTCTTCTCAGGTAAATAGTGGACTACACCATGTTACGAAGAACCTAGAAAAAACAAAAGTATACTGTGGAGGTGGCAGCCTTCACAGAGCCCCAGCCATGGACTTACATTCCACCATTGTTAGAGCATGCAGCTCCCAGAAGTTGCAAACATACTTAAAATATATTTAAAGTTCAGTCACTCAGCACTTATTTATTAAGTACTGGCCTTTTCCTAACAGCATACAGACACTGGGGATGCATGGGAGTCAAATATAAGATAATCCCTTTGAAAGCTTGAAGAATCCCCGAGACCAGGCCAGGAATAGGTTTAGATTTAGACAAGAAGGTTCCAAACCTGGAGAGACAGCCCATATTAACTATCTGGAGGACAATAACTGAAATTTGGGCTTTTAGATCATAGATTTATCTCTTTCTCTGTTCTGCTCTTACAGGCTAGTTTGTATTATCAACTTTTTTGAAATAAGTTAGAAATACTTCTGGAGAGAGAATGTCTGATAAGGAATTACCCTGATCAAATTAGCCTATGGTCAGGTCTATGAGAGATTATCATGATTAATGAATGGTATGAGAGGACACAGCCTGTTGTGGGTGGCACCATTCATAGGATCATGGGCCTAAGCTGTTTAAGAAAGCTAGCTCAGCCAGGCAGTGGTGGCGCACGCCTTTAATCCCAGCACTTGGGAGGCAGAGGCAGGTGGATTTCTGAGTTCGAGGCCAGCCTGGTCTACAGAGTAAGTTCCAGGACAGGCAGGGCTACACAGAGAAGCCTTGTCTCGAAAAACCAAACCAAGAAAGAAAGAAAGAGAGAGAGAGAGAGAAGGAAAGAAAGAAAGAAAGGAAAGGAAAGAAAGCCAGCAAGCTAGCTAGCTAGCTAGCTAGCTAGCTGAGCATGAGCCAGAGAGAGCCAGTCAGTAACTAGCCCACCTCCGTGGTCTCTGCTTCAGTTCCCTCCCTGACTCTCCTCAGTGATGAGTTGTTACCTGGGAGTGTAGTCTAAAATAAACCCTTCCTTTTCTGTCTTGGTTAGGGTTTTACTGCTGTGAACAGACACCCTGACCAAGGCAAACTTTTATAAGGACAACATTTAATTGGAGCTGGTTTACAGAGGTTCAGTCCATTATCATCAAGGCAGGAACATGGCAGCATCCAGGCAGGCATGGTACAGGTGGAGCTGAGAGTTCTACATCTTCATCTGAAGGCTGCTAGCAGAATACTAGCTTCCAGGCAGCTAAGATGAGGGTCTTAAAACCTACATTAGTACTGACACACCTACTCCAACAAGGCCACATCTTCTAATAGGGTCATTCCCTGGGCCAAGCATATACAAACCATCACATTTCCCTCCCTGGCCCCCATAGGCTTGTTGAAACACATGAGTCTATGGGTTCCATACCTACCCATAGCATAATTAAAAATACATTTAGTCGAACTTCTAAAGCCCCCATAGTCTACAGCAGTCTCAACAATGTTTAAAGTCCAAAGTTCAAAGTCTCTTCTGAGATTCATCCAATCACTTAACTGTAATTCCCCAAAGCAAGACAGGAAACCAGCTGGGCAAACTCCAGACTCTGCATTTCCATGTCTGATGTCAAAGCAGTCTTCAGATCTCCAACTCCCTTTTTCATCTTCGTTGACTACAACAGACTTCTTTCTCCTGAGCTGGTTCCACTGTCAATTAGCAGCTTTCCTCAGCAGATTGCTCACAGCTCTGGCATCCCAAACATCTTGGGGTCTCCAAGGCACCTTCATTGTTACAGCTTGTTTCAATGTCTGGGATCCACACATGATCTTCTGGACTCCTCCAAAGGGCTGGGGCCACTTCTCCAGCTCTGCCCTCTGTAGCACTCTAAGCTCAGGTTGATCCACTTCCAAGTTGCTTTCTCTCAGGATTTTTTTTTTTTTAATCACAGCAACAGCAAGGAAACTAGAACACTGTTCTAGAGAAGTGGTTCTCAACCTACCTAATGCTTCAACCCTTTAATATAGTTCCTCATGTTGTGAGGACTCCCAGCCATAAAATTATTTTTGTTACTACCTCATAACTATTAATTTTACTACTGATATGAACCATAATGTAAATATTTTTGGAGATAGAGGGTTGCCAGGGATGATGATCTATGGGTTGAGAATGGCTGCTCTAATGCCTAATAATAGTGATGTGGCATCCATAGCTTCTAGTGCTGAGATGTCTTTCAGTAATAATTTGGGGTTTGTTTTCTAATAAAATGCTGAATATGACATTCATCCATTCACTCAACAAATTAGTGGGAAGTTTACTATGTGTCATAGCCTATTCCAGATGCTGGGGATACACCAGAGAGTAGAAATTACCATCATAATAAAACTTCTGGTACTAGTCATAGTGGTACCACTACCATAGTGGTAGAATCAAAATTGTAACAAATATATGTGGTTTTTAGTAGCGTGATAAAGATAGGTAAAGCAGAACAGGAGAGATGGGTACTGGGAGGTTGTTATTCTATGTATGTTGTCATCTCACATGAGGTTACATTTGAATAGAGGTTGAAAGGACTTGTGAGTGTGAGTTGCTTAAAAGACAACTCAGGAGGGTATAGTGCTAATGCCTAGGCTAGCACAGAGTAAGGAAGGGTGATCAGAGCTAGGGGAGCATAAGATGTACAGGTCCAAGACATGGCTTCAATCTGAGACTGAGATCTTAGACAATTTTGAGCAGGGGAATAATATCAGAATTGATATGATTTGAAAGCTTACTGTGGACTGTCATATAAAGTCTAATCTTGGAGTGGGTGAAGAATAAAGTTACAAAGAAGAAAGAAGCTGGGGGTAAATCAGAATAGACGAGTAGACTGGGAAAGAGTCGTCTGTGGCTTAGACTGGACTGAACGAGTGATTAGGTACATTCTGAATATCATATAGCCGGAAAGATTTGCTGTTAGATAGGATGTGGAGCAAATGGAGTGAAGACTAACATTCCTGCCTTAGGCTGGCAGAGCCTCAGACACAGGGTTTTCCTTGCTTTCTACTTTTAGTTAGTTCTAAACATATTGAGGGCAGACTCTTCTGACTCCACTAAGAGCACGGCATTCATCTTCCTTACTACCTCTGTTAGGCTCTTTCCAACTCTGCTACAGAGTTAGAGAGGTATTTTCTGTCCTAAAATAGATTTAAATGACTTTCATTTTGTTTTGAAATGTGTACCCATGTAAGGAAAAATAATAACTATAGAAATATGTACCCCTATTTTTGTTTTCCTGCTTGTGGAATTGATGCTTAAAGACTTGTATAATCATTAAATGAATATGGGCACATAAATCCTGACTGAGAAGTTAAAGGAAACATGAACCTCTGTTTCCTTATCAAGAATGAAAGAAGAAAAAAAGGAGCGTTTCAGAAGCTGTTTCTTGCATGTCACAGTGAGAAATTTAGTCTAGAAACTTCCACTGGGAATTTAAAGGTTACTGCTGGTAAAGAATATGTCATCTGCCCTAACACCATTTTTGCTCATCACACTGTTCATAATCCAGGCCAATGTCTATAGAAAAGGAGATGAAGGTAGCATTACTGTATCCCTGGGTCAGACTAAGAGAATCTCACTTTGTTGCTGTATTGTGGCTGTTACACAGATGCCTGCCACTCCACACCCCAACAGGAGCTGATTAGCACTCTGGTGCCCTATTTAAGCTTTCTAGCTCTGGAGAGAAGTTATTTTGAAAAGTGAAAAGATTACACTCTGATAATAGAGCAGAAGCCTTACACATGTGGATAGCTCACAGAGGATTAAAAGCAAATTCAGAATAAATGCAGCCTGCCCCTGATGGAACAATGAGGGTGAATCACCTCACACTGACTACACAGCTGCTTAAAGGAAGTTCTCTGCTCAGATCATGGCTGTCTCTGTGAACCAACACACTGGTGAAGGGTTTTATGGGCTGGTCTAATCCAACCACTGTCTTGTCAAGGAACCAGTTAGACTACTGCATAATCCTGAGATGTGTCCAGGATCTATGTCCTAGTTGGTGAGCACCTCTCTTCCTGCTGTGATCTCTTTCTATGTGTTCCCTATGTGAGCATTTCCCAAGGATCACTGATCATTTGACGAAGGGGTTGAACTGAGTAGTTCATATTTGTTCTAATTTACTTCAAACATAAAATGATACAGGTTAGAACTTTGTCATTTCAGTCTAAGACTGTTGGGACATGGGGTCTTTAGGTTGCAGGTCATATTTGAAGTCAAAGCTCCAGGAAACTGGCTCACTCAACTGTGATTTCTTGTGACATGGTATCAGATATGTAGTTATATTTTATATAACTATATAAATAAATATATAACTATATAAACAAATATATATTTATATTTTTATTATTTATATACAGAGGGCCTAAGTCAGGCTCTGTGGTTGGCAGTTTAGTCTCTGTGAGCCCCTGTGCACAGATTAGTTGATTCTGTGGGTTTTCTTATAATGTCTCTGGGTCCTGCAATCCTTCCTCCTCCTCTTCTGTAGGATTCCCTGAGCTCCACCTAATGTTTGGCTGTAGACCTTTGCATTGGTATCAGTTATTTTCTCTTTAAGAAAAACAGCCTAGGAAAACCATAATTAAACATATATATTATATTCAGTAACATTAAATACATTAAAGGTATATGTCCAGAGCCTTGCTTGCTATTGAGAATTTTATGATGGGAAAGGATTAGGCCTTTGTCTAGGTTTTATAATCAAGAAACTTGACAGTATACCTATGTCCCAACCCTGTGAAAGGTAGAAGAGAGTCCACTCTGTGTCCTAGACCTTTTGGGTATCTGTCGAGCCTATTTCTGATTCAAGCCTATGTATGAGTAAAAATAAATTGTACAGCACCAGGCCAAATTTATCTCCATGACCTCCCCTAGCATATTACATTGTCTGGGGACCATAGGACAATGTTGAAGTCAAAATATGTAAGTGGGCAGTGGTCCTGTGGTTTAGAGCAGGAGGTCTCCCAGGTCTCTATGTATCTAGATGCCAAAGTCCTTGCTTGATCATTTTGGTTGGTTCAGGAAGGCTGGAGAACCAGGCAGGGCAGCCCTACTGTCTCAGCTTTCAGGCCAGAGGGGTCTGGCATGTGCACAGTGGATCAGAGGGTGGAATACATACCTCTGTAAGGAAGTGTCCACTCTGCCTCAGTTCTTCTGAACATGAGGGTTGGAGCTTGTCACCGGGATCTGTGCAATCCTTTGAGGAAGCATCTATATGCCTTGTAAGTAGTCATTGCCCGGCTGTTTTTTTGTTTGTGTTTGTGTTTTTGTTTTTCTAGAAAGAACATGAAGTTTCACGTGGATAGGGAGAGGTGAGAAAGATCTGGGAGAAGTTTGGGGAGGAGAAAATAGAATCAGAATCCATTATATGAAAAAAATTGTTAATGTTTTTAAAAGGTGTGAGAATAAGAAAGGATGACTAGGAACAGAGTTAAATGACATGTTTTGTGGAAAGGTCACAATAGAACTATTTTGTGTGATAACAGAATAAAAAGATGGGAGTTTTAAAAGATGCCAAGTAGTAGCTTATATACAAAGAGGAGAGAAGAACATTAGGTAGTTCGTGTGTTAATCAGTTTGATTGACTCGTCCCACATTGTATTCATAAATTCCGGCATTTTGTGCGCTACAAATATATACAATTATAATTAAAGATACTTTCTAACATAAGCAACCTAAGAAGGAAGTATTAGGCAGATGTGCCTCTGCATTGGTTTCTACTTTGGTCAAGGAAGGAACTGAGTGTACCTGGTGAAGACAGTGACAGCCACTGTCCTTTAGTGTGTCCCATTTTTATGTGTCTGAATGAAAACTTGAACCTTTCCTAGTTTTTGTTTTTACATCTTTTTGTAGTGCTGGGAACTGAACCCAGGACACCTTGAGCTATATGCTTTGGCCCAAATAAACTTTCTGTAGTATTGTTTTTGTTGGTTTTTTTTTTTTTCTCATGTGTTCAGATTGTCTTGTTTAGCCTACAGCAGCCCCTTTGAGTGACCTCTTGTGTTCTTCAGCCAGGATCCATCCCAGTCATCTTTGAAACCTTCTCTCTCTTCAGGTAACAACAAAAAAAATTTCTCCAACTCTGTAAATTTCACACTCCAAACTTTAATTCATCCATTTCTCCAAAGGTTCTTGGTTGCCTTTACTGTGATTTTTGTATGGAAATATTTTTCTCTTTGTTCTAATATAAAACATTTTCTGCACAAGCATGATGACCTGAGTTTAATCCCCAGAATCCATGGACAGAGAATCAGCTCTACAAAATTATCCTCTGACCTGTACACATACGCAGTTCCATGGGATGCCTACACACACACACACACACACACACACACACACACACACACACACCCCTCTAACTATGCTGGCTAGTCTTATGTCAGCCTGACACACAAACTAGAGTTATCTAGTACTGTCAATTTAGAAAATACTTTCATAAGATTCAGCCGTAAAGCATTGTCTTAATTGGTGATTAATATGGAAGAGTTCAGACCATTGTAGGTGATTCCATCCCTGTGCTGGTGGTCCTGGATTCTACAAGAAAACAGGCTCAGCAAGCCAGGAGGAGCAGGCCAGTTAGCAGCACTTCTCTGTGGCCTCTGCATCAGCTGCTGCCTTCAGATTCCTATCCTGCTTGAGTTCCTCTTCTGACTTCCTCTAAATATGAACTGTGATATGAAAGTATAAGCTAAAAAACCCTTTTTCTCCCCTATTTGCTTTTGCTCATGATGTTTCATCACAGCCATAGTAATCCTGATGAAGATATCCCTCCCATATCAGACATACACATCACACACACACACACACACACACACACACACACACACAGAAATGATAACATAAAACAGCTTTTCTGTGTTGTTTAAAACTTTTAAAGATAATTTCGTTTCAATTATGTGTATGTGTTTATGAGTATTTGAACTGTGGAGGCCAGAGGCCTACAGGTAGCTGTGAGTGCCCTACTACCCAGTCACCCCCATGACGTAGGCCCTCTGCAAGAGCAGTGTGCACTTTTAACTACTGAACCTTCCATCGAGCCCCCATTAAAAATTTCTAGTGTCTGTCATTTTATTTTTTTATTTTTGGATATTTACTTTATGTACATTTCAAATGTTTTCCCCTTGGGAAACACCCTAATCCATTCCCCCTCCCCCTGCCTCTGTAAGGGTGCTCACCCACCCACCCACACCCATCTTCCCTCCCAAGCATTCCCCTACACTGGGACATCTAACACCCTCAGTCCCAAGGACCTCTCCTCCCACTGATGGCCAACAAGGCCCTCCTCTGCCACATATGTGGCCAGCACCATGGGTCCCTCCATGTGTATTCTTTGGTTGGTGGTGGTCTAGTCCCCGGGAGGACTGGGGGGTCTGGCCAGTTGACACTGTTGCTCCCTCCATGGGGCTGCAAACCCCCTCAGCTCCTTCACTCCCTTCTCAATCTCCTCCATCCAGGACCCCACGCTCAGTCCAACGGTTGGTTGCCAGCATCCTCCTCTGTATATGGCAGGCTCTGCCTGAGCCTCTCTGGAGACAGCTTATCATACTTCCATCAGCAAGCACTTCCCAGCATCCACAAGAGCGTCTAGGTTTGGTGGCTGTATATGGGATGTATCCCCAGGTGGGGCAGTCTCTGGATGGCCTTTACTTGAGTCTTCTCCACACTTTGTGTCCATATTTCCTCCTGTGAGTATTTTGTTCACCCTTCTAAGAAAAACTGAAGCATCCGCATTTTGGTCTTCCTTTTTCTTAGGCTTCATATGGTCTGTGAATTGAATCTTGGGTATTCTGAACTTTTGGGCTAATATCTACTTATCAGTGAGTACATACTGTATTTGTTTTTTTAAAAGAGAGTTAACTCACTCAAGATGATATTTTCAAGTTCCATCCATTTGCCTGTGAATTTCATGAAGTCGTTTTTAATAGCTGAGTAGTATTCCGTTGTGGAAATGTACCACATTGTCTGTATCGATTCTTCTGTTGAGAGACATCTGGATTGTTTCCAGCTTCTGGCTATTATAAATATGGCTACTATGAACATAGTGGAACATGTGTCCTTATTACATGTTGGAGCGTCTTCTGGATATATGACCATGAGTGGCATAGCTGAGTCCTCAGGTAGTATTATGTTCATTTTTCTGAGGGTCCACCAAACTGATTTCCAGAGAGGTTGTACCAGCTTGCATCCCACCAGCAATGGAAGAGTGTTCATCTTTCTCCACATCCTTGCTAACATCTGCTGTCACATGAGTTTTTGATCTTAGCCATTCTGACTGGTGTGAGATGAAATCTCAGGGTTGTTTTGATTTGCATTTCCCTGATGACTAAGGATGTTGAACATTTCTCTAGGTGCTTCTCAGCCATTTGAGTTTCCTCAGTTGAAAATTCTTTATTTAGCTCTGTTCCCATTTTTTAATAGGGTTATTTGGTTCTCTGGAGTCTAACTTCTTGAGTTCTTTGTATATATTGGATATTAGCCCTGTATCAGATATAGGATTGGTAAAGATCTTTTCCCAATCTGTTGGTTGCCATTTTGTCCTATTGACAGTGTCCTTTGCCTTAGAAAACCTTAGACTTTTCCCCACTCTCTCTTCTATTAGATTCAGTGTATTTGGTTTTATGTGGAGGTCCTTGATCCACTTGGACTTGAGGTTTGTACAGGGAGATAGGAATGGATCAATTTTCATTCTTCTACATGTTGACTGCCAGTTGAACCAGCACCATTTGTTGAAAATCCTGTCTTTTCCCCACTGGACAGTTTTAGCTCCTTTGTCAAAGATCAAGAGACCATAGATGTGTGGGTTCATTTCTGGGTCTTCAATTCTATTTCACTGATCTACCTGTCTGGCACTTTACCAATACCATGCAGTTTTTATCACTACTGCTCTGTAGTACAGCTTGAGGTCAGGGATGCTGATTCCCCCAGAAGTTCTTTTGTTGTTGAGAATAGTTTTTGCTATCCTGGGTGTTTTGTTATTCCAAATGAATTTGAGAATTGCTCTTTCTAAGTCTGTGAAGAATTGAGTTGGAATTTTGATGGGGATTGCATTGGATCTGTAGATTGTTTTTGCCAAGATGGCCAATTTTACTATGTTAATCCTGCCAATCCGTGAGCATGGGAGATCTTTCCATCTTCTGAGGTCTTCTTCGATTTCTTTCTTCAGAGACTTGAAGTTCTTGTCATACAGATCTTTCACTTGTTTGGTTAGAGTCACACCAAGATACTTTATATTGTTTGTGACTATTTTGAAGGATGTCATTTTCCTAATTTCTTTCTCAGCCAGTTTATCATTCCAGTATAGGAAGGCTACTAATTTGTTTGAGTTAATTTTATGTCTGGCCACTTTGCTGAAGTTGTTTTTCAGCTGTAGGAGTTCTGTGGTGGAGTTTTTTGGGTCACTTAAATATACCATCATATCATCTGCAAATAGTATTGTTTTGATTTCTTCCTTTCCAATTTGTATCCCTTTGTCCTCCTTTAGCTGTCTAATTGCCTCACGTACTATATTGAATAGATAGGTGGAAAGAAGGCAGCCTTGTCTAGTCCCTGATTTTAGTGGGATTGCTTCAAATTTCTCTCCATTTAGTTTGATGTTGGCTACTGGTTTGCTGTATATTGCTGTTTGTTTGCTGTATATGTTTAGGTATGGGCCTTGAATTCCTTATCTTTCCAAGACTTTTATCGTGAACGGATGTTAAATTTTGTCAAATGCCTTTTCAGCATCTAATGAAATGACCATGTGGTCTTTTTCTTTGAGTTTGTTTATGTAGTGGATTACATTGATGGATTTCCGGGTATTGAACCATCCCTGCATCCCTGGGATAAAGCCTACTTGATCATGGTGAATGATTGTATTTATGTGTTCTTGGATTTGGTTTGCGAGAATTTTATTGAGTATTTTTGCATCGATATTCATAAGGGAAATTGGTCTGAAGTTTTCTTTTATTGTTGGGTCTTTGTGAGGTTTTGGTATCAGTGTAACTGTAGCCTCATAGAATGAATTGGGTAGTGTTCCTTCTGTTTCTATTTTGTGGAATAGATTGAAGATATTGGTATTAGGTCTTCCTTGAAGGTCTGATAGAATTCTGCCCTGAACCTATCTGGTCCTGGGCTTTTTTTGGTTTTGAGACTTTTAATGACTGCTTCTATTTCTTTAGGGGTTATGGAACTGTTTAGATGGTTTATCTGATCCTGACTTAACTTTGATATTTGGTATCTGTCTAGAAAATAGTCCATTTCATCCAGATTTTCCAATTTTGTTATGTATAGGCTTTTGTAGTAGGATCTGATGATTTTTTTAATTCCCTCAGTTTCTGTTGTTATATCTCCCTTTTCATTTCTAATTTTGTTAATTTGGATACTGTCTCTGTGCCCTCTGGTTAGTCTGGCTAAGGGTTTATCTATCTTGTTGATTTTCTCAAAGAACCAGCTCCTAGTTTTGTTGATTCTTTGTATATAGTTCTTTTTGTTTCTACTTGGTTGATTTCAGCCTTGAGTTTGATTATTTCCTGCCATCTACTCCTCTTGGGTGTATTTGCTTCTTTTTGTTCTAGAGCTGTCAAGTGTGCTTTTATGCTGCTAGTGTATGTTCTCTCCAGTTTTGTTTTGGAAGCACTCAGAGCTATGAGTTTTCCTCTTAACACTGCTTTCATTGTGTTCCATAAGTTTGTGTATGTTATACTTTCAATTTCATTAAATTCTAGGAAGACTTTAATTTCTTTATTTCTTCCTTTCCCAAGTTATCATTGAGTAGAGCATTGTTCAGCTTCCATGTGTATGTGGGCTTTCTGTTGTTTTTGTTGCTGTTGAAGATCAGCCTTAATCCATAGTGATCTGATAGGAGGCATGGGATTATTTCAATCTTTATATCTTTGAGGTATGTTTTGTGACAGATTATATGATCGATTTTGGAGAATGTACCATGAGGTGCTGAGAAGAAGATATATTCTTTTGATTTAGGATGAAATGTTCTATAGATATCTGTTAAATCCATTTGTTAAATCCATAACTTCTGTAGTTTCACTGTGTCTCTGTTTAATTTGAGTTTCCAAGAGCTGTCTGTTGATGATAGTGGGGTCTTGAAGTCTCTCACTATTATTGTGTGAGATGCGTTGTGTGCTTTGAGCTTTAGTAAAGTTTCTTCTACGAATGTGAGTGCCCTTGCATTTGGAGCATAGATGTTCAGAATTGAGAGTTCTTCTTGGTAGATTTTTTCTTTGATGAGTATGAAGTGTCCTTCCTTTTCTTTTTTGATGACTTTTGGTTGAAAGTCACTTTTATCCAATATTAGAATGTCTACTCCAGCTTGTTTCTTGGGACCATTTGCTTGGAAAATAGTTTTCCAGCCTTTTACTCTGACGTAGTGTTTGTCTTTGTCACTAAACTGCATTTCCTGTGTGCAGCAAACTGCTAGGTCCTGTTTATGTATCCAGTCTGTTAGTCTATGTCTTTTTATTGGGGAATTGAGTCCATTGATGTTAAGAGATATTAAGGAATAGTGATTGTTGCTTCCTGTTATTTTCGATGTTATTTTGATGTTTGTGTGGCTATCTCCTTTTGAGTTCGTTGATAGGTTACTTTCTTGCTTTTGCTAGGGTGTAGTTTCCCTCCTTGTGTTTGGGTTTTCCATCTATTATCCTTTGTAGGGCTGGGTTTGTGGAAAGATACTGTGTAAATTTGGTTTTGTCATAGAATATCTTGGTTTCACCATCTATGGTAATTGAGAGTTTTGCTGGGTATAGCAGCCTGGGCTGACCATTGTGTTCTGTTCTCTTAGGGTCTGTATGAGATCTGCCCAGGATCTGCCCAGAAGCTTTTATAGTCTCTGCTGAGAAGTCTATGCAATTTTCTCCTTACTGCTTTGAATATTCTTTCCTTGTTTTGTGCATTTGGTGTTTTGACTATGTGATGGAAGGAATTTCTTATCTGGTCCAGTCTATTTGGAGTTCTGTAAGCTTCTAGAATGTTAATGTTCATCTCTTTCTTTAGGTTAGGGAAGTTTTCTTCTATAATATTGTTGAAGATATTTACTGGCCCTTTTAAGTTGGGAATCTTCACTCTCTTCTATACCTATTATCCTTAGGTTTGGTCTTCTTATTGTGTCCTGGATTTCCTGGATGTTTTGGGTTAGGAGCTTTTTGCATTTTGCATTTTCTTTGACTGTTGTGTCGATGTTTTCTATGGTATCTTCCTCACCTGAGATTCTTCTATCTCTTGTATTCTGTTGGTGATGCTTGCATCTATGACTCCTTTTCTCTTTCCTAGGTTTTCTATCTCCAGGGTTGTCTCCCTTTGTGATTTTTTTTATTGTTTCTATTTCCATTTTTAGATGCTGGATGGTTTTGTTCATTTCCTTTGCTTGTTTGTGTTTTCCTATAATTCTTTAAGGGATTTTTGTGTTTCCTCTTTAAGGGCTTCTAGCTATTTACCTGTGTTCTTTTGTATTTCTTTAAGGGAGTTATTTATTTCCTTCTAAAATTCTTCTATCATCATCATGTGATGTGATTTTAAATCTGAGTCTTGCTCTTCTAGTGTCTTGAGGTGTCCAGGGCTTGCTGTGGTGGGAGAGCTTGGGTTCTGATGATGCCAAGTTGCCTTGGTTTCTCTTCTTTATGTTCTTGCCCTTGCCTTTGCCATCTGGTTATCTCTGGTATTAGCTGGTCTTGCTCTCTGACTGTGGCTTGTCCCTCCTGCAAGCCTCTGTGTCAGTACTCCTTGGAGACCAGCTCTCTCTGAGAGGAATTTGGGTTTATAGAGCTCTGGTACAGGGTCAGCTCTGGGTTGCAGACAGAAACCAGAAGGATCCTGTCCCCAGCTGTTCCTTGGTTCCTGTGTCCTGATGGTTCTGCAAGGAATTGATCCCTTGCAGAGATCAGATTCCCTCTTGATCAAGGAATTTGAACAAAAGTGGTGGTCTTGCCTGTGCTTGAAGGTTTGTCCGTACTCCTGGGAGACCAGCTCTCTCTTGGCACTATTTGGGTATGGAGCCCTGTGACACAGGATCAGCTCCCCGGCCACAGAAGGAAACCAGAAGGCTTCCCCTCTGTCCCTGTTTCCTAAGGGTTCCAGGTGGGTTACTCTGAGCAAAGGTGCTGGTCTTACCTCCACTCATAGGTCTGTCCACATTCCTGGGAGGCTTGTTTACTCACAGCGCTATTTGGGTGTGGAGCTTTGTGGCACAGGCTCAGGTTCCCAGCCACAGATGGAAACCAGAAGGCTCCTGTCCCACACTGCTCCTTGGTCCCTTTGTCCTGAGAGTTTTGGGAGGGTCCCTTTGAGCAGAAGTGCTGGTCGTACCTCCACCCTTGTGGGGCGATGGAAAGGAATAATAGAAAGAACACATCAAACCCTAAAGGCCCAACTCTTAAAACAAAAGGCAACCACCCATCCCCCTAATGTCCAATTAATGATGGCTCTGACTACACTAAACATATTTAACATCTACAAAAACTCAAAACACCTCTTATTTCCCTCCATTGGCACACACCAAAATTAATCCCCTATATCCTAGTACCATGGCAAGGAGTGCATGAAGCTTCTGGTAACGTTTCGGGAGAGCAGACCTCTTCCCGAGCAGCAGTGTTACAGCTTTTATGATAGAAGCTCTCATATGACAGAGTAGTTCTCACACCTTTACTCCTTCTTGATAGGATCTCTCATATACAGTTTGGGATGGTCTAATATACAGTTTGGGATGGGTCAGGGTCTGACAACAGATACTTCTCATTGGCTTGGTCTGAGAGTTTAGGGATACCTCATCTGCATGTGGGAGGGCTTGGTGTGCTGCTCCTATGTGACAGACCTCTTTACATGGGGCTGTGGGGGTTGTAGCTACTTGACAGGAACCAAGGGCCTCCCAGGAGTGTTGGCAAAATGCCTTCTGGTCCCTTGCAGGGCTAACCCCACTGGGTCACCCGGGGTTAAGCCTGTGCTGGACCAGAGGTCAGGCTGCCTGTCACAGTCCACAGCCCCACACACCCTCAGGCTTGTCCACACTTCAGGAGAAGCTAGCTCTCTCCTGTCTCTGTTTGGGTACGGAGCCCTGTGGTACAGGATTAGCTCCATGGCTGCAGTTTGAAACTGGAAGGCTGCCCTTTAGTCCCTGTGTCCAGAGAGTTCCAGGCAGGTCCCTCCAAGCAGAGGTACTGGTCTTACCCTGTTCCCTGGTTTATCTACACTCCTGGGAGCTCTTTCCCTGTGCTAATTGGGTTATGGATCCTTGTGGCACAAGCTCAGGTCCCCAGCCACAGATGGAAATCGTAAACATGTCTGTCATTTTAATACTGACATTGTGTTCCACTGTATGGACTTAATTTCCCTAATCATTCTCCAACTATTAGATACTGACTTGCTCTCATAAATGGTGCTTTAGTGAACAACTGTGTGTTCAAATCCTTAACCTCATTTAATGTCATTTCCTTATAATCTATTCTAAAAGTTGAATTCATAGATCAGAGAGTGAGAAGATATATAGAGCTGTGGGAACCCATTCCTAGATTGCTGTCCAAAAAGCATTATGCTTGTAATTTTGCCAGCACTGAGCATGTTTCACACTTTGTTAGTGTGGTGGGTTAGGAATAACTGTCATTGTTTCCATCCAAGTTTTTATTCTAAACATATTTTTACTGTGTTAATGTAGTCTGTCCCCTAGGTTATTATTTGCCTTTTAGTCTGACAACAAGATGTTGGGGGGGAGCTGTTATAGGTACATTAATGATTATAGTGTATGTGCATTTGTAAGCATGTGTGTGTGTGTGCGCGCACATACACACTCTCTCTCTAAAAAGAAAGGAGGATTTAGAAGTTCAGGGTCATATTGGAGTACAGTCAGTTTGAGTCCAATCTGGGATATATGAGACCATGTCTCAAACAGGTGCCAGAAGTAAAAGGAGTGTATATGTTTAGTTTATATAAATCAACTTTAATCTGAGTTTAATAATGTAGTTGTTTCATTGTGCAAGAAACAATAGCAAAGGTGATTAATGTACCATGTAGTTATCAGGTCAGTAAGCACTGTCTGCCCTCCTCTCTCACCCTGTGATCTGCAATGCTGTGTATGGTAGGACCCTCCTTTCCCAGCACTGCTTATCTATGAGGGCACAGGCTGCTGGAGTCTCACAGTCACTGCTGTAATCACTTTTGATTTGGGGCTCAAACCTTTAAAAAAAAAAAAAAGGCTCCTCCAGAGCCCTGCTGTGGGACTAGGGCAGCAAAGCTCCCACTAACCACTCAGCCAGACTCACACAGAGCTGTGGTATGAGACAGTGAATGGAAGAGAGGGGTCATCTGAGGACAGGAGCGTGGTCCAGCAGGGACAGCCTCAGAGTGTGCAGTTAACACCATAAAACTGCTCTATTCTCTCTAGAGATGATGCTCCTGTAGGCGTGTATTCTGATGCCTCCTCCTACCCCCTCTCCCTCTCCTCCTGGTAGTTCTCCCTTCCCCCTGTAGTTCTCTCAGGTCATCCATTACTCTCCCTCTGCCCTTACTCTTCACTCAGTAAGTTACCTTGTTCCTTCCAAATGAGAGGCTCATCCTTAGCGTAGCTTCAGCTCCAGAAGTCTCATACCCCACCCCCATGTGCTTACTGAAGCTTCCCCGGGCTGAACCCAATGCTTGGTCAGGAAGAACAGGGGCAGAACTTAATTTAGTCTCCTAAAGAGAAAATGGAAAAGAACGCTTAAAAAATGATTAACAAAAACAAAAAATGACCTAAGATGCAAGCTTGGCACAGAAGGACGTTACTTTTATTTTAGATAATACAGTATGACAGGAGAGAAATGATTTGTGCCAGCTTGACTCTGGACCTTGTCCACTGTTGAGCAGTAAAGCTCACCATTATTGTGTTAAGAAACATTTATTTGGCTCTCTGTGCCTGGCCTGTTCTACAGAAGGAGCCACACTGTCTATAAAAGGTTCTGCAGGATGGATGCTGCCTGTGCCAATTAATTTGTAAGTTAGTTTACCTCACTTCAAAATGATATGCTCCCCACCTGCCTCCAAGCTAACTTATGTTTCTAGAAGATTCTCAGTCGCCATGTTTGTTTTGGCTCATGTATTGCCCCTGCTTTCTTCAGATTTAGTTTATACGTGCACACACACACACACACACACACTTTTTGTTTTTGCTTTTTTTTGAGACAGGGTTTCTCTGTGCAGCACTCTCTGTCCTAGAACTTGCTCTGTAGACCAGGCTGGTATCAAACTCAGATTCACCTGCTTCTGCTGCCCGACTACTGAGATTAAAGGCATACCTCCCAGCTCATTTTTTTTAAATTCAGGATTGTATAGGATTAAGTTCGGTTTTGAGGAATAATAGAAAATTTGGCTTTATGGCAGTCTTCTCTATTGGTGGAGATAGGAACTGGGAGGACTCTTCATTACTGGAAATAAAATACTGCACTGTTTTATTAAGCATGATCAGTGGGACCAGCTTGCCCTGGGATTAGACTTAAAAGGACATTTTCTCCTTGTGTAAGCAAAAGCTGTTTGTCTTCCTGGCCTTGTCTTCGTGGTATACTGTGTTTGGAGAAGACACATTATTTACCTGAGGCAATTTGCTGGTAGGCAAGTCTGTTGGTGCATCTTGATGCATACATGAGGCCTGGAACTAAAACCAACTCCAAGGCTCCAAGGCGTATTCCTGGGTAGTTCTGGCTGGGGCCTTGAATGGTGTAGGAGGCTCAGCTTCAGGGTGGCCAAGACATGAACTTATGCAGCCAGTAGATATGCCCAGGGCTGCTAGGACATTGAGAAAAAGGCTCAGGCGTGTTGGTGAGCTGATGGAGCACACTGTCACTGCAGTGAGGAATCTTCATGAGACTCTTACCACAGACACAGGTGAGCACTCCCCAGCTCATGGCCCCAGTGGTGGCATACCGAAGTAGACTTCAGAAGAGGAGACTATGGGATATGTTTTTTGATTTTCCTTCTTCAGATACACAAACTGAGTGAGCCTCCAATGTTCTTGATCACTTAGGCACATTTAACAGCTTCAAGAAGAAAGTCTTGGTTTTTCAAAATTACTCCAGCAATATACCTTAGATCTGTTTTGCATTTTCATGTACCCAGCCTATCACCAATTGGTTATCAACTTGACAGGATCTAGAGTCACCCAGGAGTCAAGCCTCCATACATACCTGTGAGGTATTTCTATACCCCTGCCTGTGAGGGATTATCTAGTTTTGTTGTTTGTTTAAACTTCCAAATTTCAGTACTTTATTAACAAAGGTCATAGGTCTTAATAATAACATTGAAGCAACATTTTGATTAATATGTGCCATTTCAAACAAGTTGAAGAGGCAGAACAAAGCATTAACTACGTATGTGTGTATGTATGCATGTATGTATGTATGTCTGTGCACTTCCCACAGAGGTGGTTGTAGCAGCTTGCTGTGAGAATGAGCTTTGTCCTGTCTTGAAAGCAAGTTTGTAAATAGTAAAGGTAGGGTTGTCTATCTGTATATATATCATGCATCTGTGAGGAATTGTCTTGATGAGGTTAGTCTTTCCTAGTTAGCTTCTACTGTCAACTTGACACAGTTCAGGATTATCTGAAGGAGTCTTGATTGGGAGATTGCCACTGAGTGGCCTGTGGTGTCTTTGAGAATAAGTGCCATCATTAGAGAGGTTAGATGGGCCTGGGCTATTTTTCAAAGGTAACTGAAAGCTGTGAATGGTGATGTATGCCTATAATTCCAGCACTTGGGAGCAGGAAGCAGAAAGACATCTGTGAGTTCAAGGCCAACCAAATATATATCAGGCTTCACAGTGAAAGTCTGGAGAGAGGGAGGGAGGGAGGGAGAGAGGGAAAGAGAATATATTGTATATATATGTGATATATATTCCACATGTAATATATATGAGAAAACAAGCTGAACAATCAAGAAATCTTGTGGCAATCAATATCACTCTCTTCTGTGAACACAATATGACCAACTATTTCAAGCCCCTTCTGCCTTGACTTCCCTGCTCAGATGTACAATATCTTAAACTGTGAGCCAAATAAACCCTCTTCCCTAAGGTGCTTTTGCCAGGGCAGTTTGTCATAACAATAGCAGTAGTAACTGAGACAACTCTGTTTCTAACTCCAAGTGCTTTTTCACACCTCTGCCTTGGTGATGCTAGCTGGCCATTGTTGTTTTTCTGTATTATTACGTTTCTAGCTCCTGGTGCAATCCTTGTAAGTCAGCATTGGCTTTTAAAAATGAGTGTCAATCTTGACACTCTACTGCTTCAAAATTCCATTCGAATAAAAATCTCTGACTGGCCTAAGAAGCCTCACAGAACATTCCAGTCTGCCCTCTTATCCTTTCTTGCCTGTTCCATTAACTAAGATACTTTCTGCTTCTGAAACGAGGATGATCATTCCCACCTGAGAGACAGCGCACTAGTCATTACCTATGCCTGTGGTACATTACTTCTGAATTTTGTTTCCTCAGGGCATCTCCAAGAAACAACCGCACCCCACGCTGACAACATATTTTGTGTGTTTGGGAATTTCATACATTGCACCTTGATTCCCATGCCTCCCAGGTCTACCCATGCTTGCACACCTACCCCAACCCCACCTAAAACCCACCAAGTCTAACATGTATTGTCCAAATACTCATTGAAGCATAGTCAAACTGGGCAGCCCCTTAAAGAAAACTGAATCCTTCCCCGCCTCTGCCCTGCCAGAAGCCAATAACTGTGAAAAGCTACACTTCCACATTCTTACAATAGTGTTTAAGGACCCAGAAAAGCCTTCTTAAGGGTTAGGTTTTTTCTTGTCTTTTGTTTTTTCTGGTTAGCATTGACTAAAATAGTCATATTTTCTGTGGTTCCAATTAATCATAGTTAACTGTGGTCCAAAACTATTAGCTAAAATGTTGGAGGAAAACAGCAATGAGATTCCACATCATCTTGGTCTTTTTTACCCGGGATGTGATACATCCCATGCCCAGTGTACCCAGGCAGTATATGCCACCTGCCTGTCGGTCACTCAGTAGCCATCTCAGTTATCAGACCAACTACTGCAGTATCACAGTGCTTGTGTTCCAGCCTGTGATGCTGACTAGTATGTATAAAGTACCTTGTTTGATCCCTAGTGTCACAAAAGAGAGTAACAGAACCAGAACTGCAACAGAGGCAGTGCTTGTGTCCAAAGTAATCCTTGCTTTGTTTTTAATAGTCTTAAAGACAGTCATCCTGCCAATTTTATTATAGTATATTATTGTTCTTATACTTTAGTGCTGCTTTAATTACTCTCTTACTATGAATAATTGAAAAATGAAAGTGTATTATGGGTGTGTATGTGTGTATGTGTATGTGTGTGTGTGTGTATGTATGTATATATGTATGTATAGGTAAAACTATAGCTCTAGAGTCTAGGATGTTCAAACTTTCAAGCTTCAGCTGGAGTCCTGGGAACACATCCTTAGTAGATAAAGTAGAATTATTGGGTCATCCAATATCTTCTTGGTTATTTTTATTTAACTGTCTGTCTATGGTCCCTCTAATCTAAGATAGCTACCAGTATATAATCTAACTTAAGGTGTTTAAGTAATGACAGAAAATAGATAACCAAATGACTTTGTAGCTGTGAATTCATTCTTGTAAGTTTTTTCCCAGGACGAACCTGCAATTTTGAGTTTTGAATGGATGCTCAGCTCCTAGAAGAAAACCTAGTACATAAACATCTTCTGTCGAATGTTAAATGAATGAAAAAACTGAAATGAATAATTGGAAAGGTGCCAGAGATGTGCTTGCCTGTACTTCCTAAGGCTATGGAAGAATTCCATCTCACCTGTGATGCAGAAATATTTTCAGTGCTTCAGTGTTCCCTGGAGGCAGTCAGTGTGCAAACACTTGTGCAGGGTTTCCTTTAATGAAACAGCCTTCTGAATTATATGTACTGTTTCCAATGTATAGATGGGAAAATGGGCACAGAAAACTTACATAAATGCTATTTAAGCCCAAAATACAGAATCTCTGATCATTTGATGTTAGATAGTAAAGTATTATGTTATGCCAAACCAGAGAAGCAGGCTTGTGAAAATTAAAATGTTTCCAGATAAGGTTCTATGTGTTTTGGAACAATAGCAACAATGTTCAATCAAATGGTAGAAACCATCCTTTCTTCCTCTTTTCCTATTCAGAGGAAAGTTGGTAGTTTTTGGTAGCTTTTTTTTTTTTTCAGTAATGGTTGTTAGTAAATAACCAGATTATAAATGATGAAATATAGGAGCAAGTATGCTAGTGATCTAGGATATATAGATAGTAATATAGAATACCTTCCAGCTTGTACAAAGGGAGAGAGATAGAGAGATATAAGCTTTTACTAAAGAGCACTTAAGAGAACCAATAGCAACTAATGTATAATCTCTCAGAGGGAGAATACAGCTGTTTCCTTTGGGAACTGGGTTTTTGTGCATGTTTCAAACACCCCACCACCCGAGTTTACATCTTCAGCCACAAAAAACTCTATTCTGCCCGTTATTATTTTCTTGTGCTCGCCTGGAATAAAATGATTCTGGGACATATGACAAGCATGTGTTGAGTAGGTATGAGTCTGAGGTTTCATGAGACATCAGATAGGATTTCCCCTTAATAATCGCCTTTGTAAATCTGGGGTTCAGGTAGATCTTGAGTTCAAGGTGAAAATTTGGAGTCATCACATCCTATGGAGGCAGCCGTTTTTCTGAACTTCATAGGGTGTCTGGCTTTGGAAGGTACCCCCTCCCCCTCCGGCTTTCAGAAGACCTGGCATTTGTGTCTTTGTGGCTCCATGGCAAACAGATGGAGATTGGTTCTAAACCGACCTGCTGAGCCTGGGTATAAGGCTTTCAGACATGAAATCTTGATTAGCAGTAAATGTTAATTGAAACAGTGAATTATTAACATGCTTTTCCATAAATGATGAATGTTGCTGTTGGCTCCTTTACCCTGGTGGTATCGTAAAACTTTCCAAGAAATTGCTTTGTCCAAGGAAAACAGAGAGATGGCTGCATTTGATGGTATTTGTGAGGATCTTCTTATGTTCTGTGGCCAATCCTGATTGAGGATTACACTGTCCTTTCTTCTAGAATCCTACATCACCTCAGCCAAACAAGCAAGTCATTTTTTCCATAGAAACAAAATACTGTTGAGTGATCTCATCCAGTATCCTCACTTCAGTTTGCACCAATAGCTGATGACTCCCACCATTAACCCCAGACTAAGAATTTACCCTGTACCCCAGATTTATATATACATTGAGAAATGTATTGCTGATTTACTACTGAGAAATTCTATCTGATGTCTCATGGAGCCTTAGATTTATATCCAGTAAGCAAATACTTGTCATGTATCTGCCTACCATACGTCCCAGCAGTCCCAGCAACATTTAATCCAGGCAGGCACTAAGAAAATAATAATTAGCAGGAGAATAGAGTTCTCTGTGGCTGAGGATGTAAGCTCTGGGTGAAGTGTTTGAAACATGGCAATAAAGGCCCAGGTTCTACACAGCATCCCATAACATAACAGGCCATGATTGTGGGCATACAATCCTTGTATCTGCCTATAATCACAGAATTCAGGAGGCAGGGGCATGAGAATCAGAAGGTCAAGATTATCCTCAGCTACATAAGAGATTCGATGCCACCCAGGGCTCCATGAGACAGTGCCTCAAATAACAATTTCTAGAATGATTGGAGAAGGAATGAAATGCTTAGGAGTTGACCAAAATTGTGCTGCTTTAATCATCAAGCATGTATTATGTAAAAGCTAAGAAAAATTATAAATTGTGTCATCACCATCTCTCTTACCCAGGATTATACATTTAACTCACGTGAATTACTGGACTCATACATGGAGACAAAAATAACTGTAAGATGAGTTTCTGCAATGAAATCCTAGGCATATAGGCATAAGCAAGCAGTGAGTTCAAGGTATCTAAGAAAACCATGATACACAGTAGAGCAGCAGATGGGAGAAAGATCTGGAGTCCTCAGAACTCTGTAAAAGAGATAGGATAGGCACTCGATTATAAAGAATAAAGAGGTCTTGAAACTCAGAGAAATTTGTATTCCCCTCAAAAATAGGCAGAAGTAGTGGGCATTTGAGAAAGGAAAATGGCAAGGGTGAAGCGTGGGGGTGAACACATGGCTGACCAGGGACTAGGTTCTAGGTTATAAAGAAAGTATAAGCAGCAGCTGTTTGGCAAGTTATAGTAAATGTTCTCTGATCTCAGAGGAAAGGCATGTATGCTAGCCTAGTGGAGCAAATTGGAAGACAGAAGGTTTAGCAAGTACAGTTTTCAGAACCACTTAGTGCTTTTGGGGGTGGGGGGAGCACAGGAGTTTACATCAACCAGCCTTCTGCCTAGCAGCAACAGTCTTTCTTTTGAATCCAGAAACTCTGCTCCACAGGGATAGTCTGCCTTTTTCTTGAACTCCTGTGATTAAACTGGATTTAGGAAAATCCCCAAATATGTGGCTTAGGGACTTGGGCATAAACAAGAATAGAATGTGGTTTGTTGGCACAACTCTCATTGGAAAAATAGCCGAGCTAGAGAAATAGTTCCCACTCGTACCCCAGGCCATAATCTAGCTTTTTTCAGGTTTGTGCGCATACTGCTCAAGAAACATGGAGTGTGTCAAGCCAATAATAGGCCAATAATGCCCTAGATTTTCCTTTGAATTCAGTAGTAATTCACATGGGAGCTTGTGAAGAAACTGCTTATTCTAAAAATATCTTTTGGTACTGTGTCTGTCTAAGCATTTGAGATCAAGACAAATCAGATATTGTTGCTCCATTTTGCTAGCCTGTAATGAAAAACACATATCCAACTATAGTTCATTTCGTTTTCTTCATTCCTGGAGCCTTGTTATTTGAAAAGGCTAAAAGACCTCAAACTAAGATTTCCTACACTGTGTTTCAGCTAGGAATTTGGGTATAAGTTAGGTTATACTTATTGGGTCCAATCAGCTGTAATTCCAAAGGACTAATTATTGTGCTTCTGATTATTTGCCATTGGCAAACATAGCCCAGAGGATGGTGGTTATTCCGCTGCTACAGCCCTAAGCCTGCTTCCCAGTTTTGCTTGTGAAGAGGTCATTTCAGCTGAAATGTGATCAACCTTCCTATCTTGACTTTCTGAACTGAATTACAGCTGTGGAGTGTGCTCTTGTTCTAAGGTGATCAGTTATATAATATTGTAAAAATCACCCCATTAGGCCCACCCTGGACCCCTTGCACAGTGTTAAATCTCCTTCTGTTTAAAGGACTTACAATGGTTTTTGTCCTGCAGTGACCATTCACAGATGGTGTAAAGGGTACATAATCAAAATAAATGAGAACCTAGCCAAAGCTTTAACTAATTCTTTTTGAGTGGATTGGAAAAGTCTCTTAATATGAAGTGATGCAATTATGTATATTTGTTATTGTTTTGATTTTCTGAGACATGATTTTATTCTATGAATTGGACTTAGAAACTCAATATGTATGTTAGATTAGACTCCAGCTTGCAACAGTCCTCTTGCTTTGGCCTCCCAAATGGTGGGATTACAAGAATGAGCCAATTACAAGAATGTCTGGTAAATGCAGTATATCTTAATTAATAAGTAGCAATTTTATTCTGTAGGCTAGCAGAGCATTCTAAGCATTGAATTGATACAGAAGCACAGGTGTTCTAATAGTCTTCACAGAACACTGAGTAAACATGTGTTTGTTAGGCCAGGTTCTAGTACATTATTTTATTCTAATAATAGTTATTTCTCAGTATTTTCTATAGAATGGCCAGTTCATTATGATTTCTAGTGCTTTTCATTCTATTGAGTGAGAGAGAGAGAGAGAGTTAGTTAGTTTCTCATGTTTAATCAACCAGCAGAGTAGGGAATTACCAATCAGAAATGTGAAATGTAGTGGGGTGATGGTTTGAAGGAGAATGTCTCCATAGGCTCATATATTTGAATGCTTGGTTCCCAGTTGGTGGCAGTAAGGATTAGGAATTATGGCCTTGTTGGAAAGGCATGTCACTGGGGGTGGGCTTCTAAGTTTCAAAAGTCCACACTTCCTTCTATCTGCCTCATGTTTGTGGATAAGGATATAAGTTCTTAGCTACTGCTCCAGTACCATGGCTCATACTGCTATGTTCCCTGCCATGATGGTCATGCAAAGCCCCAAATAAACTTTTTTTTTCTTTTATAAAGTGCCTTGTTGATGGCAATAGAAAAGTAACTAAGGCATGGTTAGTACCAGAGGGGGGGCTACTGCTATGGCATGCCTGGCAATGCGATCTTTGGAAGAATGTAGATTTTCTGTCTTTGGACTAGGAAACGTTGTTGAATGTTCTAGGGGGCTTAAGGGGTCATCCTAGTAGGAGCTTAGAAGATAATTATGCTGAGCACAATGAGACTGTGGAGGGCTAGCTCAAGTGATTTCAGAGGGGAAAAATATTAGCAACCAGGCTAGAGACTAGTCTGGTGAAATTTTGGCAAAGAATGTGTCTGCTTTTTGCCCTTGTCCTAAAATTTTACCAAAGGCAACACTGAAAAATAATGGATTAATTTAGTTGGCAGAGTAGATTTCAAGATGGCCTAATATTCTCGGCTACTTATTAGTAATCATTCTTATACAGCTCTACAGCGCAAAACAGATAGCAGGGCAAGAAAAGAATACAAAAAGTACAATTTAAGCACCAGGAAATTTATTGTTGGAGCCTCTGCTTGCTAAAAAGTGGTAAGGAGAGGCCTGATGTAAAATGGAATAAAGGGGATAGTCACCTTAGGGCTGGACCCCACCAAGCTAATTTTGTAGCTTGTGAAGGGAATAAAAAGACCTGAAGGATTTGCTGTTCCTAAAACACAGCAGTAAATCAAAGTTTATGAAAATGTAATTCAAGAAGGTGGCCAGGGTCCATCCCAAGCAGGCAGCTGAACTTGGCATCATAGGCCATGATTCTGGCTTTAGAGTCATGAAGAATACAGGTATAAAGAGGTTGTGGAATATCTGCTGTGGTTAAAGAGAGTTACTGAGGCTCTAAGGAGTTTCCTTCATGGAGGCCCTAGGAGGTCATTTCATGGAGCTGTAAAAATGAAGCCTAGGTTATGTTGGAAACCCCAAGAAGGTGGAGATTTGTGGTGTCTGCCAAAGAGGTAACCACAATCAGAAAGTGGAACCAGCCAAGAGAAAGAAGTGTGTTGTGGTCAGTAAAGTCAGAAGGGTAGATCCATCGAAGTACTTTCGCATGAGACATGGAGCTGCAGAATTTAGAGTTTGTCCTGCTTGATTTGAGTCTTGCTTTGGTCCAGTATTTTGTCACTGTGCCTCAATCCTACATTTTATAATGGTAATGTATATTCTGTGCTGTTGTAAGTTGGAAATGTGTAATTTGGTTTTTGATTTTGAATTTACAGGGGGTTACAGTTAGGAGATTGCCTTGAGCTTGAGAAGAGACTGTCAAAAGGTAGGGGGAACATTTGAAGTCAGACTAAGTGCTTTTTATATTATATGGCCACAGGCCTGTGGGGTTCAGGGAGTGGAATGTGGTGGTTTGAATGAGAATGCCCCAATAGACTCATGTATGTGAATGCCTGGTCCTCAACTGGTGGAACTATTTGAAAATAATTAGGTGTATCACTGACTTTTCAGTTTTCAAAAGTTTACACCATTCCCAATTATCTGTCTTTGCCTTGTGCTTATGGATAAGAACATAAACGCTTACTGTTGGTCTTTGTGGGGCTTTGGTATCAGTGTAACTGTGGCCTCATAGAATGAATTGGGTAGTGTTCCTTCCATTTTTATTTTGTGGAATAGATTGAAGAGAAATGGTATTAGGTCTTCTTTGAAGGTCTGATAGAATTCTGCACTGAACCCATCTGGTCCTGGGCTTTTTTTGGTTGGGAGAATTTCAATGACTGCTTCTATTTCTTTAGGGGTTATGGGACTGTTTAGATGGCTTATCTGATCCTGATTTAACTTTGGTAATTGGTATCTGTCTAGAAACTTGACCATTTCCTCCAGATTTTCCAATTTTGTTACGTATAGGCTTTTGTAGTAGGATCTGATGATTATTTTTAATTTGCTCAGAATCTATTGTTATATCTCCCTTTTCATTTCTAATTTTGTTAATTTGGATAATGTCTCTGTGCCCTCTGGTTAGTCTGGCTAAGGGTTTATCTATCTTGTTGATTTTCTCAAAGAACTAGCTCCTGGTTTTGTTGATTCTTTGTATAGTTCTTTTCATTTCTACTTGGTTGATTTCAGCCCTTAATTTGATTATTTCCTGCTTTCTACTCTTCTTGGGTGTATTAGCTTTTTTTGTTCTAGAAATTTCAGGTGTGCTGTTAAGCTGCTAGTATATGCTAAATCCAGTTTCTTTTTGGAGGCACTCAGAGCTATGAGTTTTCCTCTTAACACTGCTTTCATTGTGTCCCATAGGTTTGGGTATGTTGTACTTTCAATTTCATTAAATTCTAGGAAGTCTTTAATTTCTTTCTTTATTTTTTTCCTTGACCAAGTTATCATTGAGTAGAGCATTGTTCAATTTCTAGGTGTATGTGTGCTTTCTGTTGTTGTTGTTGCCCTTGAAGACCAGCCTTATTCCATAGTGATCTGATATCTTCTTATATCTTCTTATATCTGTTGAGGTTTGTTTTCTGACCAATTATATGATCAATTTTGGAGAAGGTACCATGAGGTGCTAAGAAGAAGGTATATTCTTTTGATGTAAGATGAAATGTTCTATAGATATCTATTAAACCCATTTGGTTCATAGCATCTGTTAGTATCACTGTGTCTCTGTTTAGTTTATGTTTCCAAAATCTGTCCATTGTTGAAAGTGGGGTGTTGAAGTCTCCCACTATTATTGTGTGAGGTGCAATGTGTGCTTTGAGCTTTAGTAGAGTTTCTTTTATGAATGTGGGAGCCCTTGCATTCGGGGCATAGATGTTCAGAATTGAGAATTCTTCTTGGTAGATTTTTCCTTTGATGAGTATGAAGTGTCCTTCTGTACCTTTTTTGATGACTTTTGGTTGAAAGTCAATTTTATCCGATATTAGAATGGCTACTCCAGCCTGTTTCTTGGGGCCATTTGCCTGGAAGATCCAATTTCCCTTATGAATATTGATGCAAAAATACTCAATAAAATTCTTGCAAACCGAATCCAAGAACACATCAAAATGATCATTCTCCATGATCAAGTAGGCTTCATACCAGGGATGCAGGGATGGTTCAATACCTGGAAATCCATTGATGTAATCCACTATATAAATAAACACAAAGAAAAAAACTACATGGTCATTTCATTAGATGCTGAAAAAGCATTTAACAAAGTTCAACATCCCTTCATGATAAAAGTCTTGGAAAGATCAGGAATTCAAGGAGCATACCTAAACATAGTAAAAGCAATATACAGCAGACCAGTAGCCAACATCAAAATAAATGGAGAGAAACTCGAAGCAATCCCACTAAAATCAGGGACTAGGCAAGGCTGCCCTCTCTCTCCCTATTTATTCAATATAGTACTTGAAGTACTAGCTAGAGCAATTAGACAACAAAAGGAGGTCAAAGGGATACAAATTGGAAAGGAAGAAATCAAAATATCACTATTTGCAGATGATATGATGGTATACTTAAGTGACCCGAAAAATTCCACCAGAGATCTCCTACAGCTGATAAACACCTTCAGCAAAGTGGCTGGATACAAAATTAACTCAAGCAAAACAGTAGCCTTCCTATACTCAAAGGATAAACAGGCTGAGAAAGAAATTAGGGAAATGACACCCTTCACAATTGTCACAAACAATATAAAATAATCTTGGTGTGACTCTAACCAAACAAGTGAAGATCTGTATGACAAAAACTTCAAGTCTCTGAAGAAAGAAATCAAAGAAGACCTCTGAAGATGGAAAGATCTCCCATGCTCATGGATTGGCAGGATTAATATAGTTAAAATGGGCCATCCTGCCAAAAGCAATCTACAAGTTCAATGAAATCCCCATCAAAATCCCAACTCAATTCTTCATAGACTTAGAGCAATTCTAAAATTCATATGGAATAACAAAAAACCCAGGATAGCAAAAACTATTCTCACCAAAAAAGGACTTCTGGGGGAACCAGCCTCCCTGACCTCAAGCTGTACTACAGAGCAGTAGTGATAAAAACTGCATGGTATTGGTTCAGTGACAGGTAGGTAGATCAATAGAATAGAATTGAAGACCCAAAAATGAACCCACACACTTATGGACACTTGATCTTTGACAAAGGAGCTAAAACCATAGAGTGGAAATGGTTTTACTCTGGTCAACATGGTTACCATGGTCAAGAAATGGTGCTGGTTCACCTGTCAGTCTACATGTAGAAGACTGCGAATTGATCCATACCTATCTCCCTGTACAAAGCTCAAGTCCAAGTGGATCCACATAAAACCAGATACACTGAATCTAATAGAAGAGAAAGTGGGGAAGAGCCTCAAACACATGGGCACAGGGGAAAAGTTCCTGAACAGAACACCAATGGCTTGTGCTCTAAGATGAAGAATCGACAAATGGGACCTCATAAAATTACAAAGCTTCTGTAAGGCAAAGGACACTGTAGCAGAAAACAGCAACCTACAGATTGGGAAAAGATCTTTACCAATCCTACATGTGATAGAGGGCTAATATCCAATGTATGCAAAGAACTCAAGAAGTTAGACTCCAGAGATCCAAATAGCCCTATCAAAAAATTGGGAACAGAGCTAAACAGAGAATTCTCAACTGAGCAAACTTGAATGGCTGAGAAGCACCTAAAGAAATGTTCAGCATCCTTACTCATCAGGGAAATGCAAATCAAAACAATCCTGAGATTCCACCTCACACCAGTCAGAATGGCTAAGATCAAAAACTCAAGGAGTTTGCAGCCCCTTGGAGGGAGCAACAGTATCAACTGGCCTGACCCCACCCCCCCACCCACCCCCCCACCCCCGGTGGTCCCGGAGACTGGATCACCACCAATGAATACACATGGAGGGACCCATGGTTCTGGCCACATATGTGGCTGATCAGGGTCTTGTTAGTCATCAGGGTGAGCAGAGGCCCTTAGGCCTGAGGGTGTTAGATCCCCCAGTATAGGAGAATGCCAAGGAGGGATGAAAAGAGTGGATGGGGGGGGGAATACCCCCATAGTGGCAGGGGGAGGGGGGAGGGAATGGGGACGTTCCAAAGGGGAGATCTGGAAAGGGGGAAACATTTGAAATGTAAAGAAAGTATGAAAAAAAAACTAAGAAAAAAAGAAAAGTAAGCATGCACATGAAAGGTAATGTGGGAACCATAGTGATTACTTGATACTATTGAAATTAGACTAGAAAATAAGCAAGATATTTCATCACAATAGCAGTCCTGGAAAGATTATTATTTAAAAAAAAAAGAACATCAACTCACAGCTACTCCTCTAGTGCCATGCCTGCCTACCTGCCTGCCTGCTACCAAGCTCCTGCCATCCTGGTAGTCATGGACTGACCGTATTAAACCATAAGCCCCAAATAAACTCTTTTTTTCCCCTGTAAGTTGCTTTGGTTATGGTGTTTTCCATGGCAATAGAAAAATAACTAAGACAGGTAGCTAGGATGTGGGCTCAGAAATCAGAATGCTGATGTTGTTGTGTCTGTCCAGTTTGACTGAAAAACCTTTTCTTGTATGCAGAAAACCCAGTTATAGTGACTCTATACTTACAGCTGTAATGCCTTAGTCAGCAAGTAATAGTATATGCTATTCTGTGACACCCATGGTTGCAATAAACTATATGGATCTGGTTTTGTGCTTCTGTTGTATTTCTTTCTTCCATTATTAATGTGGTTTTGTGAGCTATTTTGACCTTTCCTAGCTAGCAAGAAGATGTTTCAAGACAGTGGCTGTGCTGCCATTAAATTACCAAGAAAAACTCTGATGTTGGTTGTTACAATGCAAAGTTTATGATGTCGCAGTACAACAGAAGGTAAATATCAGCAGGAATTGGTGGACGTTCCTTGACATTTTAAATGGCATTATAAACATACTGCAGACCAGCAACCATTCGACAGAACCTGAAAAGAACTCTGAAGCTTGTTTAATTTATACCATCACTCTCAAGAGAATACTTTCTGTACTAAGAAGGCTTTGCCTATACCTTTTTATTTTGCATTTTTAATTTTAATTGTAGATTTTTTTGTTTTATGTTTTTAGTATTTTAGATGGGGTCTATATAGACTGACATCAAAGTGAATAAGAAGTTTAAGATAATTTTGAATTTCTGATCTTCCATCCTCCATCTCCTGAGTACTGGGATTGCAGGGCACACACCATTACTCTCATTTTAAGTGGTATTCAGGATTGAGCCCAGAGCCTGTACCTTAATAAAGCTGTACTGTTTCTATTACCCACTTCCCATCTTTGTCCTGTTCCACATTTCTTGAGATCTTTCCCAGCATTTTGTTGTCGATTTTATAAACTCTGTTGCCAATGTTTTCTAAACATTGGCAAGCTTCTCTTTTATGCAGTGGTTTTTAGTTAGTATGGCTGCTCAGGCCCTTGATATCCTGCTACCCTGATCTCTTCACGCTTGGAACCTATGATTAGATCTTTGTATTATCCCACTGGTCATCATTTTTATGCCCCATGCTTGGATTTTCCACTACATAACTATTTGAGATTTTTACAACTTTTCCCGTTCCAAAACAAAGCCCTTCCTTTTATCTTGATATTAATCCAATTATGTTGCCACATTTTGTTCTTTAATTCTTTGCTACAGAAGTCTGTTATGTTTGTTTTAGGCACAGGAGGGACATTCCTCTCAAGGAAGGACACTGTGTGGTAGGGAGCAGAACTGACAACAGTGGGTGCCTCTGTTATAAATAAGCAGCTACAAAGTTCCTTTAGGCAAACGGGGTGGTGGCAAGAAGCAAGACTTCTCAGAGGGAAAGTAGCATGGATCTTGGCAGGTCTTAAGAGATGGCAGACCTGTTATTTTTCACAAGTGTTGGTCACTTAACTATTTTTAACAGATTTATTGAAATATAATTTACTATTCATGGATTTTAATGAATTCATACACATGTACTTCTAATACCAAATCCAACTTAAAATTTATCCCCAAACCTCTTACATGCCTCTAGTACAGAAGAATCATTAATTTGTTAATTTACTCTCTTTTTCCATTGACACATATATACATACATTTACATATTCTGAACATTTCACTTAAATAGTACCATATAATAATTGGGATTTTGTCACTGGCTTCTTATGTTTCTAAAGCTTATCCATGTGGTCCTGTAAGTGTTTCATTTCTTGTTAATACCAAATACTACAATGTTGTATGGTTAGGCCATACATAGCACAAAGGAGGTCTGATTTTTTCCTAGTTGGGGTTGTAAAGAATAAAGCTGATCCAAATGTTTAACCTTTCATATTGACAAAATTTTTCTCATCTTTTGGGCTAGTATCTAGAATTCCCGAAAATACAAACACTCCATGTTTAATTGTTTGTAGAGCTGCCATGCTGATTCCAAAAGTGGCTGCATCATTTTCTGTTTGCCCATTACAAGTTTTACTTTCTCTTGGAGCTTACTGCATTGTTACTGTCTGTCTTAGCTGTGTGAAGTGGGAACTGGCTACTGTAAAACGTGTTTTACTGAACTTAAGATTTCCAGTATCTAAGGATAGCCAGCACAGAGAGGGCACTTTACATTTCAGAACTGAGGACATTACCACCACCACAGAAACCATACAGGCAGAAAGAAAGAACAGAATTCAAAGGCAGCAGCCTAACGAAAATTAGTTGTATTTTGTAAATAATTGGAGACTGAGCATGTTGAAACATCACTCTATGTAGAGTCTAGCTACCTCCCAGCCACACACCCCAAGTTACTTGACAATATTTGGCCTGTCTAGGGTGGATCTGCTCTGTCAAGCCATGTTCCTTCTCTGTTTCCTCTCTCCCAGTTTTCTCTTCTCTTCCTTCCTCCTGTATGGTTTCACCCCCAAGCCCCACCCGACCAAGCCTAGGAGCCTCTACTCTGCCTGCTTCTCTTCTGTCCAGTTATTGGCTGTCTAGCCTTTTTAATTAACCAATAAACTTTAACTTGGAGAGCAAGGTTTACACAACAAAAGCTGCTGTACATGAGAATGCAGTCGTCTGAATAGCAACCACTTCATGAGGTTCAGAATTTAGCATTTGTATACACAGCACCAAACCTACTCCCAACACCCTGTAATTAGATACTTTGTGTTTCTATGATAAAACACCAACATGACCAAGGCAACTTATGAAAGAAAGATTATATTTGGGCTTACAGTTCCAGAAGATCAGAGTCCATAATGATGGAGACAGAGGGCAGCAAGCAACTGTTATGGAGGCTAAAACAAGCTGAGAATTTGTGTTTTAAACTGCATACTCAGAGCAGAGAAAGAACATTATTCTTGGCACAACACAAGGCTTTGAAATTTCACCCCATCCCCAAAGATGTTCTTCCTCTAGCAAGGCCACACCTCCTAGATCTCCCAGAGCAGTGCCATCAACTGGGACCCAGGGTCCAAATACATAACCTGTAAGGGTCATTATTATTCAAACCACCACAGACCTTGTCTCAGAAACAAAACTTAATTACCAAGGTGTGATGGCACACACCTCTAATGTAGTATGCAGGAGACAGAGGCAGGCCGATCTCTTGAGTTCAAGGACAGCCTGGCCAGTCTGGCTAGGGCTGCGTAAGAGGAAAACCCTATTTTAAAAGTTAACACATGGGCTGGGCAGTGGTGGCTGACGCCTTTAATCCCAGCACTCGGGAGACAGAGGCAGGCGGATTTCTGAGTTCAAGGTCAGCCTGGTCTACAGAGTGAGTTTCAGGATAGCTAGGGCTATACAGAGAAACCCTGTCTCGAAAAACCAAAAAAAAAAAAAAAAACCAAATTAACACATGGACTTACTTATGGTGTCTTTGTAAATATATCTTTTATTTTCCTGATGTAATTGTCATCTCAGAAATTTACTGCCTTTGTCTGCTAACCTAGACCCAGTCCTGGAAACTTCTAGCCTCCGTATAATCTTATCCTTGGCCTAGAATGTTTTCAGCCTCTGAGACTTGATACTGAATAAGCTCCCAGAGATTCAGGGCAGAGGAGCTTAAGCAAAAAAAAAAAAAAAAAAAAAAACACAGGAGATGTTTGGGAGGTGAATAAACTGTCATATATGATACTGTAATGTTAGGTACATGATCTATACATTCAACCACTATGAATTTATTGAAGCAGAGAGAACCTTAATATATGCAGACTGTCTCAGGGTAGAGCACTGACTGCTGACACAGTATAACTGTTACAACGACCTGAAACAGGCATGCTGGAGGAAACAAGGAAATGGCAAGGGAAAAAAGATGGAAACATCGCAGCTGAGTGGTTGTGACAGCAAAGGCGTATACAGGGATCTTTGGGTAATAGTTTATTTCCTGTGGGGATGTGGGTTACTAATTTGGAGGCCACCCTGGGTTTGGAATCACTCAAGTAAATCAGTGGTGGGTGGTGGGAGCCATGTTTTTCACTGTTATAATGTGAAGTTACAAGTAACTAAAGGACAGAGCCCAGCTCAATTATTTTGTAATTAGTTAAGGAACATCAGGAACCCATGATTAGCCTAGTAGCAATACACAAATATTTATAGATATGTGGAGATATCTAGATTAGTATGTATGCATTTGTTTTCTTACTCTGTCATCATAAGGAACCTAAAAGCAATGACCCAACTAGCAGTGAACATACCTAGAGTCAGATCTTACTTTCAATACTGTTTTCCAATAGAAAAGGCTCTTTTTAAAAACATGGTGTTTTTAGAATCTAAGCTGGAAATACACAAGATAAACTCTGACTCTCTTTTAGTGCCAGAAAGGAAATGAGTACATGCAGACCTCCACAATCCCAACAGACATCAAAAGTACAGAGATGTCAACTGAAAGAGTCCTGTGTGGCCAAAAGTAGAACAACTTGAGCCTCAAAATAAATATTGTTGGATTATAAGCTGAATACTAAAATAAATACCCATCAGTTCATTCTGTTGTATGTCTGCAATCGAAGGTAAAAATGAATGATGGGGAAGAGCCAAATCTCCTGTGTAGAGGTTTCCAAATAATTATTTAGAGACCTTAAGACAATGGAGCATGACATCTCATTTCAAGAGTAGGGGTTCACTTAGTGACTCATTTCAAGAGAGCAGCATGGAAATGGGGGAGGGGATTAGCCTCACAGTGCAGCAGCCTGACAAACTCTGCCTCAGTGGACTAATCATTAACCACATTGACAAATAGGCTGAGAGTGTGCACCTTTGAAAGAACTTTATAGTGAGTGTGTCTGTATGTGTAGTATGTGTATGTGTGTCTGTGTGTATTGTGAACACATGGAGATCAGAAGGAGACTTGGTTCTCTTCTACTGTATGAGTTAAGGCTAGAGCCTATGCATTCAGACTTGATGGCAGTTGCTTTACCCACTGACCCGGCTTGCTGGCCAGTACCGTAGGTGTAACAATGCTGCCTTACAATTGTGGTTCTCTTACTACCCAGTCTAATCATGAAAAGTCAGACAAATCTCAACTGAGGAAGAACTGCCCACAAAATACTTGATCAATGTTTTTCAGAACTGCCGAAGGTCATCCATCACAAATAAGAGAAGCCTGAGAGATTGTCAGAGTTTGGAGGAACCTAAGGACATCTGACAACAAAATTTAACATGATTCTATATGTGTCCCTGGGTCAGAAAAAAAAAAACAACCGGGAAAATGTGAATTAATTATGAACTTCAATTAATAATCACAAATACAATTAATTAGAAAAAGATTAATATTAAAAGACAGGGCCAGTGAGATGGCTTAGCAGGTCTGAGTACTTGCTGCTGCACAAGCCTGAGCACCTGAAATTGATCACCAGAACCCAGGGTGGGAGGAGACAGACTCCTGAAAGTCATTCTCTGCCCTCCACACACCCACTATGGTGTGAGTACACACACTCTCGTACATCCACATCATATACATAGTGTGTACACATGCACACACACGTTAATGATAAAGTAAAATAAACGTTAAAATAAGGATTAAAGACCTTTATCTGCCACTGAGACATTGATGGCAATTTTGTCTCTCTCTCAATTCTAAGCTGGAAATACTTCAGCTGTGTGAATTTTACCTGCCTTCAATTGATTTTTCAAGTTACTTTGAAATAGTCAACATTGTTTCTGTTTGGGGGGGGGTTGTTTTGTTTTGTTTGTTTTTCGAGACAGGGTTTCTCTGCGTAGCCCTGGCTGTCCTGGAACTCGCTCTGTAAACTAGGCTGGCCTCGAACTCAGAAATCCGCCTGCCTCTGCCTCCCGAGTGCTGGGATTAAAGGCTTGCACCACCACTGCCCAGCTTCAACATTGTTTCTGAAGTCTGATTCACATGGACTTCTGTTCTCAGTAGGCAACCACCTCTTGTTTCTCTAATTCTTCTCTGAGTCTTCAGCCCTTTAATTTATTATTTCTTAATAAGGAAATATAGTTTTAAAAGAAATACTCCCCAGAAATCCCTGCTGGCTTGCTTGATTTTTCAAATCACATAACAGAACTTTTAGATGGTATGCAGAGCACCTTTGCTAATAGAGTCCACCTCTTATTGGGAATGTTCCTGCTATTCATTTCCCTATCATTAACATATTCTTCAGCTGTGGCAGGAGAAGAGGGGAAGAGCAGTTTCTTTAAATGCACAATAATCTGTAAGACAGGAATCAATCCTATTCTTCAGATTGAAACATACACCAATATTGGAAAGTTTCTCTCAGATATCATGGTAATCATTAGTCATGTATTGCTACCAATTTTCTAACATAATAATCAAGGTGGGATGGGACAGGATGGGTGGAGTGGAGCATGGAACATGTGTATTCCAGCCAGAACACCTCTAGTACACTAGGGGACTGACCTGTTCTAGATACAGTGAGGAGAAAGCATGACAAGCGAGAGACACTTCTGTAAGAAGTGAGAGGTGGGTTTAGTTAGTTGGGCTGTCAGGTCTTGTACGCCATGTTGAGTACACTGGTGTTTTTCTCCAAAGACTGTGATATGTGATAAACTGTCCTTTTTCACAGCTGCTTTTGTTTGGGGCAAGGAATAAAGGGACAAAATCTCTTTTGGCCAAATTATAACCCGGAGCCAGTATGTCCTCTCAGGGAGATTTGGGCTTTGGATTTTACGTTTGCGTTGTCTAACTTCTCCAAGAATCCTGCTAATTTGATCAACCTAGATCTCTGAAGATATTTCTGATCTTTACCACTCTATGGTGATGCATGGTCTGTGGTCAACAAGATTTCTATCCTGTAGGGAGTAGGCCATCTTCCTCCCATTGCTATTTCTTATTTTTTCCATCCACTTAGCCCTACATCACTTTCCTTTGCTATAAATTTCCACTTTTGCTTGTTTCTTGTTTTATTTGAAGCTCAGCCAATCTCTCCTGCCTCAGAATACCATCAGAATAGTCCTTATAGCTAATGAGATAACACTGAATGAAGCTTGCTTTTATATTTTAATAAGCATTATCAATATTTTTCTTCGACAGAAGATTCCTTGTTTGGGACCATGGCTAGATCTTCCATCTGCACTCCGAACCTCAAATTTATTTATTTACTTATTGTTTGATTGTTTCATGAATTGCCTTTGCAAAGCTGAGTTAACACTTGTTAAATAATTAATAATGCATTGAAATTCTCCTCCATAATTTTCATTAGGCTTACTTTTCATCTTAAAAACTATATTTTCCTTTGGTGATTATTTGCTTGTTTAACGGAGTCTTGCTTTGTTCTCTTTCTGTACCTGTTTATTAAGGATAGTCTGCTTTTTTGACATTTGTGTCATGTTTATATGGTGTCTATGTGTGTTGGTATACATGTTCCATGTATGTAAGACAGGGTTTCAGTCACGCCCAGAATTACACAATATGGTCTTGTAGGCCAGCTTGCCCTTGGACTCCTCATCTTCTTTCAAGGCTGGAAATAGAGGGCTGACCAGCATTTTTATATTGGTTTTAGATTCTGGTCTTCATGCCTTTATAACAAACATCTTAACGACCTGGCCATCCCTTTAACTCCGTACTCGAATTTTTTCTTTTCCTTCCTTTCCCATTCATGGTATGAATTGTACGCTGTGATTCCCAGTATTTTCTCCTTCAAGATAACTGTTGTCAACTTCATAAGCCACATTCAGAGGGCCAGTGCAGTCCACTTACTTCAGTTCTTTAGTACAGTCCCCCTCTTAGCTTCTCAATCTTGACACTTTTTCCTTCTCTTACCTGTCAGGTCTTTCTTAGTTCCTATTTCTCCATTTAGCTATGTGTTTTGTTATTAACCGACATCCTACTTTTGTGTATATTTATATTCTAACATTTAAATTTTATCTAACATTTAAATCTAACTGATTTTGGGGCTGAAGAGATAGTTCAGTGGTTAAGAGCACTGGCTGACCTTGCAGAAGACCAAAATTTGTTTCCTAGCACTCTCCTGTTCCAGGGGATCCAGTACCCTTTTATGACCTCCATGGGCATTTTCATGCATGTGATATACACACACACACACACACACACACACACACACACATGCACACACATACTCAGGCACATACATTCATATAAAATAACTACATATTAAAATTAGTTAATTAATTAAATGATCTTGGTTGTTCTTGTAGCTTTAATTATTGTGTAATAACCTGACTTCCCCCAAGTCTTTAACCTTGATATCTTAAGTATAGATATATTATAAAGATATATGTGTGTATATGTTTGTGTGTATGCTTAAATTTTTATGTTTATATTTTCAGAATGTCTTAAGCTCAATGTATTGTTGCTTTGCAATGTATGTTCCTAGAGTTCATAGAAATGTTGTTTTCTAGCTACAAAGGCTGTCAAAAATTTGGACATTGTCTCATTTTTTTTCTTCTGACTTCTAATATTAAACTTTGCCTATTCTGCTTATTAATTACTTTAAAGTCTGACACCTCATCTCAAACATCACTATGCACAGTATTCCTGCCTTGGTTCCAGTTATTATTTTTATTGCATAGTTTATTAAAGCAGATGGCTAATTCTTACCCCTCTAAATTTCAATTACATGATTATTATGAATGTCTTGCTTCACAGGCTGTGGAGATTGTCCACTGATAATATTTACTCATATACCCATAAGAGGAAAATATTAAGTAGAGAGATTAACCATATCTATCAATCAAAAAGTAGCTGACATAAGCAGTGGTCTTTGAGATGAAATGCTACTTCTGTCTTTAAAAGAAAATAGGTGATACCTTGTGTGACGCTGTCAGAGTGAAGCACAGCCAGGCAGTATTCAGAGTCTAAAAGCAGATTTTATTCAGGAATCACTGAAATAGGGAAATAGAGACATTAGGATAGAACTGGGCCCGATTCCAAGTATAACAAAAAATAGCTGGGAGTTTATAACAACAAGCAGAACGCGGGAGGGGTCAGTGGATGGAACTGTACATAATAACAAGATAGACACAGGGTTCGGGGATTCTCACTAAACTCAGTTCTTGCTAAAAGCAAGCCAGGGTGTCAGGTATTATAGGTCGGAAATTTGATCCAGTATTAAGGTAGGTCAGATATCAAGGGCAAGGGCCTCTCTGCTGATTTAGGGGATTTTGCCAAAATTGGATTATGCAGGCCCAGCAAGGATGGGCTCCAAGGTTTAGAAGAGAGCTCATTGCACCTTGAATAAACCTCGGTCAAGGAGAGTCTTTGTCAGTATACCAATTGTCAATAATATTCATAGTGCTATTAGATAATGAACAATCAATATGACAAATAAACATGAACTTCAGAAAAATGAAGATCAAATATAATGTATTTATTTATGTTTGTCAGGGGGCATATGTCCTAGTGTGTGTAAGTCAGGGGCTATCTTTCAGGTGTTAGTTCTCTCCTACTATTTGGCATCTGGTTATTGAAGTCTTTAAGCTTAGCAGCAAACACCTTTACACACTGTGCCATCCTGCCAGCCAAGATCAAGAATTTAACTGACATAGATTATCTGACATAGATTGACTGAAGAATCCAAATGTGTTATTTTGACATGTAAAAGCAATTACAATAATTGTTTGTTTGTTTGTTTGTTTTGAGGTAGGAACTCACTCTATAGGCAGTGCTGGTCTGTTATGCCCTTTGTAGATCAGGATGGCTTCCAACTCAGGAAAATCCTCTTGACTCAGACCCAGTGCTGGGATTACATGCATGGGCTTTTTTTTTTTTTTTTTTTTTTTCATATTTTATTTACATTTCAAATGTTTCCCCTTTTCCAGATCTCCCCTTTGGAACCTCCCCATTCCCTCCCCCCTCCCCTGTCTCTATGGGGGTATTCCCCCACCCACCTACTTTCATCTTCCCTCCCTGGCATTCCCCTATGCTGGGGCATCTAACACCCTCAGGCCCAAGGGCCTCTCCTCCCCCTGATGGCTAACAAGACCCTCCGCTGCCACATATGTGGCCAGCACCATGGGTCCCTACATGTGTATTCTTTGGTTGGTGGATCAGTCTTCAGGAGTATCGGTGGTCAGGCCAGTTGCCACTATTGCTGCCTCCCTGGGGATGCAAACTCCCTCAGCTCCTTCAGTCCTTTCTCCAAGCCCTCCATTTGGGATGTCACACTCAGCCCTACTGTTGCTGTGAAGTGACTCTTGGGTATTTCAAACTTTTGAGCTAATAACCTCTTAACAGTGAGTACATGCCATGTTCATTCTTTTGTGACTGTGTTACCTCGCTCAGGATGATATTTTCAAGATCCATCCATTTGTCTGCGAATTTCATGAAGTCATTGTTTTTAATAGCTGAGTAGTATTCCATTGTGTAAATATACCACATTTTCTGTATCCATTCCTCTGTGGAGGGACATCTGGGTTGTTTTCAGCTTCTGGCTATTATAAATATGGCTGCTATGAACATAGTGGAACATGTGTCTTTATTACATGTTGGAGCATCTGCTGGGTATATGCCCAGGAGTGGAATAGCTGGGTCCTCAGGTAGTATTATGTTCATTTTTCTGAGGGTCTGACAAACTGATTTCCAGAGAGGTTGTATCAACTTGCAATCCCACCAGCAATGGAGGAGTGTTCCTCTTACTCCACATCCTCGCCAACATCTGCTGTCACCTGAGTTTTTGATCATAACCATTCTGACTGATGTGAGGTGGAATCAGGGTTGTTTTGATTTGCATTTCCCTGAATGCATGGGCTTTTTAAGACGTTTGCCATGAGAACCATTGTCCTACACATGTCACATGCCTTATAAATCAGGGAAACCAAAAATAAATGCTCCTTTTCTTACATGTTACTAGATCGTATAATAACTTAACTCCCCCAAAGTCTTTAACCTTGAAATCTCACTTGATGTGTGTCTGTTCAGCTAAATTTTCCATATATGTTCACATATAAAGGTTATATGTGACCTTTCGTAAACATCAGATTTCATGCACAATATTCCCCCCTTTCTAACATGATGTTGCTAACTTTGAAAATTCTTTAGGTATCATTCAAACCCACCTTAGCATTATCTCTTCCTCAGAGCTTTCATTTACACAAGATGTTGTTTAAATGCTCCTGTCTGCACTCAAAGGACCCTGACCGCACACTAGTTGTAGCATTTATAACGGGCTGCTATCCCTGGTCTACATGCTTGCTGTCCCCAGGATCATACACTGCAAGTAGGAAATAGGGTTGTTATAGTTACCACTGTTCTCAGATCCACCCTGCAACCCGGCATCTAGTAGGTGTTCAGTATATGTCACATGTTGATTGAATGAATGGATTAATGAATGAAAGCCAGGGCTTTGCAGCAGACTTATTTGCATAGCATTTGGCAGCCAGTGCAGACAACTGCTAAACCACAAATCTCAATTTTCGGCAAGCAACAAGGAAGAGACACCTGCAATTGTTATTCTTGGGCAGCTCTGGGAAGTATTAGATTCATAAACAAAGCACACACTGCCTAGCACAATACCAGTGAATTTCTGAAAGGTGTTTTTATGACTGAAGCAAACGCCTTCAAGCTGTCTCTGTGGAAGGTAAAGTTCTCGTCATTCAGAATTGATTTTTATCTCATCAGGGACCTGAATCATTCTATAGCAGGGATGCAAAAATAAATAACACCCAGAGCTCAAGTGAACCTCTTCATGAAGACCAGAAAGATTTCCTGAATAAAGTGCCCATAACTATAGTTCCTTTGTCTGCACTCAGTAGCCCAGGCAGCTGACTAACAGGATAATATTTGCCATTCCTACTTGAGGTCTGAGAGGAAGCCAGGAGAATGAGAAATGAGAACATTTTTTGACAAGTAGTGAATGCCAAAGGAGGAGGGTACAGGGGATAACAGAATCAGTGCAATATATGTAAGGGGAAAAAAAATCACAGTATTATATATCTGAAGACATATGAACATTTATTCCAGAAAGTAGATAGACATCTTGGAAAACAACTCTTTCATATGTGTGTGTTGAGAGATGGCAATAAAAAGGAAGAAGAAAAATTAAGGCTGTAATATTTTCTTAAAAAGTAGGTAGATGGAATAGTTAAAGAATATAAATAAAGACACAGTTCTATATTTTAAGGTAGATTGTGAAGTAAACGTAAAATAGAGTCAAGAAATAAAATAACATTGAAGACAGGTTGAAAGAAAAAAAGCCTGAGAAAAGGGCATCAGGATTAAAAGCTAATAAGAGTTTCTTTACTGTCATTTTAGGATCAAAAAAGGAAAAATGGGAAATGCTTGCTGAACAGCCTGTTAACAAAGAGACCCCTCTTTGCTGTTGAGAAAGAAAATGGTACTGTTGGAGCAGAAAATGGAACCTGAGCATTGGTGAGTGCTCATGAGCTACCTGCCCACCACAACATTATTCATTATTGAAAAGGAGTATTTTAAGTCGAGAATACTGATAGGAAACTCTTTGCTAGGGAGAACACATCCCCCAAAATCCTACTTGAGATCTTTAAATTTTAATTTTTTGAGTCTTTGCACATGTTATCTGCAGCTCAAATGAGGGTGTTACTCTGGTATCTGGTGGTTTGTACGGACCTTGTTTTGCTTTAAGAAGGTAATGGTATGTCGTCTCTGTTGTCAGTATACTAACAATTTCTAATGATAGAAATTTGCTTTGAAACTTTTTTCATCTACTGTATTGTGCATTTAGTGGGTCTTCATGTCTTCATGAAGGATTATTTTTGAACTAATTCTTTAAAAGATTATCTTTTGCCATTTTCTCTTTCTTGGACTTATATTAATTATATTTTCCAAAACATTTTTCTCTCTAAAAGAGAGCATCTGGAAATTGATACTTCTGGTCCTGAAATGAAATAGACTTGCATCTGTTGTAGTTTGAGTAAAAATGGTCCCATAGATTAATATATTTGAGTACTTACTCACCATCAAGTAGCACTGTTTGAAATGATTAGAAGGATTAGGAGGTGTGGTCTTGTTGGAGGAAGTATCTAGGGGAAGAGCATTGAGATTCCAAAAATCTAAGCCAAGCCCAGTCTCTCTCTCAGCCTATAGCAGGATATAGGTCTTATCTTCTGCTCCAGCACCATACATATAGCTATGCTCTCTGCCATGATGATAATTGGACTGACTTTCTGAAACTAAGCCTCCAGTTAATGCTTTCTTTCCTAAGAGTCACCTTGGTCAGCCGGGCAATGGCGGCACATGCCTTTAATCCCAGCACTTGGGAGGCAGAGGCAGGTGGATTTCTGAGTTCAAGGCCAGCCTGGTCTACAGAGTGAATTCCAGGACAGCCAGGGCTACACAGAGAAACCCTGTCTTGAAAAAAAAAAAAGTCACCTTGGTCATAGTGTCTCTTCATAGCAACGGAACACCGAGTAAGATAACATTTTATAAAGGGCTACATATTCCCTAAGTTTGTTTTATGATTATACTATATTCTCTTAAAGAGATGAGGTTATCAGCTATTTAAGAGTATCTCTTCCAGTCGAGTTAGCCTTTTATTTTGCATTCTGTCAGTCTTGTTAGATGCTTTCCTCAAGTGTCTGTGATTCCTCTGTTAGTGGCTTTTGAAAATGAGATGGTACCATGCTAATTAAAAGCTTTACGTGCATAGGAACACAGTAGGTGCTTAGCCATTTCCATTGGTATGGAACTGAATTGAAAGGTGATATAGTTCTATTTCATTTGAGGTTTCCAAAAAGCCTTCATTCAGTTGGTTTTGGTTGTTGGTTGGTTGGTTTGAGGGTTTTTGTTTTGTTTTGTTGTTGTTTTGTTTTGGTGTTTGGTTGGTTTTTGTTATATTTTGCTTTGGTTTTTGCTTTTCTTGGTTAAATTTTTTTCCATAAATAAATCTTCTGATCTCCTATGTATATGTGTGTATATGTTCCTGTCAGCAATTTAGAAGCTGGGAGGCAAAAGGAGTGGCTGAGTCTTATTTAATTTCATCTTTTAGTTTGCAACTAAATCAGCGTGTTTGTTTGTTTGTTGATTGTCTTAGTTTTGGTTTTACTACTCTGAAAAGACACCATGACCAAGGCAAGTCTTATAGAGAACAACATTTAATTGGGACTGGCTTATAGTTCAGATGTTCAGTCCATTATCATCAAGGCAGGAACATGGCAGCATCCAGGAAGGCATGGTACAGGAGGAGGTGAGAGTTCTGTGTCTTCATCTGTAGGCTGATAGCAGACTACTGGCTTCCAAAGCCCACATCCACACTGACACACCTACTCCAACAAGGCCACACCTTCTAATTGTGCCACTCCATGGGCTGAGCACATATAAACCATCACATTGATATTGGAGTTTCATATATGCCAAGCTGTCCTCGAACTTGCTATGTTTTGAGGATGACCTTGAATTTCTGATCCTCATGCTTCTATCAGGTTCATACATGCTAGGCAAGTGCTCTTTACCAACTGATCTACATTCCTAACCTCTTCAACTGCTTATCCTGTGTTCTTGGCGGCTTCACACTGATTCCCTTATTTTATGATCACCACACTAACAAGTTTAACTATGCTGATGTGGAGGGATGGTTGGGTGGGCATTTATGGAAGGTAGAGAAGAGGATATGTCTATGTAATTAATTCTTTTGGATCCTTTTAGTCTTTTCTTTTCAAGGACCGTGCTGCATCATAAAGCTAAATCTACTTGCATTGCTGTCCTTTCTAGCTGGCTACAGCTCTGATTGGTAGATTTGTTTACATTTCTCCATTTATTTTCCCGTTCTCTAGCTGAGAATTTTATTTCTCTTTTATAACTGAGAGAAATGCATCAAGGAGGGCATCAAATAAGTTTGGGGCATTTGTCTAATTAATGTTTACTCATTTTGAAAACCTTACTGCATCCATAAAAAATGTAAAGACTAAAACAATTATCATATACCCTTCACTCAGATTTATAATTGTTACCTTTGGCTATTATTGTTTTGTCTCTGTTTCTACTTCTGTCTCTTGATTTGGGCCAGTCTTAAAATAAATAAATAAATAAATAAATAAATAAATAACCAATCTATTTTTGTTGGCCTGTTTGAAACTTAAGTTACAGTAATGATAAACTATATAGATATGTATGTCCTCAAGTTCCCCCCAGATAAAAACATCCTCTTACATAAAATTCAGTATCATTTTTATACCACAAACAAAAAGCAAACACTGACAATGATTAACTAATGCCTAATCCATATTAAAGTTTCCCAGCTGTCACTACATGTTTTTTTTCTCATTTTGTTTCTTGTTTATTTGATTAGAAAGAATTTTATTGAGTATTTTTGCATCAATATTCATAAGGAAAATTGGTCTAAAGTTTTCTTTTATTGTTGGGTCTTTGTGAGGTTTTGGTATCAGTGTAACTGTAGCCTCATAGAATGAATTGGGTAGTGTTCCTTCTGTTTCTATTTTGTGGAATAGATTGAAGATATTGGTATTAGGTCTTCTTTGAAGGTCTGATAGAATTCTGCACTGAACCCATCTGGTCCTGGGCTTTTTCTGGTTGGGACACTGTTGATGACTGCTTCTATTTCTTTAGGGGTTATGGGACTGTTTAGATGGTTTATCCGATCCTGATTTAACTTTGGTAACTGGTATCTGTCTAGAAACTTGTCCGTTTCTTCCAGATTTTCCAATTTTGTTTCGTATAGGCTTTTGTAGTAGGATCTGATGATTTTTTTAATTTTCTCAGAATCTGTTGCTATATATCCCTTTTCATCTCTAATTTTATTGATTTGCATACTGTCTCTGTGCCCTCTGGTTAGTCTGGCTAAGGGTGTATCTATCTTGTTGATTTTCTCAAACAACCAGCTCCTGGTTTTGTTGATTCTTTGTATAGTTCTTTTAGTTTCCACTTGGTTGATTTCAGCCCTTAATTTGGTTGTTTCCTGCCTTCTACTCCTCTTGGGTGTATTAGCTTCTTTTTGTTCTAGAACTTTCAGGTGTGTTGTTAAGCTGCTAGTATATGCTAAATCCAGTTTCTTTTTGGAGGCATTCAGAGCTATGAGTTTTCCTCTTAACACTGCTCTCATTGTGTCCCATAGGCTTGGGTATGTTGTACTTTGATTTTCATTAAATTCTAGGAAGTCTTTAATTTATTTTTTTATTTCTTCCTTGACCAAGTTATCATTGAGTAGAGCATTGTTCAGCTTCCATGTTTATGTGTGCTTTCTGTTGTTGTTGTTGCCATTGAAGACCAGCCTATAATCAGTAATGATCTGATAGGAGGCATGGGATTATTTCAATCTTCTTATATCTGTTGAGGTTTGTTTTCTGACCAATTATATGATCAATTTTGGAGAAGGTACCATGAGGTGCTGAGAACAAGGTATATTCTTTTGATGTAGGATGAAATGTTCTATAGATATCCATTAAACCCATTTGGTTCCTAGCATCTGTTAGTTTCACTGTGTCTCTGTTTAGTTTATGTTTCCAAAATCTGTCCATTGTTGAAAGTGGGGTGTTGAAGTCTCCCACTATTATTGTGTGAGGTGCAATGTGTGCTTTGAGCTTTAGTAAAGTTTCTTTTATGAATGTGGGAGCCCTTGCATTCGGGGCATAGATGTTCAGAATTGAGAATTCTTCTTGGTAGATTTTTCCTTTGATGAGTATGAAGTGTCCTTCTTTACCTTTTTGATGACTTTTGGTTGAAAGTCGATTTTATCCGATATTAGAATGGCTACTCCAGCCTGTTTCTTGGGGCCATTTGCCTGAAAAATTGTTTTCCAGCCCTTTACTCTGAGGTAGTATTTATCTTTAACATGGAGGTGCGTTTCCTGGATGCAGCAAAATACTGGGTCCTGTTTATTGATCCAGTCTGTCAGTCTATGTCTTTTTATTGGGGAGTTGAGACCATTGATGTTAAGAGATATTAATGAAATTAGTGATTGTTGTTTCCTGTTATTTTTAATGTTGTTTATATGTTTGTGTGGCTGTCTTCTTTTGAGTTTGTTGAATGATTACTTTCTTGCTTTTTCTTGAGTTTAGTTTCCCTCCTTGAGTTGGCGTTTTCCATGTATTATTCGTTGTAGAGCTGGGTTTGTGGAAACATACTGTGCAAATTTGTATTTGTCATAGAATATTTTGGTTTCACCATCAATGATTATTGAGAGTTTTGCTCGGTATAGCAGCCTGGGCTGGCAGTTGTGTTCTTTTAGAGTCTGTATGAGATCTGCCCAATATCTTCTAGCTTTCATAGTCTCTGGTGAGAAGTCTGGTGTAATTCTGATAGGTCTGCCTTTATATGTTACTTGACCTTTTTCCCTTACTGCTTTTAATATTCTTTCCTTGTTTTGTATATTTGGTGTTTTGACTATAATGTGACGGGAGGAATTTCTTTTCTGGTCCAGACTATTTGGCGTTCTATTAGGCTTCTTGTATATTTATGTTCCTCTCTTTCTTTAGGTTAGGGAAGTTTTCTTCTATAATTTTGCTGAAGATATTTACTGGTCCTTTAAGTTGAGAATTTTCACTCTCTTCTATACCTATTATCCTCAGGTTCTGTCTTCTCATTGCATCCTGGATATCTTGGATGTTTTGGTTTAGGAGCTTTTTGGATTTTGCGTTTTCTTTGACTGTTGTGTCCATGTTTTCTATGGTATCTTCCGCATACCATAGAAGAGATTCTCTCTTCCGTCTCTTATATTCTCTTGGTGATGCTTGCATCTATGACTCCTGATTTCTTTCCTATGTTCTCTAACTCCAGGGTTGTCTCCCTTTGTGATTTCTTTATTGTTTCTATTTCAGTTTTTAATTCCTGAATGGTTTTGTTCATTTGTTTGATTGTGTTTTCCTGTAATTCTGCCCGTTTGACTGTGTTTTCCTGTAATTCTTTAAGCTGTTTTTGTGTGTCCTCTTTAAGGGTTTCCGGTTGTTTACCTGTGTTCTCTTGTATTTCTTTAAGGGAGTTATTTATTTCCTTCTTAAAATCTTCTATCATCCTCTTGATATGTAATTTTAAGTCTGATTCTTCCTTTTCTGGTGTGATGGGATATCCAGGACTGGCTGTGGTGGGAGAGCTGGGTTCTGATGAAGCCAAGTAGTCTTGTTTCTGTTCCTTGTGTTCTTGCCCTTGCCTTTCGCCATCTGGTTATCTCTGGTGTTAGCTGGTCTTTCTCTCTCTGACTGTGGCTTGTCTTTCCTTCAAGCCCAGGTGTCAATATTCCTTGGAGACCAGTTCTCTCTCCTGGCTGTTCCTTAGTCCCTGTGTCTGGAGTCCTCCTGTTGCTGGCTTTTCCACACAAGTAGGCAGCTCGCTTTCTCCCTGCACTGTTTGGCTATGGAGGCCTGGTGGCCCAGGCAGAGGTCTCCCACCACAGGTGGAAACTGGCAGGCTCTTACCTCCCAGCTATTCCTCAGTCCCTTTGTCTGGAGCCCTCCTGTTGCTGGCTTTTCCACACAAGTGGTCTGCTCGCTTTCTCCTGGCCCTGTTTGGCTCTAGATCTGTTTTAAATGAGGCACCTCCTTTGATAAATGGTCTAAATGTGGAGTGATACATTTAAAGAATATGAATTACATGTTCCCCAGTCAACAATTACCTAGTTAACCAAATCTGTTCATGATCCTCATGTAAATCAGTTGAGAAATTTTGGTTGTAAAATGGTAATTTTCTAATTCTCCCAGTCCATTTTATTCCTTTATCATATTCTTCCCTAAAGGAGAACACTCTCTCTCTATCATGATTTACATGTATGTGTGAATTATTATGGACTTAGAATTTATTTAAATACCTTTTTATCTATCTATCTATCTATCTATCTATCTATCATTTCATTCGGTAAACTAGGCTGGCCTAAATTTGTTTAAATACCTTATCTATCCATCCATCTATCTATCTCACTAGGTAGACTAGGCTGGCCTAAAACTCATAGCAATCCTTCTGCTTCCATCTCTCATGTGCTAATTTACATGCTTGTGCCACGATGTCCAGCTCTACCATTCAATCTTGACATTTGAAATCATTGCAGGATATTCAAAAGAACTAGAATTTCATTCTGTTTTACTGTTTGACCTTTACCCACCTGCATCTAATCTTCCTTGCAAATGTGTGATAAAATTTTAAAACCTTTTAAGCTTTTTTGAAATCCCATAGTTATTGAAGGGTGTTTGTTTCTACTACTTTCCAGTTGTCTCTTGGAACCCAACCTGTGTGTGTTAAGATGTGGGCCCCTTTTCTTTCCAGGGTGCACTTTTACGTAAAACCAAATCTAGCAATCATGATAGTGCTCACTAGAGTCAGGGAATTTTCTCTGATTGTGGTTCAGGAAATGTGTTTCTTTTTTCAACGAGAACAGCAACTTAGCAAGATAATTGATCTGTGGTAAGAAAACACAGCCCCTGAGTGTTCTGTACGTGTTTTCCTACACTCTTTTCTTCCCACTCTTGGCTGTTAGGTCTTTCGTTCTGGCTGCATGGATTTAAAGTTCTTTGAATTAGTAATCTGAGAAATTAAGTAACTCTGTCTTCCTTTGATCTGATGATGAGAGACATGTCCATTTCCATCTCGGGGATACTGCCTCTTGTCACTCCAGGGAATTTGTTTTATATTAATTTCTTTAGTGGCATATGCTTAAATTTTTCACATCTGTTTGGCCTCACAATATTCACAGGCTGGATTGACATCGGTGCCACTCATCAGATGTTGTTCTCAGATGCTTGTATAAGACTGATGGTCTTGTAACAGAGCATCCTCATGGGTAGGTACCAGTCCCACACAGATGTACAACACTGTTGAGATCTTTAAGGTATGACAGCCTCACATTAATCTTCAGACCATGCCAGTCTTTGGTAATACTGCAGTTATCATTGTTAACTGAGAGATAGTAGAACAATTAGTTTGTTTTTTAAAAAATCTATTCAGTTTACAAAACTGTATTTTAGGTTTGTGTCATTCCTAAATTTTAGCTATAAAATGCTCCCCACATTTTTATTTTTCATATGTGTTTTCATGCTCTGTAGCTCTGGGTGGCTTAGAACTCTTTGTGTGGCCCAGGCTGGCTTTAGACTGGTAACAATTCTGTCTCTAACATGCAAGTCCTGGAACTGTAGGTCTTTTAAAACATTCTTTCCTCTTGAAAAATGGTAATGATAGTATTTTCCTTTAATGAATTTTTGGTTTTAAAGTATTTAATTGTTATGTGATATAATAAGGAGGCATCATCTCCTTATGAATGGAGTTTTAGTAAGTGCACAGCCAGAATTTATGTTAATATAATTAAATCTACAGAACAAAATGCAAATTAAAATATTAACTTAATATGGAAGACTGCATTAACACTCTTATTTGGTTTAAAGAAAGATGCTGTAAAGGGTGTGCTGTACAAACATGAGGACCTGCATTCAGATCCCAAGGATGCATATGATGTCTGGAAAGCTCCAGGTTCAGTGAGAGAGACACTGCCTCAAGAACTAGTAGATAGCAGTTGAAGACATCCAATATCAACCTCTGACCTCTACATACATGTGCACTCACCTACACACCTGCATGCACCCACATTCAGACAACACAGACACACATATAAAACGAAGATACAACATTTAGTCCTCAAAATTTTAAAATAAGAGATAAAAAAGACAAACCTGTCAAAGTCTGGGGACACTGACTGATCTGTCATTTCCCCCAAGTTAATGTTTATGTGAATTTTTTGCCTGTATCATTTCTCTAGGGATTGAGATCTCAGATTCATTTTTTTTTTCCTTATCTTGTGAGTTAGTTGCTTTGATCTGTGTTGCTATCCTCAAGAGTTCTCCATTTTATCCACATTGTTCAGCTCTCGTATACTTTTCACATTGACATTGTCTGCTTCATGTTCCTCTGACCACAAAGGTCCCCAGGCAGGTCAATAGTAATAAGCAATCTATAATCATCAACTAGATCTTTCTGGCTGTTGTCTTGACATATCATTAGGTATTTCTCACTCTACAAGTTCTCCTCTGTTCCTGGAGGTCACCTGTGAGTGTTAATGACCCTCTTAGGCTCACTAATCATGTGGCCTCATCACAGGAACAGGTGGCTCATCAGCACTGATGCTCACACTCCTGACTGTAATGTTTGCCTGTGCTGCTGTTTCCTTATCTTTACAGATAAGGGAAGTAAATACTGCAAAGCTGGAAATAATATTTGAATATAGCTATAGATAATAAGATAATGTCTAAACAGTAGGAGAATCCAAAGTAATTGACAAAGACTCATCTTATTAATTTTTAATACAGAGGTATGTTAATTATAAGACAAGTCAGTTGTAGTTTGATGTATTAACAATACAGTGTCTCTCACACACACAAACTTAATACATTGTATAAAATTAATATGGTTTCATAATGAAAATATTAAAAACGTTGATAAAAAATAAAAGCACTGAATAAGGATTAAAAGATGAAAGAGTGGATAGGTACTGATTCTGAGTAGAACTTCAGAAGGAAACTGGAAGCCACCAAGTATGCTAATGTAATAGAATTAAGCTAGTGGAAAACAACAAACATCCAGCACAACTAGGTTGGGAACTTTTCATTGTGAAAGTAACTATGTTATTTTTCCTGTTGCTATGAGAAAATATTCTAACCAAGTTGACTTAAGAGAAAAGGGATTTATTTTGGCTCAGTGGTTGAGGTTGCACTCCATTATGGCAGAGATCACAGTAGTAGAAGCTTGAAGCAACTACTCACACTGTATCCATAGCATGGAGCAAAGAGCATCGATGCTTGTGCTCAGCTTTTCCTTTTTATACAGACTAAGATCAAAACCCAGGGAATGGTGCCACCCACAGTAGGCAGGTCTTTCCACATCAATCAAGCTACTCAAGATAATCTTCTGCTGGCATACCCAGATGTCCATCTCCTGGGTAGTTCTAGATCTCATCAGGTTGACAACTGAGATTAAACATCACATTGACCAGTAATAAAATAAGTAATAAAGAAAAGAGAACAAAGTTTGAAGCCAAAGGTCTTTTCAGTAGTGAAAGTAGAGTATCACTGAAGAAAAGACAAACTCTAACAGTTTTAAGTAAGTTTGTGACTCTATGTTGGTTCCCATTCATAACTATCCTTGGCTGAATGTTTTATGTTATTCCCATTCATAATTATTCTTGTCTAAATTCATCCCAGGGCCTGTAGGTTGGACATACTTTAAATTCAGGAATATAACCTACTAGAGAAGTGTGTGTGGTAGTTTCTCTTTCCTTGTAGTCAGAGGGCACATGCAACGGTATTAATAAATGCCAAGCTCATTCACTGATTGTTTTCCAGCAGGTAACACAGAAGTTACACATAATTATGATTATTACTCCAAGACCTTATCTTAGCAATAGATTGCTTCTAAGTTTTATATTAAGAAAGAACAGGCCAGCTTCACAGAACTAATAGTGCCACAATGTGGAGGTCTGAAAATGTGTTCTGCTCCTTTATCTGCCTTAGACTGGAGAGATCACTGGAACAGAAGGAATTGCTAAACATTGTTCACTATCAGAAAGGAAACAAAGTCAAAAGAGCACCCATTAAGTGGCAACTGACACCCAGGTGGTAATTTGAGAAAATTATCTGACTCTACCACATGGCAGATTTATGTCTTGGCAAAGAGTTCCAGAACAAATGGGTGAGCACTGTTGAAATCCATCTCAGACTTCTCAGGGAAGGGCTGTTTTCACATGCAGCACTCGTTTCATGGTGTAAACTTAAAGTACAGTGGACCCAGCCTGCTTCTTTCTACGCAGATGTGAATGTTCTGCCTCTGTCTTTATTCTGTCTGATTTTCACATGCCTGCAGACCTTGCCTAGCAGATTACAAGCATTTTATGGAAACCATAGAACAAAACATAGGAAACATACATAGCAACAAATACAGCAGCATTTTAAAAGCAGCTAGTGTGTTTTGATTGCAAGGAAAACTAAAAACAAAAACAAAAACACATCTGCATGAACATACACACAAACCTGCTTTTGTGTGCACAGGTGAAAAAAGGAAGATGTTTAGCAAACCACAGATGTTTCTTTCTGGACAGTGGGATTGCCTGAGGACAGTTGTTGCCACTTTGATTGCTTTCATTTGGGTTTAAATGTCTCACATTGCCCAGGCTATATTGCTCAGAAAGATCCTCCTGTCTCCACTTTAAGAGTTCTGGGATTATAGGCTTTTACCAGCACATCTGGATAAATAGCTAGATATTTATTCTTTTTCTCTTTTTAAAACTTAAGCTTGTTTTTGAAACAATTTTATACATATACAAAACACATACTGAGGATCACAACCCCCCCCCCCATTTCCCTACCTCCCTGTTTACTCTTGTCTACAAATCTCTCCCATTCATGTCTATTAGGTTTGTTTTGTGATCCAGGGTCATCTGAAGGGTTTAGAGATATTTATTAGAGACTAATGAGTCAGGAGTAGGCACACAACTGAAGAATACCCCTTCCCAGACTCCATCAATAAACAATAGTTCTGCGGTATGGGGTGGGACCCCATGATCCTGCTCCTGTCCGTGACTGGTGATTTGCAGTGCTGGGATGGGGCAAGTCCTATGCAGTAACTATAGTTGCTGTGAACTCATTATCTTAGGGACACCCTGTGAAGGGACACCCTGTGAAGGGACACCCTGACCACAGCAACTGTTATAAAGGAAAGCACTTATGTGTCTTGCTTGCAGTTCAGATGGTTACTCCCTTGTCAGCATCATGACAGGGAGCATGGCAGCACACGGGCAGACATGGTGCTGCAGAGGTAGCTGAGAGTCCTGCATCTGGATCAGCAGGAAGAGAGAGTGACACTAGGCTTAGCTTGAGCATTTGAATGAAACCTCAAAGCCCACCCCAAGGGACACACTTTTTCCAACAAGGCCACACCTCTTAATAGCAGCATTCCCTAGGAGTCTTATGGGGCATTCTCACTCAACCCTCCACACTTATGGTTGCCATGGTGCTTCACTCCATCTTCTAGTTATCATGGCTGCTTCTGATCTCAGTCTGCTCTCCAACCACAACACCAAGAGAATCAGAATGAGCATGACCCTCCTGTCAGCATCCAAACAGTTCTGATGCAGTCTCCGTAGGAACTCTGAGAGCTGTTCCAGACAGGGTATTGTTCTCACCAGAGAGTGCTTCTGGATTGTAACTCTCTGAGCCTGGCCTGTGAAGTGAGGAAAATAATAGCACTTTTATTATAGAATCTTCTGAGAAAAATATGTAATGTGCTTAGGAGAGAAATAAACACAATTCTGGCAATTAACAAAACATAGATGCCATGTTGATGATGGTGATGGTGATGATGATGATAATGATGTCGTCGCCGCCGTCTGTCATCGTCATCATCTATTATGATAGTTCTATTCAACCCTAGGGTAAGCTTGAATTTTAATCCAGCACCCAATCTATCAAGGTGACATTGTGACACTGAGGCTGTACAGAAGTGCAAGGGTTTAAATATTTTTATTTTAAAATTACATTTGTTTGTTTATTATTTACTGATTTATTTAGGAGCAGAAACTGAAGAAATGGCCAACCAGTAACTGGTCCAACTTGAGGCCCATCCCATAGACAAGTACCAATCCCTGACACTATTGATGATACTCTGTTATGCTTGCAGACAGGATTCTAGCATGGCTGTCCTCTGAGAGGCTCCACCCAGCAGCTGACTCAGACAGATGCAGACACCCATAGCCAAACAGTTGATCGAGCTTGGAAACTCTTATAGGAAGAACAGAAGGAAGGATTGCGGCCTCTAAGAAGATAGGAACTCCACAAGAAGACTAGCAGAGTCAACTAATCTGGACCCTTGGAGTTCTCATAGACTGAACCACCAACCAAAGAACATACACGTGCTGGACCTAGGCCTCCCTGCACATATGTAGCAGATGTGCAGCTTGATCTTCATGTGGGTCCCAAACAACTGGAATGGGGGAAGGGGCTACCCCAAAAGCTATTGCCTGTACTTGGGTTATGTTCTTCTAGCTGGGCTGCCTTGTCTGGCCTCAGTGGGAGAGGATGTGCCTGGGTTCACAGAAACTTGATGTGCTAGGGTGGGGGCTTACCCAGGGGGGTCCCTCACCACTCAGAGGAGAAGGGGAGGGGGAATGGGGGAAAGGATTGTGGGAGGGGGTGACCAGGAAGGGGGCAGTGAGCAGGATGTGAAGTGGATAAATAAAAAATAAATAAAATTACATTTGTTTATGTGTTGTGTGTTTGTCCCACATTGCATGTGAAGGTCAGACGACAACTTTCAGGAGTTGATTCTCTCCTTCTATCATGTGGATTTCAAGGACTGAAGTTGGATTGTAAAGCTTTGGATGCAAGTGCTTTTAGTCACCGAACCATCTTGCTGGCCTTGTTTGTTTTTGAGACAGAATCACATGGTCTTTAATTTTCTATGCTATGATGACCTCGGACTTTTGATCATCCTGCCTCCACCTACCAAGTGTGGGGTTGGAACCTCATGTATGCTAGACAAGCACTCTACCACCTGAACTACAGTCTGGGCCCCAAGTTTTCATATGTGAATATGACGCATGCAGTGAGGAGGAAATCGAAAGAGGTGTCTAGTATCTGTGTAGACTGGTTTCTTGCTGAACCTGGAGCTAGCCAGTGGACAGCAAGCTCCGTGGATCCTCCTGCCCTTCCCCTCCATTGTTGTAGGTTTACAGGCCTCAGAGCCATGCTTTTTAAATATATCCTTGGGATTTGAACTCAGGTCTTCATACTTGTACAGTAAGAACTCCTATCTTCTGAGCCTCTCCTCTAGCTTCCTCCGTCTCCTTTTTGACTTTGAGGGTAGACAAAACCCAGCATGCCAGAGTGGAACTTAGGCTTGTTGGGAGAAATGCTGAGGTATTCTTTCTATGAAAGACGTTGAACAATGGAAATTGCAAACAAACTGAACAATGGTTGACCCACCATGTCAAGGGAAAGGAGACTGGAGAAGCATGAGCCTGATAGGAAGGCAAGGCTACCCTTGTCATTGACTGGGGTTGCTGGTGTGTTGGGACTCACAAGTGTTTCGGGAAGTATTTAAAGAGATGGAATGTATGGCACTTACTCCCGAACTAAGCCCTGGTTTTCTCTTCCCCAGCAGGCTGGCCAGCCATGCACTGGCGGGCAATGGCCAACCTGCTTTCATCTCGTGGAGACTCTGACTCAGAGCTCCATGATCTCTCTATTCAGCTCACTGGGTTCCCACTGGCGGGTCGCTACCACGCCAGCCCCATGCTTCAATGCCCCCATGGCCTCTGTGGTGCACATCAGGCAGACCCACACTTTGCCGCTGTATATTTCTCTCTTGAACCCAGATGAGCTGCCTCGTGAAGGAAAATGCAACACAAACTTAGTTCAGAAACAATGATAACTCAAGTCTCTGGATGCAACAACTAAAACCTAATCTTGTAAACCTTAGCAAAGTCTGATTCCTCTGGTGGCGAATCCTTGAAGATCCGCCATACCAGGAGACTCTACTAGCTACATTTTACCTACTACATGCTGTCCCCATTCCTAAAGGCATCTCTCTCTCTCTCTCTCTCTCTCTCTCTCTCTCTCTCTCTCTCTCTCTCTCTCTCCTCTTTCTCTCTTCTCTCCAACCCAGAAGTCTCCCCTATGCACCCAGTGATTGGCTCTTTTATTCGTTAGGGGATTGGTTCACAAGAAGTCACAGGTGTAACTCACTCCTTGTCTGAAGCCCCTCCCAGGAGGGCAGAATTAGAATACAAAAAGCCCCAGGGCTATCCACAACAACAAGAGCTTCCTATCAGAGGGTTCCATAGCACACAACAACTGTAGAAGGAGTCAGATGTAAGAGCTAATATGCTTTAAAGAGGCGAACAGGGCTGGGCTTGGTGAACAAATGTAATCTCAATGCCTGGCAAGAAGAAACATAAGATCTTGAGTTCCAGGCTAGACTGGGCTACATAATAAGACTTGGTTTTGAAATTTCAATGGAAGTACAGATGCCTCTGTGAGATCCTGATTTCACCTCCCAACAGTAGAGTCCTTGTTATGAAATATAATGCAGCAGTGGCAGCAGTAAGAGGCTATCTGGTAGGCCCATGCCAACGTGTCTCCCAGAGAAATTATGCCATTTGACAGTCCTGTTACAAGGGAGGTTTATTTGGGGGAAGGAAGGAGGTGAGGACCTGGAGAAGAGGTAGAGGCAGACAGAGCCATGAGGGCAGTGAAAACATGGAAAAGGACAGAGAAAATGAGAGGTTGGCCAGGAACGTATGAGAACAGAGAGGGAGAGGGAGAGAGAAGCGGGTAGAGAGAGGGAGAGAAAAAGGGTTAACAGTCCTCTTATACTCTGCCAGGCCTCCTGCAACTGGCAGCGGAGCAGATGATGACATAATCTATTGCTAGGTCCTGGGGGAGGGGGGGCAGCCTAGCAGAATCACTTATAAATCAACAGTCTTAACCACATGCTAATAACCCTGGGTGGTGCCCTAGCACTTCAGCAACTGGACAAGACGATAGTGGGGCACACCTATAATTCTAGTACTCCAAGCATTCAGGAGGCAGAGTCAAGATCATCCTTGCATAGGGAGTTAAAAGCTAGCTTGGGCTACAAGAAACCCTTACTCAGAAAGAAAAGAGACAATATGAAAGAATGAAAAAGATGATTCACAGAATGGGAGAAATATGTGAAAATCATATTCCTGATATGACTTTAATATCTTCGTGGTATGCAAATGAAGTAAATAAAACTGACACTGGATTTCTTATCAGATTCCTCAAATGCAAGAAGATTTCATCCTAACTGTGAGATGTTAGGAGCATTTTCTTTTGACATAGAAGCAGAATACTGTATGTTCTCATAAGGAGGGAATGTGTTGCATATTAATGTGTTCAGTTCAATTTCAATGAAAAGGCATAGCTTATTGCCATTGTGAGATGGATAGAGCAAATGAAGTCCTCAGTGTGTATGTATGGTTGACATGAGCTTGGCCCTCTTGGGGGTTGGTCTGGTGCTGCTATGTATTCAAGTGGTAATTACTGGCCCCCAAGATCTGGTTGCTGCCATGAGGATGTCCTAATGTACACCAAATGATACTAGGTAAACCCTGCTCCCCAATTTAAAGTTAACTAGTTAATAAAAGGCTAGAGCCTGGGCAATAAGAAGAGAAAGAGGGAAGTTGAGGATCCAGAGAAGGGTCTGAAGAGAGACCAGAGGAGGAAGGAGAAGGGATATGGAGAGAGGAGGAGGCCTCTGTGAGAGGAGATGGACCATGAGCTCATAGCCAGGAGAAACAACAAGTACCAAGGGACATAATGGCTGGGATGTAAGTTAGATAGAAAAGCTCAAAAACTTGCTCAATCTAGGCTTACAGCTTGCAAATAAAGTGCCTGGACTGTGTGTCTTTTATATGGGATAGCTAGAATATGTAATTAATTTTACATGGCCCTATCACGGACCTCAGTATCTCAAACCCATGGGAATGAAAGGCTAGGTCAGAGTGTGGATGTTTACTGTATACAAAAATGTCCCCATGGCCTCCTCCTGTATGACTGCAACCTGAGACAGCTCCCTACTGAGGAATTCCTGATGTTTCCAAGACTTTTTTATAATGAAGGGATGTTGAATTTTGTCAAATGCTTTCTCAGAATCTAATGAAATGACCATGTAGTTTTTTTCTTTGAGTTTGTTTATGTAGTGGATTACATTGATGGATTTCTGGGTATTGAACTGTCCCTACATCCCTAGGATGAAGCCTACTTGATCATGCTGAATGATCGTTTTGATGTGTTCTTGGATTTGGTTTGCAAGAATTTTATTGAGTATTTTTGCATCAATATTCATAAGGAAAATTGGTCTAAAGTTTTCTTTTATTGTTGGGTCTTTGTGAGGTTTTGGTATCAGTGTAACTGTAGCCTCATAGAATGAATTGGGTAGTGTTCCTTCTGTTTCTATTTTGTGGAATAGATTGAAGAGTGTTGGTATTAGGTCTTCTTTGAAGGTTTGATAGAATTCTGCACTGAATCCTGGGCTTTTTTTTTTTTGGTGGGAGATTTTTAATGAATGCTTCTATTTCTTTAGGCACTATGGGACTGTTTAGATGGATTATCTGATCCTGACTTAACTTTGGCATTTGGTATCTGTCTAGAAACTTGTCCATTTCATCCAGATTTTCCAATTTTGTTGAGTATAGGTTTTGTAGAAGGATCTGATGATTTTTTTAATTTCCTCAGAATCTGTTGTTATATCTCCCTTTTCATTTCTACTTTTGTTAATTTGGATACTGTCTCCGTGCCCTCTGGTTAGTTTGGCTAAGGATTTATCTATCTTGTTGATTTTCTCAAAGAACCAGCTCCTGGTTTTGTTGATTCTTTGTATAGTTCTTTTCATTTCTACTTGGTTGATTTCAGCCCTTAATTTGATTATTTCCTGCCTTCTACTCCTCTTGGGTGTATTAGCTTCTTTTTGTTCTAGAGCTTTCAAGTGTGCTGTTAAGCTGCTAGTGTATGCTCTATCCAGTTTCTTTTTGGAGGCATTCCGAGCTATGAGTTTTCCTCTTAACACTGCTTTCATTGTGTCCCATAATTTTGAGTATGTTGTGCTTTCATTTTCATTAAATTCTAGGAAGTCTTTAATTTCTTTCTTTATTTCTTCATTGACCAAGTTATCATTGAGTAGAACGTTGTTCAGCTTCCATGTGTATGTGTGCTTTCTGTTGTTGTTGTTGCCATTGAAGACCAGCCTTAATCTGTAGTGATCTGATAGGAGTCATGGGATTAATCTGTTGAGGTTTTTTTTGTGACAGATTATATGGTCAGTTTTGGAGAAGGTACCATGAGGTGCTGAGAAGAAGGTATATTCTTTTGATGCAGGATGAAATGTTCTATAGATATCTGTTAAATCCATTTGGTTCATAACATCTGTTAGTTTCACTGTGTCTCTGTTTAGTTTGTGGTTCCAAGATCTGTCCATTGTTGATAGTGGGGTGTTGAAGTCTCCCACTATTATTTTGTGAGGTTCAATGTGTGCTTTGAGCTTTAATAAAGTTTCTTTTATGAATGTGTGCCCCGACCCGCAGGGCAGTCAGCAGGGGCCTCAAAACCTAGAGAAAAGGTATGGGAGGGACAAGAGACTGGAAGAAGGAGAGCAAGACAGGATTCTGATCAAGCTCTGTTTATTATAGGCAACAGCATGGGCTTTTAAGCAAAAAAAACCGCAACCGAAATTCCTCGTAACCATGGCAGCACAGACCTCAGTGGGTGGAGGGTCTGTAGTATAGGTTTGATTCTCCCGAAGCAGTTGACTTAGAGTTAATGTAAAACCTAAGAATGGGGCAGTATCTAAAGTTGTAAAACCTAAGGACGTGAAATATCTTAAAGTTGTAAAACCTGAGAATGGGGAAGTATCTAGGTATTTGCCTAACATAGTAATCAGCATTCTTTTCAGAGCACTGCTCCCTGCTCTGGGCCAGGTGACTTCTTTGTTCTGGGCTAGGCGGCTCCCAGCAAATGTGGATGCCCTTGCATTTGGAGCATAGATGTTCAGAATTGAGAGTTCTTCTTGGTAGATTTTTCCTTTGATGAGTATGAAGTATCCTTCCTTATCTTTTTTGATGATGTTTGGTTGAAAGTCAATTTTATCCGATATTAGAATGGCTACTCCAGCCTGTTTCTTGGGGCCATTTGCCTGGAAAATTGTTTCCAACCTTTTATTCTGAGGTAGTGTTTGTGTTTAACATGGAGGTGTGTTTCCTGGATGCAGCAAAATGCTGCATGTCTGTCAGTCTATGTCTTTTTATTGGAGAATTGAGTCCATTGATGTTAAGAGATATGAAGGAATAGTGATTGTTGCTTCCTGTTATTTTCTGTTATTTTTATGTTTATGTGGCTATTTTCTTTTGAGTTGGTTGAAAGATTACTTTCTTCCTTTATCTAGAGTGTAGTTTCCCTCCTTGAGTTGGCATTTTCCATCTATTATCCTTTGTAGGGATGGGTTTGTGGAAACATATTGTGTAAATTTGGTTTTGTCATAGAATATTTTGGTTTTACCATCTATGGCAATTGAGAGTTTTGCTGAGTATAGCAGCCTAGGCTGGCATTTGTGTTCTCTTAGAGTCTGTATGAGATCTTCCCAGGATCTTCTAGCTTTCATAGTCTCTGGTGAGATGTCTGCTGTAATTCTGATAGGTCAACCTTTATATGTTACTTGACCTTTTTCCCTTACTGATTTTAATTTTTTTTTTCTTGTTTTGTATATTTGGTGTTTTGACTATAATGTGATGGGAGGAATTTCTTTTCTGGTCCAATCTATTTGGAGTTCTGCAGGCTTCTTGTATGTTCGTGGTCATCTCTTTCTTTAGATTAGGAAAGTTTTCTTCTATAATTTTGCTGAAGATATTTACTGATCATTTAAGTTGGGAATCTTTGCTCTTTTCTATACCTATTATCCTAAGGTTCTACCTTCTCATTGTGTCCTGGATTTCCTGGATGTTTTGGGTTAAGAGCTTTTTGTATTTTGCATTTTCTTTGACTGTTGTGTCCATGTTTTCTATGGTATCTTCCGTACCTGAGATTCTCTCTTCTATCTCTTGTATTCTGTTGGTGATGCTTGCATCTATGACTCCTGATCTCTTTCCTAGGTTTTCTAACTCCAAGGTTGTCCCCCTTTGTGATTTCTTTATTGTTTCTATTTCTATTTTTATTTCCTGGATGGTTTTGTTCATTTCCTTCATCTGTTTGATTGTGTTTTCCTGTAATTTTTTAAGGGATTTTTGTGTTTACTCTTTTTGGGCTTCTAGTTGTTTACCTGTGTTCTCTTGTATTTCTTTAAGGGAATTATTTATTTCCTTCTTAAAGTCTTCTATCATCATCATTAGATGTGATTTTAAATCTGAATCTTGCTTTTCTGGCGTGTTGGGATATCCAGGGCTTTCTGTCCTGCGAGAGCTGGGTTCTGATTATGCCAAGTAGCCTTGGTTTCTCTTCCTTGTGTTCTTGCCCTTGCCTTTCACCATCTGGTTATCTCTGCTGTTAGCTGGTCTTACTCTCTCTGACTGGCTTGTCTCTCCTGCAAGCATCTGTGTCAATACTCCTTGAATAGCAGCTCTCTCTCTCTCTGAGGAATTTGGGTTTAGAGAGCTGTGGTATAGGGTCAGCTCTGGGGTGCAGACAGAAACCAGAAGGATCTTGTCCCCAGCTGTCCCTTGGTTCTTATGTCCTGATGGCTCTGCAAGGGTTCCTCTTGATCCAGGTAATTTGAACAAAAGTGCTTGTCTTGCCTGTGCTCAAAGGTGTGTCAGCACTCCTGGGAGACCAGCTCTCTCCTGGCACTATTTGTGTATGGAGCCCTGTGTCATAGGATCAGCTCCCCAGCCACCTAGTGAAACCAGAAGACCACTCCTCAGTGCTTGTATCCTGTGGATTCCAGGTGGGTCCCTCTGAGAAGACAGGCTTGGCCATGCTCCTGGGCATCTATCTTTCTCCCAGCACTATTTGGCTATGGATCCTTCGTGGCCCAGGCAGAGGTCTCCAACCGCAGGTCGAGGAGCTTCTTAAATGCTCCAAAATCTATCAAAGTTCACAAGCAGTATGATTATTGTAAAGCTAACCAGATGTATACTGGAATGCATATATGTAGAATATTCATGTGGATTATAAAATTTCTTATTCTTATCATATATATTAGGTTCTTTTCTACAGTGAAATTATTATGGTAGGCTAACACATCTGTCATTTCATACTTTTACCTTTTTGTGTGTAAGAACATCTAAAAACTGTTTTAGCAAATTGCAGGATGCAGTGCTCCCTCTATGGTTCACCCTAATGTTCTTGCTGTAAGCTGACCTCTAGATTTATCCTGAACAATCAAGGAGAGATGGACCATGAGCTCATGGCCAGGAGAAACAGCAAGTAAGATTTATACCCTTTGACCTACATCTTCTCAATTCACTAGCCCCTCCCTCCTCCACCTCTGCTAACAACTTTTGTGGGTTTTCTCTACATTTTGCTTTTTTTAGTTTCCCCATATGAGAATGCAGTATTTTTCTGTCTCTGTCTGTCTTACTTCATCTAACATAAACTCCAGGCTTATCCACTGTTTTTGAATTCAGGATTTCCTTCTTTTTGATATCCCATTACATGCATAAGCGATACTGTCTCTGTCTGTTCATTTATTGATGAATAATTGAGTTGCTACAATGTCTTGGTTATTGTGAATAATGCCATAAACAATGGGGTGCAGATATTTTTGTGAGGTCTATATTTCATACATACATATATATATATATATATATGAATATGATGGTTTATGTCTTGATTTTTTAAATTATATATAGTGTTTTTTCATAATAATTAGACAAATCTGTATTCCCTCCAACAGTGTCCAAGGGTTCTCTATTTTCCACACCCACACCAGCACACATTTCTCTCTATGTTTACTGTCCCTGCCCATCATATTTGTGACTTTAACTCTATGTATGATTTTATACTTTGGAAATCTCTCTTTCTCTCCCTCTCCCTCTCTCCTTCCCTCTCTTCTCTCCCTCTCCCTCTACTCCTCTCTTCTCTCCCTCTCCCTGTCCCCTTCTTCCCTCTCCCCTCCCCTTCTCCCCCCTCTCCCCTCCCCCTCTCTCTTCCCTCTCCCTCTCCACTGAGACTGGGTATCTTGTAGCTCAAGCTGTTCTCAAATCTGCTATGTAATCAAAGAAGATCTTGAACTTCTGTACCTCGTTGTCTTCACTGTGCTGATGCTGGGATTTAGGCACTGTTGTGTTATCTCCTACTTATTCAGTGCTTGAGGAGTGAATCCAAGGCAAACAGTCTACCAACTGAGTACAGCCTCATCTTTACAAGTTTTTCATTTGTATATTGATTTCTTACAGCATTTGTCTTCAATGTGACTTTCAGTACAATTCTTACTTTCTTACCTTTCTAAATTTTTCAGACTCCAAAGAAAACAGGAAGTATGTGGGGGTTGCTAGACCTGGATATTGACAGCCTTAGAGATGATCAGGACATGAGGCAGAGTTTCTCTCCTCAGTAAAGCTTTCTTTCTTAGGAGTTTTACATTTCTAGCCATCTTCTTGCTGTTAATTTTTGACCAGTGATACCTTTGCCAGAGATAATATGTATGTTTTAGATGGCCATATAGTGTCTGTCTGATGTCCTGTGTTGTGTGTAATATATAATTACATATGTCCTGTGTTGTGATGTATAATAAGTAATATTTTAGGAACTTCTGTTATGTTCACAAGAAGACATTTAAGGCATCAATACTCTGCTTGCTGTTACCTAAAGGGCCCAATAAAAACCCAGAAACAGGTCCAGACAAGTAGTGATATGTGACATTGCTTTGATGGCATTGCTAATCAGTGTAGGAACCGGTAACCGATGGAATATCTCAGTCTGGGACAACTGAGATGTATACAAAATGCATTTACTGCCTCAAATTGTGCTTAAAATTGCTTCTTTGTCCTTTAACATGTACATATAAAGGCAAGCTTAGACTTTTTGAGAAAATACATGTAAAATGAAAAGGACAAAGGATTTCCTAACATACACCTCTAAAACAAGCACGAGTGACACATACCAGTGCAGTGAGACTTAAACATCTCCAGACAAACACCAGCAGCATGTGACTGTACTGTGAGCCCTGTTCAGTAGAAGGAGATCAAAAGGTGCCTGCCTTCAGGCTGCCTTCTGACCCATTCTTCCACGTCCCTGCTTGAAATTATAGCCAGTTTGCCTACATTTTGGTCACTCCCAAGAAGTAAAATTTTCACTTTATTTTTGCTTTTGACAGTAAGATTTATAATCTATACTGCATAACTCTGCACAAACTATAAACTCTTATTAAATGTGTAGCTTTTTCCCTCGCACTGGGAGCATCAGAATTAGATGCTTCTTTCAGAGGTGGAGGCTGCTCTTTGACCATTTCCTCAGTGACGATTGACTGCTCCTGATGGAAGAGCCGAGAGTAGACACTTAGGTGTGGGGTGCACACAAACGCAAACGTCAGCACTTGCCTGACAGTCTGACATGCTGGAAGTGTTTCTAGGTGCACAAAGGACTGAGCTGACCTCCCTCTCCTGGATTCCTCACAGACCTCTCCCTGCACCAGAGCATCTGACAGGTATTTCTGAGTTCCTGCCAGATGACATGAACATCCTCTCATCCCTCAGACTTCATGCAAGTACAATTCGTTGGGGTTCTGTATCTCTAGGGTACAAGTTGGAACACAATACCCATTGTCACAAATGTCGTTCACACACATTTACATCTATTACAAAGTATGCACTATCACGAAATAGATGCTATTGCAAGCAAGCATACATGCATCACAAACAAAATACTGTCACAAAGTTCACACTATCACAAAGTACATGCAATCACAAGGACACGCTACCACACAGTACATGCTATCACCAGCAAAGTACACACGATCTCAAAGTATACGCTATCACAAAGTACTTCCCCTCACAAAGTACACATAATCACAAAGTTTATACATGCTACTGCAAAGTACATGCCATCTCATTCAACTGCTCCTGTGATCACAAACTATAGGTCATACAATCATAAACAAAAATACATGCTATCACAAATAAATTGCAACTAAGAAATCCTTAAAAAATTTCCCCCTACATTCTAAGACTTCAACTTAGTGAAGTGACAGCTCTTCTCACCTGGCATATACAGTTGCCACCAAGATGTAAAACACCGAACAGTGTTCCAGCAATTAAGGTACACATCAATAAACCATTGCAGTCAGTATAAAGAAATGTCTTTATGCGAGGTAACTGCATAACAGCATGAAGAGTCATTTCAAGTGGGGCTGCTGAGGTGTGGTTAAGAATACTGGTTCTCAAGACCCACATGGTGGTTCATAGTCTTCTGTAACTCCAGTTCTAAGGAATCCTAATGCCCTCATCTGGCCCCAGCACAGGGCATACACACGATGCACAGACATACATTCAGGTGAAACACTAACACACATAAGTTAAAAAAATCATTTCTGTTGTCTTTCTTTGTGTCTCTATTAAGAAATGTTTTTGTGCGATTTTTAAAAGAATAATTTATTATTGGAAATTTGAGTTATGAGCCACTGGTGGCTTGCACTGGAATCCCAGAACCTGGGTGCCCATGAGAGTGGTACCACAAGTTGTGACAGCCTGGAAGCTCAGTGAGTTCAAGGGCAGCCTAGCCACAAAGCAAGCTCAGTCCCCCCACATTCGATTACACATAGAAGGGACATAACCTAAGCAAGAAGCAACAAAGAGTAACTTTATAGAAAAGGCTGACAAAAGTTTTGTAATGTGAGAATTATGAACTATAATTAATAAATGCCTTTAGATAGCCATACTAAAGAAAGACTGCTCTATGTCTCTCTCAAAATGGATCCTCATAATCATCTGAGGGAAGAGAGAATAAGCAGAAAAATGTGTGAGGAAAAGATTTAAAAGTAGGCGTCAGCTGGATGTGGGACTGTGGGATTTCCCGGTAGGTCTGTCATGGTTGTTCTCAGTTTTTACGAATGTGTGACTTGTGTTGTCTTCTTCATTCTCAATAGATACTTATTTTTAATAAGAAATTTCTGGTTTTAATTTTATACCATTCTCTTTTTCTCATGGAGATATTTCATTGGGCCTAATGTTGTATGCATCCTTTTTCTTAAAGCGAGATTCAAATATTAACCTAATTAAAGTACCAAATATACTCAACTGACTATTTTGTGTAAAACTCAATGGTATAATGTTGTGGAAAATATTACTACCACAGGCAAGTGGCACAAGCAGCAGACACACAGAGCATTTCTTTATTCCTGGACATAGAGGTGTGTGCCTGTCATTCCTGCACTGAGGAGGTCAGATCAGGAGCATCACCATAAGTTTGCAGCCAGACTGGGCTGCACAGTCAGACCTTGCCTCAAAAAGTTCAAACCAGAACCAACAATCTACAGTTGTAAAGAGATAAATGTCCAGAAAATCCATATTGTTTGGACCACAAGAGAGCCTATTAAAGTTTTCTCTTTAATGATTTGCCAGTAATAAAACATAGAAAATTGTCCTGTTTTAGACTACTGTCACAAAATGTTTTAGAATATTTTTTCCCAGGGAACATCATTTATATACAGTGTCAAAAAGTCTAGTTTGATATATTTTCATATGGCATAGTCAATGTGCAATAGTGACAAGTTTCTTGTTGGCCTTTTGGTTGTAGATGAGGTGCCAGAAAAAAATAAACATATTAAAATATTATGTGTCAGAGTAAAAAGTACTGGATGATTGATAATCAACTTGCCTAATTTGGTTTTAAAAAAACTCTTCCTAAAGTCAAAACTGGATCAGAAACCCTGAAAATGGAATATTGCAATGTCTGAATCCTACAACCACAAGGAGAAAATGAGCTTGTACATGGCCATCGACCTGCTCATCACCTCCAGATGGGGGCAGATGTGCCCCCAGCAGGGACTGAGCTGTAAGTGTGCCTTCCGCCCTTGAACACTGTAAAACCTCTCCTACTCTGTTGCCAAAAAATAAATGTGAGAGGGGACATGTCCTTCTCTTTATGCTTCCTCCCATTTTATCAAATTATATAAACCCCAACTCTTCAAGTTGATGACTTTTCTTTTATTCATTTATTTTTGTGGTGCTGAGGGTCAAATACAGAGGGTTGTACACACTAGGCAAGCACTCTATCTCTGAAGCACAATCCCTAGCCCAAATCCTACTGTTAGTTAATATTAGAGAGAATCTGACAGTCATCAACAATACCCTACTAATGCTTACATCCTCACTATGATACACACAAGATAGTCTTTAAGCTGATAGCAGCAGGCTGGCAGTGGCAGAGACTGGGGCCTCTGATCCATAGTGGTGGACGAACAATAAACAAGGACAGATTAATCTTTTTCATTATAAAATTATAGATACCCTGTTCTGTTAAATGTAGTTATATTTATGGGCGCGGGGTGTGTGTGTGTGTGTGTGTGTGTGTGTGTGTTACACATACCAGTTAATGTCACTAGAAGGACAATAGAACATCCATTAAAGAATCTTCATAAGAGGATAACCATGTACGTATTCTTACTGTCTTGCCTTACAAAGGTGTGTAGAGCTAACATCAAATTCAAATGTTCCCACTTCACAGTGGGTTCTCTTAAACCTTCCTCCATGATGTCTTTATTAATATTATTAATATTATTATTATTATTATTATTATTAATCTTTTTTTACAGTCCAGTCTTTATCCCCATCCCAGGCTGCCCTCTGACTGTTCCACATCCCATATTTCCTCCCTGCCCCCACCCCCTCCAAGAGGATGTCCCCAAACCCCAACTCCACACCACCAGACCTCCCCACTCCCTCATCCATTATGTCTTAAAAGCACAAACCTTAAAGGAAAATATTGACACATTTAACTACCTGAGTGTATAAAATGTATGTAAAAAGCCAAGTTTCAGATAGAAACAAAGATACAAGCATGTGCTGTAGAAGAATGGTTTAGTCAGTCATGGACTAATTCTTTGTGCTTGCTCTATTAAGTCTATTTAAACAGCTCTAGACTAGGATTTGCTGAAAGGATTCAAGCAGCTACTGTGCCCACCAGACTCTGGTGACAGCTCCCAACCCATAGTTACACAGATGGCTCAGGTGAGGTCCTGTGGGCTACACACAGAAATTATGAGGAAAGTTTCAAAAGCTAACATTCATTAATTCTAGGTGCTAAACACATTATGTTTATTTTATTATTCAGTCATTTTCCATATTTTCATGTTCCACAAAATTTAAATTAAAAACCAGACACACAATTTTTGTAAAGAAATTAGTGTTTTCTGTGCAAGTCACCATACCTTACATCTGTTCCCAAGAACAATCACTGATAGACTTTGTCCTAATACATGTGCACTAAAAATATGTAATATACAAGATAAACAAATACAAAATTATATAACAGATACACTATAAAACTCAAAGTATTTTACTTAAAGAGTCACAGAATAATATACAAAATTTCCATAACTCATTTATTATATGTTAATACATACAGAACTATATCAATTTTTTTGGACAGAATCTCATTGTGTAGCCCAGGATGTCTCTGAACTTAGGATTTTCCTGCTTCAGCCTTCAGAGTGTTGGGACTTTAAGATGTGACAACACAGTGAGCTGCATTATCCTTGATAAATGATTACATTATAAAGTAAACCTATCATTGATGCCCTTTCAGAAGAGAAATTGCACTGCCCTCAGTCCTTTAGTTATGATCCATGATGCTTCGGTGGACAAGCCTATGCCTTTCCATTCTTTCACTGCTGGAGATTGAACCCTAGGCCTTGTGCGTGGTGGTCAGTAGATCTACCATTGAACTACATCTGTAGCTTCAAATCCAATTCTATACTATTATATAAGTATTTCTGCAATGTGTCTTTCTGTGAGAACAGAAATGTCTTTCACTATGTCCCCTACTACAGTAGCATTTGCTATGTGTGATGATTCAACTCTTACAATGTGGCTAGAGGGAATGAAGAGCTCATTTTAAAGGAAAGAACTTCCTTTACAGTCAACATTTGAAGGGCAGTTGATTCTACATGGAAGAGGAAACTTAGACTGACCCAGGGATGATGATGCTAAATCTTCTCTCAGAGGTCAAAGCAAGAGAGGTGGCAGTAGAGAGTTACCTGTGGAGGTACAATGCCTTCCATGATCCTGACTCAGCTGGACTTCTGCTCATTCTTAAGTCACTACTGATGTACTCAGGGTTCCCCTCAAGTTAAGTAAAATTGTGTTTTATATTCTGATGAAAATTAAAACTAAATCAAGTCAGAGATTAAGAAAGTTTCTGGTTATTGGTAGCAAAATATTTAATTTTAAAACTTAGTTGTGGCTGTGAAGATGGTTCTGCAGGAGAAACTCACCTGTGATGCATACATAAGGACTGGAGTTTGGACCACAGGACCCACGTAGTGTCACTTGAGAATGAGGGCCAGTTGTAGTTTTAACACAGAGGAGACAGGGAATCCCACAGGGGATTCCCAGAGCAAGTGGGCCAAATTGATGAGCTCTGGGTTTAGGTGACAGGCCCTGTCTCAATTTATAAGGTAGAGGACAATTGAAGAAGATATTTAATGTCCACCTGTGGCCTCACAAGCATATGCACACGTATGCATACTTAGCTGCACACACATATGCACCCACATACGTGTGAACATGTGTATAAACATGCACACACACTTAACTGACACTACACATACATACACACACACAACTGGTAGGAAGGAGTGAGATGAGGCATCATACTGAACTTGCTTCCAATAAATCATCTGTCAAAGCAGACTGATAAAGGCAGTGCTGCGGCTGTGGCTGCTGACTATAGCAGCTGAGTCCTACAATTGGACAGATGGAACATTCAATAATTTTTCCTCCAGAGGGTTTCATGAAGGAATTAGGAAGGAGAGGTGGGAAAACACCTGGCACTAGAATGAGCAGGAGGCTCTAATGAGCCATAGCTCCAGAGAGGCAAGGGAGACCCTGGGAAAATGTAGTTACCAGAATGGATCTTAAGGCAGAAGAGGAAAGCTCTTCCCACCTTTACTTCCTAGTTTTCAATCTCATGTATTCTTTGGGGAAAAGATAGGTAGAAAGATAGATTAGTAGATAATTAGATTGATGTTTTTGAGTGATGCGAGCCACAAGAGACTGGAATTAGATAATTGGCATTCATTACTATACTTCTTTTTCCCATAAAAATGTATTATTTTGTTCAGGTACTATTATGCACAATAACCAGGCAATGAACAGGATATCCTAAAGTCCCCACATGGTAATGATAAAGTTCTTGAGGGCAAGAAAGAGATAAATGCCATAATCGTAAGCCTTACTGCACAAGATAATGAAATAAAATGGATAAGTGTGGACTAATAAGACCTGAGGAATCTAATAAGGGATAAATGGAATAACCGGTTGAAGAATTAATTGTGACTTAAATAATAAATCTTATATGTACCAGTAAGAAGCAATTGGAAGACATCACAGAGAAAAGCCTAGTTTACTATAACACCTACAATAAACCGGTCATAGTATAAATAACATACCTTGGGAAATTACCAAACCACCAAAACATAAATAAATATGCCAATATTGGTTTTTGTTTGTTTTAAGTTTATTTATTATTACTGTGTATATTCGTATGTGTAATGTGGATGGTGGGGACTCACATGCCATGGCGCACCTATGGAGGTCAGAGGACAAATTTGTGGGGTTGGTTCTCTCCTTCCACTTTAATGAGAGTTCCGGGAATGGATCTCAAGCTCTTAGGCTTTTGTAGCAATTACTTTTTCTCACTGGGCCATCTCACATCCATCTTAATATTGTTTTACAATAGATTTATAGAACAAAGAGACCAAAGCAGGACATAGTAGGTCACACTTGTAATCTAGCACTTAAGAAGCTGAGGAAGGGTCATTGCCACAAGTTCGAGTCCAACACATGCTACATAGAGTATCAGGTCAACCAGGAACACACATCAAGACCCTCTCTCCAAGCAAAATCCGTGTCCTTCTTAGCAGGCATTGTTGCCTATGCCTGTAATCCCAACAGTTAGGAAATGGGCAGAAGAATTACCTGGAGTTCAAAGCAAGAACTGGATAACAATGAGACCTGTCTTGAGAGAGAAAAGGGGAGGAGAAATTAAATCCTGTTTTGTTCATTCAGTGCAATCCCATTAAATTCCAATAGAAAGTCTTTTCAACTCGACAAAACAATTATAAAAGAATTCAAGTGACAATAGGCTGGTCTTGGCACATATGAACCTGCATTACACAGTAAAAGCAACAAAAATTGCATCGCTGGTAGAAACCAGAAAGAATAAAAAAGCTGTAACTCCAGGATCAGAAGCAACTTATGTGGGGCTCATGTATCTTGGAGAAGTAATGTCTTTAGTTAGTAAGGATAACAATGGTTATGAAATTAGGACAATTAGCCTTTTGAAGAAAATAAAAGAATCTGCAACTACTGCATACAAAAATTAATTCCTGTTGAAACTGAAAAAGTCACTCATTGGTACATAGTATAGTCTTGAGTGAGGAAGACCTTTCAAGTTTGTCCTAAGACTCAGAAAACATATGAGGAAAGACTGGTAAATTTAACTACTTTTTTAAAAAATGAAAGTTCTGTACAAAAATAAACATTGTAAAATGTTGAAAGGTAGAAGGCAAACTGGAAAACTATTTGCAGTAAAATGAAGACAAAGAATCAATATCCCAGATAAATAGAAAGCTTTTAAAAATCAATAAAGAAAATGTTAGATGTTTTAATGGAAAAATGGACAAAATACTCTGAGGTAAATCAACCAAGAAATATAGGGCATATGAAAAGTGTTTGGTCTCATGAATGATCAAAGAAATGCCAGTAAAACATGAAGAGCTCCCCCCATCAAACTGCCAAAAGTTTAAAATTATTGATGAACCCAAATGTGTGCTTATGAGGGGGCAGCAAGCCATCTTATTTAAAACTCTAGAGGGTGTGAACCAGCCAGATGGCCCCAGGGAATGCTGTTGCAGTCTGTCTTAAGATGTGAGAGGCCACCTTCTGCCTCACACTTCAGGGAATTGACCATCAGGAAATACATTTGCTTTGCAACTCTGTTTACAACATTGACAGTGTGTGAAAAATCTTAATGTCCATCAATGATGGACTGGCAATGTAAGTTATGATGTATGAAATTCATATTGCTTTTTAAAAATGAACTCTATTGACAAGAAAGAGCTTGTTGAATGTAAAATGGAAGCTTTTGGAATATAGGCTATATACAATTACAACAGTAGGTTCTATGCCTCCTTCTGAATAAGTAGATGTTTCAAAGCATGTTCACCCCTTCTCTCTAAAGAAACATAAAGCCAATACATGCACCATGTTTTGAAAAAAATCAAATAATACAGAGCTGTGAAATAGGTTAACAGGCTTTGGTTACTTTTCTAAGTCCTTACAACCATGTTCCACTGTTAGCAAATTGTCAACAATTTGATGATTGCTAACATCAAAACTTCAGCACTTGTATCTACCGTTTTACTATCACTAATGGATAGTGAAATATATTTCAAAGTCTATATTGAGTTGAGTATGGGAGCACACACATATAATTCCAGCCCTTAAGAGGTAGAAGCAAGAAGACCAACAGTTCAAGGCCCATGCTCAGCTACATAACAAATTCTAGACCAGCCTGGGTTACAGGACCAAATGACAAAAACTGTTCTATAACAAGTATGTTTTGTGGAAGCATTGCTTACATGTATAAAAAGGCACATACCACAGTTGGATATCTCAATGACTTTCCATAAATTGAACATAGTTGGTCAACTAGTTCCAAGATCAAATGATCACAGTAACCTAGGACTTTCTAGCATCCCAGAAATCCGCATTATTGTCCCTTTCTAGCCTCTGCTCTAGTCACAGTGGCAGGGACTGAGACACAGCTCTACACTGTTAACCATAGAATAGGAGCATGAGGAGTTCCACTAACTTTTAGGGACCGCAAGTGAAACCAGCTCCTTGGCTTCTGTGTAGAAAAGAATTTCAGGGCAAGCCAGTATGAAACAAAGTCAGAGTTTACTAAAAACCTGTTTTTACATATAGATATGTGTTTATGTGAATGTGGGCATGTTCATTGTGTGGCTGTGTGTGAGTGTGTGTGTGTGTGTGTGTGCCGACACAAGTGAATGTGTATGGAGGCTGAGGGTTAATATCAAGCATCATCCTTAATCACTCTTCCTCTTATATACTGAGGCTGGGTCTCTCATTTAACATGGAGCTTGATATTTTAGCTGCTGTGGCTCCCCTGTGTGCTCCAGTGATTCCTCATCTCCACTTCTCAAGTAGTGCCTAGAAAGGAAGACACACAGGAGTAAAGGTGTGGTCATTTCTAAGAGTGAGTTGCTCTTAAGCAGCTGAGCATTGGCTGGGTATTATTTTGGGTGCTCCAAGTTGCTTCTCAAAGGGCTACTAAAAAATCTTTTCTTTTCCCCGTCTCTGTCTCTTCTTTTTCAATACATGAGATTATAAAGTGACTTCAGAAATGCCTTGGATGGTGTTACAATCTGGTAAGACAAACCCAGGAGTTACTAGGTTTAGATAAGGTGAGTAGACATGTCTTTTTACTATAAATTTGGTTTTCTAGTGAAAATCTTAGAACTTGTAGGTTTACAATTGAGAAAGGCCCTAAGCAAATGTTATTAATTGTATGGTAATTCTTGATTCCCAGCTGGTAGAGGCTACAGCCAACTCTTGTGTGAGGTGTCCTTCACATGTTCCCACAACCTTCCTTTCATTTCTATCCTGTTACTCTAACTACGGGTTTCTAATAAAAATGATTAGTTCGGCCAGCTTTGTGCCTTTAAAAAAAAATGGAATAACAGCCACTATTTCAAGGTATCACTTTCACTTTTGTGTCTGGTTTCTTTTTTTCCTTTTTTCTTTTTTTCTTTTTTTAGGGCACATACCTAAGATAGCCCAATCTGCTGCATATAGTTGGTATTGTTTGTCAGTGTTGTCTACTGTTTTATTGTGTGATCACATCTCAGCATATGTATCTGGTGACTTTGTGAGGTCTTTAGAGTAGTTTCTAAGTTGCAAGTGTCATTTGTTAAGTGTTTGTTGTTGTTACTGTTGTTTCTTCCTTCCTTTCTTTCTTTCTTTTTTTTTTTTTTTGTCCTAGGGATTGAACCCAGGACTTTACCTCTGTTAAGCAAATACTACCACTAAGAGGGATACCTCAGCCTAGAAGTTATAGCCCTTGTGTACATATCTTTTGGGAATAACACATATGCTTTCTGTTAACAATTCCACAAAGGCTAGATTGCTAGGTCTTAGAGCATAATAGCATTCAGTTTTGTATACATGTCAAAGAGTTTATATACTGCTTGTGATAATTAATTTTACAAAGGAGCATTTGTATGGCCATAGTGTCTAGATATTTGATCAAATGCTGTTTCAGATGATTCTGAGAAAGTATTTAAAGACAATATTAACATTTAAATCAATAGACTTTGAGTAAAGCTGATTTCCGATCACAGTGTGGGCTGCCTGGAGGTAGGGAGAACTCTGCTCACACACTGCCTTCAGACTTCAACTGCATGACAGTTATTCATGGTCAGCTTGAAAGGAGCTAGAATCACCTACGGGAGAAACCTCAAGGCATGTCTTCAAGGGCATTTCTACGTTAATTCCCTAAATGTTGATGGCACCATCATGTGGGCTGGGGTCCCAGGCTGGAGAAAATGAGCTTCAACTTTCATCTATGTCTTTCCTGATTACAGATGCAACATGACCCGTTGCCATGCACCCTTGCCACCATGGTGAGCTGTGCCTCTAAACAGTGAGCCAAAATAAACTCTTCCTTCCTTCCTTCCTTCCTTCCTTCCTTTCTTCCTCCCTTCCTTGTTCCCTTACTTCCTCCCTTCCTTAAATTGCTCTTGTCTGGTACTGTGTCACAGCAAAGAGAAAAGTAACCACTACAAACTGCAGCCCGCCAGACAGATCCCTCAGCAGACCCTGGGTTTGCCAGTCACCACAGCTGCAACAGTTTCTGAAGATTACTCTCTCCTGTGGTTCCATTTCTGGTACCCTGCCCAATACCCTCAGCAGCCAGTATTTAAAAGTTACTGCTCGTCCTATCATCTCTAAATTCTGGATTTTCTGTCTTTCATTTTTATGCTCTGATGATTGCAGACCCCCTTATTTGAGCTACATCACAGTGCCCACATAAGACATTGGCTTTAAGAAGTCTAAGGCTTTAAGAACTACACAGTCCCCAGTTTGTGTTCATAGCATCTTTTATTTAACAACATCCCAATAACAGACAGTTGGATCATTCCAGTTTTCTGCGGCAATGAGTAAGTATAATGAAGAAATGGCACAGAAATGTTTCAAAATACAGTGTTTCTCCCGGCTCTATTCCCGGATTTGAAATATGGGGTCCTAAATACATATTTAAAATGACGGCCAACATTTCAAAAGTGTCTACATATGTACCAGTGCATGTTTCCACCGTGCCAAGCACTGATGCCCACTCTCCACCCCATTGCCAAGCAAGATGTGTTTTGAAAACCTGTCGGATTTTCATTTATTTCATTTGCATCTCTTTATCTACCAGTGGAATTTAGAACTTTGTATTAGTCATGTATATTTTATTAATTTTCTGTTTGTATCTACTTTCCTATTGAGTTAGTCTCTTTCCAAATCATATGTGGGTGTTCCTTAGGTACTGCAGATATTATATTGAATAATTGATAATATGAATACCCCTCCAGGTCTTTGTACATTCAGGAGGCGATGGAATATACTGCTTAAGTGAACTTTGGAACCATAGTTCAAGTAGTCTTACATGGATTTTGTCACAAAAATCTCACAAGATGTGATCTCACTAAACTGTTTCAACTGGCTTTCAGCTCTGGGTCTTCCTGCATAGCTGAGTCTACAGAAATGAACTATACGTTTGGGTTAGCCTTGGTGAAATTGTGTAAGGCCTCAAAAACCTCAGTCTCCACAATGGTAACTGCAGACAACAGTAATCTCCCTCCTTAACCCTGGGACACAAGGGGTGTGGGTAACTGTGAGAATTATCACTTATCAAGCCCCTACTCTTTGTCAGGTGGAGCTGCTTCTTCCTGTTATCATTATCCTATAGCTTTGGTTGCTTAAGCAGCTGAGAACCTCTAGACTTGCATCTTCCTTATGACCTCACAGACTTATGCCATTCCCTGAGGTGGTAAAAGTACGCTCTTTGGTCCCTTAACATAATTAACATGGTTAACATAGTTGCAGATTCTTTTTTTGGACTATCAAGTCATATAAGGTTCATATTTCATATGCTATAAAGACTCACCTTCATCATCTCCAAAATAGGCAAATAGTCAGAGCTACTTTATAAGAGTCATTTCTTCATGGACTTTAAATGTCACTGATTTAATACTAAAATAATATTTGCACTTGGACCTGTTTCGGAGCACAGGTCCTATTCTGTTCCTATTGATCTGTCGTCCTTTTCACACTAGCATCTTATTGTTCAAAGTTGATGGAGATTTTCACATCTGCTGGGTAAGGTTCCTGTTATTATCATTCTTTAAAACTGGTTCTTATTACTGAAGATTTATGCCTTCAAATAAATTGTGGACTCAGCTGGCTTAATCAACCTCCTGGGGCATGACCCTTGCTTCCGCCTTGGTTTATCTTAGCTCGTTTTGATCTGTTAATCTTTCATTGATGTTTTGATTCAAAGAATGTTTGTCCTCTAAATTCTCTGAGGATACAGGGAGGTTTTCTTTTTTGTAACTCCCATGCCTATGACCCATGCTCTCTCCTTTCTGATGCAGCTGCCCAGGTTGTCTAGGATACAAAGTAAGGGGTCACCTTTTACATATACACACTGCTCATCTTGCAAAAACTATTATATAGCAGGCATAGTCTATTGCATGGGCTCTTCACATTGCTGCAAAATGGTATGCCTTGACTCTTCTTGATGGCAATTCAAGGAAATTAAAAACAGAATGATTTGTGTAGGGTTATAAACCATTTCTAGTCATTATGGGGAGCCAGAGGTAAGAGTCAGAGCAACCAGTATACTGAGGCAAAACTGCATTCTGAAAGGTTATGTCAAAGCACTGAAGCTGAGGTTTCAAACTGTCCATCACACACTCTCTCTCTCTCTCTCTCTCTCTCTCTCTCTCTCTCTGCTCATCCCATACCTATTCTGTGATGATCATAACCAACAGCACTTAGGACAAAGGAATTTGAGTTCAAACCATATGTGTCCTTTCCAAGATGAACTAGGTAGGAATGAGACAAGCTTCTATTTTAGAATAATGGCAGTATTTGTCTCTGACTTGGGTTACTGGCACTTAGATCTGGGGACAGTGAGATAGCTCAGTGGAATAAAGGCATTTGCCACCAAGCCGGAGATTGACCCTGAGAACTCATATGTTTGAAGGAGAGTTCCGACTCCCACAAGTCATCTTCAAACTACCACATGCATACTATACCCACACAAGTACCTGTATGCATACATATATACAGAGATGCATATAGAACCTTGGAATCATCTCACTTAAAGGCCTGGCTCTTTTATGTTAATGGGATCACCGAGATGAGAAGACCCTGCATGGATAGCTCTGGGACAAGGTGCTGTTTGATTAAGGTGAGGGGTTGGAATTGAAGCCTATCATGGAGTCTTAGGGAGGGGACAGGAGAGGAAAGATTTCGGGGATCTCTAATAGCCAATCAGCTCACCAATCATTCGAAAGGCCTCCATCAGCATCCTTAAGGACAATATTCAGCAACCCTTTATTTGAAAAGTGACATGGAAGACAATCTCATCCTCCCCACTATGCCCTGACTTCTGAGGCCTTCCCTCTGTTAGTTCCTGAGTTATAGATGAGTGATAGGCAAAGAAAGTCTTACCTGAATTCTATGAGAGATTCCACTGAATTACCAAACCTGAAGGAGCCATGGAAACCATTTACAGCCAAGCAGTAAGAAGTGCAAGTGGATATGTATTTTTATTAGGAATTGAGTCCACTGATGTTAAGAGATATTAAGGAAATGTCATTGTTACCTCCTGTTATTTTTGTTGTTAGAAGTGGTATTATGTTTGTTTGGCTATCTTCTTTCAAGTTTGTTGAAAGATTACTTTCTTGCTTTTTCTAGGGTATAGTTTCCCTCCTTGTGTTGATGTTTTCCATCTATTATCCTTTGTAGGGCTGGATTTATGGAAAGACATTCTGAAAATTTGGTTTTGTCATGGAATATCTTGTTTTCTCCATTTATGGTAATTGAGATTTTTGCTGGGTATAGCAGCCTGGGCTGACATTTGTATTCTCGTAGAGTCTGTATGAGGTCTGCCCAGGATCTACTAGCTTTCATAGTCTCTGGTGAGAAGTCTGGTGTAATTCTGATAGGTCTGCCTTTATATGTTACTTGACCTTTTTCCCTTATGGCTTTTAATATTCTTTCTTTGTTTAGTGCATTTGGTGATTATTATGTGACAGGAGGAATTTCTTTTCTGGTCCAGTCTATTTGGAGTTCTGTAGACTTCTTGTATGTTCATGGGAATCTTTTTCTTTAGGTTAGGGAAGTTTTCTTCTATAATTTTGTTGAAGATATTTACTGGCCCCTTAAGTTGGGAATCTTCGCTCTCTTCTATACCTATTATCTCATTGTATCCTGGATTTCCTGGATGTTTTGGGTTAGGAGACAGGATAAGTAAACAGTACCCAGCAGTTTGCTGCATACAGGAAATGCACCTCAGTGACAAAAACAGACACTACCTCAAAGTAAAATAATTTTCCAAGCAAATGGTACCAAGAAACAAGCTGGAGTAGTCATTCTAATATCAAATAAAATCAACTTTCAACCAAAAGTTAACAAAAAAGATAAGGAAGGACACTACATACTAATCAAAGGAAAAATCTACCAAGATGAACTATCAATTCTGAACATCTATGCCCAAATGCAAGGGCACCCACATTCATAAAAGAAACTTTTCTAAAGATCAAAGCATACATTTCATTGAGACTTCAACACCCCACTCTCAGCAATGGACAGATCATGGAAACAGAAACAGAGACACAGTGAAACTAACAGAAGTTATGAACCAAATGGAATGACTATATATATATATATATATATATATATATATATATATACACACACACAATTCATTCTAAAACAAAAGAATATACCTTCTTCTCAGCACCTCATGGTACATTCTCCAAAACTGACCGTAAAATTGTTCACAAAATAAACCTCAACAGATACAAAATGATTAAAATAATCCCATGCACCCTATCAGATCACAAGAGACTAAGGCTGGTCTTAAATACCAACAAAAACAAAGGAAAGCACACATACACATGGAAGCCGAACAATGCTCTACTCAATGATAACCTGGGCAAGGAAGAAATAAAGAAATAAATTAAAAATTTTTTAGAATATAACAAAAATGAAGAGACATCATACCAAAACTTATGGAATACAATGAAAGCAGTGGTAAGAGGAAAATTCATAGCTCTAAGTGCCTCCAAAAAGAAACTGGAGAGAGCCTACACTAGCAGCTTAATAGCACACCTGAAAGCTCTTTGAAAAAAGGAAGCAAATACACCCAAGAGGAGTAGGTGGCAGGAAATAATCAAACTCAGGGCTGAAATCAACTAATAGAAACCAAAAGAGCTATACAAAGAATCAACAAAATCAGGAGCTGGTTCTTTGAGAAAATCAACAAAATAGATAAACCCTTAGCCAGATTAACCAGAGAGCACAGAGACAGTATCCAAATTAATAAAATCAGAAATGAAAAGAGAGATATAACAACAGAAATCGTAGAAATTCAAAAAATAATCAGATCCTACTACAAAAGCCTATACTCAACAAAGATCTGGATGAAATGGACAACTTTCTAGACAGATACCAGGTGCCAAAGTTAAAATAAACCATTTAAACACTCCCATAGCCCCTAAAGAAATAGAAGCAACCCAACCAAAAAAAAAAAAAAAAAAAAAAAGCCCAGGACCAGATAGATTTAGTGGAGAATTCTATCAGACCTTCAAAGAAGACCTAATACCAATACTCTTGAAACTATTCCACAAAATAGAAACAGAAGAAACACTGCCCTATTGGTTCTATGAGGCCACAGTTACACTGATACCAAAATCTCACAAAGACCCAACAAAGAAAGAGAACTTCAGACCAATTTACCTTATGAATATCGACACAAAAATATTCAATAAAATTCTTGCAAACCAAATCCAAGAACACATCAAAATGATTGTTCACAACAACCAAGTAAGCTTCATCCCAGGGATGCAGGGATGGTTCAATATAAGAAAATCCATCAATGTAATCCACTACATAAACAAACTCAAAGAAAAAAACCACATGATCATTTCATTAGATACTGAAAAAGCATTTGACAAAATTAAACATAACTTCATGTTAAAAGTATTGGAAAGGTCAGTAATTCAAAGCCCTTACCTAAACATAGTAAAAGCAATATACAGCAAACCAGTGGCCAACATCAGACTAAATGGAGAGAAACGTGAAACAATCCCACTAAAATCAGGGACTAGACAAGGCTATCCACTCTCTCCCTATCTATTCAATATAGAGCAATTAGACAACAGAAGGAGGTCAAAGGGATACAAATTGGAAAGGAAGAAGTCAAAATATCACTATTTGCCGGGCAGTGTGACACTCGCCTTTAATCCCAGCACTTGGGAAGCAGAGGCAGGTGGATTTCTGAGTTCGAGGCCAGCCTGGTCTACAGAGTGAGTTCCAGGACAGGTGTGTGTGTGTGTGTGTGTGTGTGTGTGTGTGTGTGTGTGTATCACTATTTGCAGATGATATGATTGTATACTTAAGTGACCCCAAAAATTCCACCAGAGAACCCCTAAAGCTGATAAACAACTTCAGCGAAGTGGCTGGATATAAAATTAACCCAAAGAAACCAGTAGCCTCCTCCTATTCAAAGGATAAGGAGGCTGAAAAGGAAATTAGGGGAATGACACCCTTCACAATTGTCACAAATAATACTACATACCTTGGTGTGACTCTAACCAAGCAACTGAAAGATCTGTATGACAAGAACTTCAAGTCCCTGAAGAAAGAAATTGAAGATCTCAGAAGATGGAAAGATCTCCCATGCTCATGGATTGGCAGGATTAATATAGTAAAAATGACCATCTTGCCAAAAGCAATCTACACATTCAATGCAAACCCCATCAAAATTCCAAATCACTTGTTCATAGAGTTAGAAAGAACAATTTGCAAATTCATTTGGAATAACAAAAAACCCAGGATAGCAAAAACTATTCTCAACAACAAAAGAACTTCTGGGAGAATCATCATCCCTGACATCAAGCTGTATTAGAGAGCAATAGTAATAAAAAACTGTATGGTATTGGTACAGAGACAGGCAGGAAGATAAAGGGAATAGAATTCAAGACCAGAAATGAACCCACACACCTATGGTCACTTGATGTTTGACAAAGGAGCTTAAATGATCCAGTGGAAAAAAGACAGCATTTTCAACAAATAGTGCTGGTTCAACTGGTGGTCAGCATGTAGAAAGATGCAAATCTACTCATTCTTATCTCCTTGTACAAAGCTCAAATCCACGTGGATCTAGGACCTCCACATATAACCAGATACACTGAAACTTATAGAGGAGAAAGTGGGGAAGAGCCTCAAACACATGGGCACAGGGGAAAAGTTCCTGAACAGAACACCAATGGCTAATGCTCTAAGATCAAGAATCGACAAATGAGACCTCATAAAATTGCAAAGCTTCTGTAAGGCAAAGGACACTGTAAATAGGACTCAACAGCAACCAACAGATTTGGAAAAGGTCTGTACCAATCCTACATCTGATAGAGGGCTAATATCCAATATATACAAAGAACTCAAGAAGTTAGACTTGAGAGAATCAAATAACCCTATTATAAAATGGGAACAGAGCTAAACAAAGAATTTTCAACTGAGGAATATCGAATGGCAGAGAAGCACCTAAAGAAATGTTCAACATCCTCAGACATCAGGGAAATGCAAATCAGAACAACCCTGAGATTCCAGCTCACACCAGTCAGAATGGCTAAGATCAAAAACTCAGCTGACAGCAGAGGCTGGCAAGGATGAGGAGAAAGAGGAATACTCCTCCATTGCTGGTGGGATTGCAAGCTGGTACATCCACTCTGGAAATCGGTCTGGTGGTTCCTCAGAAAATTGGACATAGTAATACCTGAGGACCCAGCTATACCACTCCTGGGCATATACCCAAAAGATTTCCCAACATATAACAAAGACACATGCTCCACCATGTTCACAGCAGCCTTATTCATGATAGCCAGAAGTTGGAAAGAACACAGAGGAATGGATACAGAAAATGTGGTACATTTACACATTGAAGTACCATTCAGCTATTAAAAATGATGAATTTATGAAATTCTTAGCTAAATAGATGGAACTAGAAAATATCATCCTGAGTGAGGTAACCCAGTCACAAAAGAACACACATGGTATGCACTCACTGATAAGTGAATATTAGCCCAAAAGCTCCGAACACCCAAGAGACAATTCACAGACATGAAGCACAAGAAGAAGGAAGACCAAAGTGTGAGTGCTTCAGTCCTTCATAGAAAAGGGAAGAAAATATTCACAGGAGCAAATATGAAGACAAAATGTAGAGTGGAGACTGAAGGAAAAGCCATCCTGAGACTGTCCCACCTGGGGATTCATCCCGTATACAGTCACCAAACCCAGACACTATTGTGGATGACAAGAAATGCTTGCTGAAAGGAGCCTGATATAGCTGTCTCCTGAGAGGCCTTGCCAGAGCCTTACAAATACAGAGGCGGATGCTAGCAGTCAACCATTGGTCTGAGCGCGGGGTTCCCAAAGGAGGAGTTAGAGAAAGGACTGAAGGAGCTGAAGGGGTTTGCAACCCCATAGGAAGAACAACAATATCAACCAACCAGACCCCCCAGAGCTCCCAGGGACTAAACCACCAACCAAGAAGTACACATGGCTCCAGCTGCATATATAGCAGAGGATGGCCTTGCCAGGCATAAATGGGAGGAGAGGTCCTTGGTCCTATAAAGGCTCGATAGATGCCTCAGTGTAGGGGAATCTAGGGTGGGGAGGCAGGAATGGGTGCATGGGTGGGGGAACACCCTCATAGAAGTAGGGGCAGGGGATAAGGGGTTTCGGGGGAACCAGAAAAGGGGATAACATTTGAAATGTAAATAAAGAAAATACCCAATTTTAAAAAAGAGCACAGGTGGCAACCCTCAACTCATATGTGGAGTCTGAAGTAGGGTCAGCCCTCTGCATTATCCTGTTGGGCTCATGCTTGGGCCTTGGAAAAGATATCACAGCCACCCATTATTCACCTTTGGGATGAATTCTGCAGGACTAAGGCCTAGCAGAAGCTGAAAGCAGATGTGCTAGGTCCCGTGACCCTAAAGGGTTAATATTAAGAGTTACCTATCAGAAATATTTGCCTCAGATTTTTTTATGAGGAAGAAATTACTTTTCATTGGGTTTTATCGTTCAGCTTGAGAATTTGTTTGCTATAGAATACGCTTCAAAATAAAATGTAGAATGAATTAATCAACCAATGTGTGGCATTGTTAATAGCTAGTCAGGCATTAGCAAGATTTCAGATCATTGAGGATGGGCCCCTCAGTCATAGTAAGCCTTGGATTCCATCTCCTCCATCTTTGGTAACACAGTAACTTTAATAAAGAGAAGATGTCGCAATTGCTCTCCTTAATACTTGAAATGCCATGTGAAAGTAGGGAGATAGGGCTAGAACTGTCCTTCTTAAAGTTTCAAATACCGTAAGAAAGGGAGGAAGATGGGGGTAACAGGGTTCTGCAAGACCCATAAAGGGAAGGATATTCCCTCCTGCTAAAACGCGGCTGTTTCAGCTCAATGCATACATGGAGTCCCAAGCGCTCAGATGGCAGAGGCAAGAAGATAGTTGCAAATTCAGGACCATCCAGTCGAGAAATCTTCAGACTAGTCTTTTTTTCTCTAATTCTTTATCTGCACTGTTGCATGCTTTTAATTTAAACAAAGATGAGATCTGAGTTGTACCCCTAGCCCTGGGTAGATATGTGACTGTCTAAGCTATTCAGAAAGTATAAGGTTGTAAGGACATACTATTGCTACTTCCCTGAAGAGTTAATTCAATGGGCCTGTCAATCACCTGGACAAGGAACACCCTTTAAAAGTTATAACTTCAAGAAACATGAGCCACATGAAGACATATTAAGAATATGGGAAGAATAACTATAGCCTTGATGTACTTGTGGACAGTAGAAGCCTACCTCTCAGTACAGGTGCCAGGGGGTCTCCTCTGCTATGCCTGCCCTCTTTCTGAATTCTAAAGCAGAAAGCAGAATTTTGTATTCTCTCTCTCTCTATCTCTCTCTCTCTCTCATTCTCTCCACATTTTGGCTCTGAAGATGCCCCTCCCCTCATGTCACCACATGCAGCTGCTTATATATGTTCATTGCTGTAACTACTCATTTTATATCTATCTCAGAAAGCACAAATTTCTCTCTCTCTCTCTCCCTCTTCTAGATCTCTAGCTTTCCAGCCTTGTGGTTTTCTCCATTTCTAATAAAGTTAACCTAAAGTCTCCATCTGAGCCCATTTTCAAATTTTTTTATCTGAAAGACTAAGAACCCAGAAGAGGGACTCTGTTTCCCAGCAGCAGCATAACTCTCTTGAGCTCTCTCTTGAGAGCAACCAGAAAATTCTTCAAGAGGCTTAATAATCCCTTTGGGTGTCACTCTCAGATCCCTCCCAGCAGGCCCACCTCTTAGAGTTTCCACCTTAGGGGAAACCTTAGGGAGACACATTTAAACCATATTGAAAGCAAACAAGAGGGTGTTTGCAATATCCTCAATAAGGTCAACTCTCCCTATCAAATATGACAAATTGCTGACCCAAGCCAGGAAGTCCCTTAACATTTCTGCTAAATGTGGCATATTTGCCAAGTCATATCACTCAAGTTTGGCCATGACAAGACACCAGATGCACCAAAGCGGACAGTCATACTGCAGAATAACTGCTCTGTCATCCTTGAAAGACATGACCTCCAAGGATGGTGGGACTGTTCTAATGGAAAGGAGAAAAAGAGAGAAGTGGCTCCTATTGTTAGTATAGTCTTTTAATTCTAAGGTAGAACCTTTTGCTGTAAGGGACACTACTCGGTGGCACTAGGGAAAATGGCAGGAGATAAGTCCAGAAAACAAAGAGGAACTATGCTAAAACTCCTGGGAGAAAGTTAGTTTAGCTATCAGACTCCTTGAAGTTCACTAAGCAGAACATTAAAAACAAAACTACTCCTAAGGAAAGATGTGTGAGATCATAGTCTTTAATTGTGAGCCTAAGAGCTTCATGTGGATCCATGGAAGGTATGCATGCTTAAAGGGAGGGAAGGATACTGGGATTTGTGTATATGCACATGCCATGGCCCATCGGTGAAAGTTAGAAGACTACGTGTTAGAGTTGCTTCTCTTATTCTACTGTGTGGATTTGGGGAATTGAACTCTGGTCCTCAGGCTTGGCGGCAAGCACTTTTATCCATTGAGCCACCTTGCTGGTCCTATTTCTTCATTTGGGATGTATTTATTCAGATCATTGATTTTAAATTGGGTTGTTTGTTTTTAACTGTTGAGTTGTTTGAATTCCACAGATATTTTGTCAACTCCTCTTCTGAGGAGGAGCTTACAATATTCCCTCCCAATCTGTGGGTTGTCTCTGCTATGGTGGTTGTTTCCTTGGCTGTACAGAAGCACTTTAGTCTGATGTAATCTCACGTGTCTATTTTGGGGTTTGGGGTTTGTGCTTTTTTTGGGTCTTATCCAGGAAATCCCATACCAATGTCCTGAAGCATCGTCACCATGTTTATTTGTCTAGTTTCATGGTTTCAAGTCTTACATTTATTTGAGTCTTTGATCCATTTTGAATTGATTTTTGTAACTGAGAGATTGGTGTCCCATTTCCTTCTTCTGTGTAAGTATATCTAGTGTTCCCAGCTGTGCTTATTTTTAAAACTCAGACTTTAGCCACTGAGATAGAGGTGGGAGAACAGTAGGCACATTTCAGCACATCGGGTGTTTGTGCTGACAGTCAGGTTGTTGGAGCCCTAGCAAATGTAGTCGGATTTCTATTTTCTGTCTCACTACATTTCATTGGAGTTTATAAACATTTCTGTCATACAGACCAAATGATATTATATTATTATGTTATTCATAAATATTTATCTTGTATTTTAGTTTCCATTCATAGAACATATTTTATTAATTTATTTTGACAATTAAAACTATTAAATATTATCAATCATTTAAAAATATTGCAAATATATTTAGTCATGAGAAGTGAAAGATAAATATTGCAATGTATGGTTATAAACACCGTGAACTCTGTGAGTAGGAAACAGAATTATCTGTTAGGGAAACAAAATATGTTTCCTGCCATCTGTGTGGATAAATGAAAGAACTATAAAGTGAAGTAACTGAAAGAGAAATGAAAACCAAAGATCCTTGTAGGTCCCGGGGAGAGGAATATAATTGTTGAGCTGTTAGTGCTTCCCTTAAAATGGAGAAAATTTTAAGTATGCGCCTCACAATTCTGCTTGAACTAAAAGTAATATTAGCTATTCCACGTTGTTTATACTATATCTAGGGTTATACATTACCAGGGCACAAACTAAGAATCTTGGTCAGCAGTGTGTTAGCTGTCTGCATGAGATAGCCCATCCTCCATCCAGTTGTGCTGGCCTATTGGCATCATGACAACCCATTCACTACTAAAGTGTGTGCTTGTTTACATACACCATGGTGGGCATGGACACACACACACACACACATTCATAACAGCCCAAAGTGTATCACTGTGTATATACCACTGGAGCCCATTGACACTGGAATGCTCCCATGAATCAATCTGCATGCAGTATGATGTGAACACCATTACGTTGTTGACAGCCTATGAATCAGGTCTTGTAAATTGATAACTGCTCAGCACTGTGGAGGATAGAGAGAGTCATCCTCACATACCATGACAGCCACCCATCTGCTGCAACAACCCAGAGTATATCAGAAGACACATGCAATGACAACCATCTGTGCCTGTCCAGAATCTAGGAGCCTGGATGCTCTCTGACAATCATCTGCATGAGCCATAATTGCTCAATATCTGCTAAGACAGCTTTCTATGCGCCATAGTAGGTAGAGTGCTATTGGCAGAGAGACATTTTACATTGCTCTGTATCTACCTGACAGTCTAGTACATATTCAACAGCAGACCAAAATGCAGAATGCAGGCCCAGAATGTGTTTCTAACACTCTAGAATCCTGCATGCTCCTTTTAGCTACTGAATACTGAACTCTACAACCACCGAACACAGGACGTTCTGTGTATGCCATCTGTAACAGATATGGACAAGGACCGCCCAGTATTTGGAAGCTTGCCTGTACTAAGACTGTCAGGGTGTACCTCTTTATCAAGCCCTTCCTTCTAGGGATGCAGTGCAGTGTGGTGTATGTATGCATGTGCATTCTCCTTATCTCCTTCTCAGGGACATTTCCGTCAGTGCGCTGCCACATGTTTGGATTGTTTGCTTTCTGCTCCCATTTCCTTCAAGTCCTTACCTTTCATCAGCACTCACCCTCCTCACTCCAGAACGCGCAACTGAAATTCCAAAACCAATTTGAAAACCCAACACCAGCCATAAACCCACTAAGATGAAATGCAAAGAAGTAAATAAGCAACGTCACCCTAAGAAGTAATAAATTTTACAGTTTACCACCTTTCCCAGCCCTCTGGCTGTTCACAGTCACTACCTGCACGCACGCACGCACGCACATGCGCGCGCGCACGCAGATAGTGAAAAGTAAACAACAAAGCCTCCTACTATGCAACAACCTAGGCTCACTGTCCTCAGCAGCTATCATTCTCCCAGGTTTTCTTCCCGGACCCTGTGTATGATTCTCCTTCCTGCCATCCAGGAATAAAGCCTGACAGCCCTGTTTTCTGTCCTTCAAGGCTGAGAATCCACATGGTTTCCACTCATTCTCATCTTCTATCTCAGTGTCTGACAGTCAGAAAAATAGTGTGACAGCAACCAAAAGAAAAGTCTCATATTAAATGTACAGCCACATGTGAGCCATTTTTAAAGTATTTTAATCTAGCCTAGCTGCTTTACTATTTTGGAGGGGTGATGCAATAGAGTCTCTTGTAGCCCAGGCTGGCCTCAAATTACGTATGTTGCTAGCTTTGAACTACTTACTGGTCATCCTGGCTCGCCAGCATAGTATCTTCTAATAAGTGAAACCTATCTCAACCCCAGATTCAAAAGGGAAAATATTCTTCACCCAAAGCAAGGGATAATCTAAAGATGTGTATGATTTTCAGTAATTTCTTTCTTTCTTTCTTACTTACTCATTTACTGTATTATTGTTTGTTTGGTTTTGGTTTACAGAGCTTGAACTCCGTCCACAGCCTCTACTTCCTGAGTGCTGAGATGGCAGGCATGTGTCACCCATGTGGCTACTGGCTTTATTATTATTATTACTGTTACAGTAAGCCCTGGCAACCGAACCCTGCCCATGGGTGGGTAGCACTGACACCACTCAGTGCCTCCCTAGCTGTTTCTGATTTTCACTTTGAGACGTGGTCTCACTAAATTGTCCGGGTTGCTCTTAAAGTCACACTATTGCTCAGGCAAGCTTGAAATTTGCCATCTTCCTTTAGCTTCCCAAGAAAGTGTAATTATAGGCATGGTGCCACCATGCCCAGCTTTTATTAAATTTTAATAAAAGAAAACTAAGTAGTTGTGCTTACTCAAAATCATGAGAATCGGAGTTGTTTTGTTTTGTTTTTCTAAGCTTCCTACCTTTTGGAAGACATTATTATTCACAAGTATTATGTATAATCAGAGTATTTTCTTAAATGTAATGAAAAAAAGAGTCAGCATATTATAATCAAAGGTCCATAAATTAATGAGGTCCATACCCTATGAGGACTCTCTGAATTGGCAATCGATCATTTCATCTACTTGAATGGGGACCGTAAACTGCTAAGGAGCCAAGAATCATTTTGAATTCCATATCTGCCTGGCTCTACTTGGATGCTGAAATTTCAGGCAAGTGCCAATAGAGATCAAATCCAGAGTTTCCTGAATGCCAGGCCAGCATTCTATCCACTAAGCTATAGCCCCTGTCTTGTTTCTAAATTTGTAATAAGGAAATTGATAGTGTCCATCTCAGAGCATTATAAGAGTGAGATAAGATACACCATTGTCATCTGGAAGCATGTACCTGGTATGTGCCTGTAACACGAGAGAGATTCCCACCATCACAATTCTAGCAAATTGCACAGTGGAGCAGAGTGTGATGGAGATGAGGGGCAGGCTAAGGGAGACTGTGGTGTCTGTCTGTGGAGTGAATGTGAAGGTGCTGTCCCTGAGAAAGTGACATCACAGCAGCCAGAAAGCTGCACCGGGCCGAATCAGGCAACATCTGGAGAAGGCACAACTATATAACATTGAAGGAACCGTTCAGTTCGTTCAAGGAATGACAAGGAAGCCAGTGTATGACTAAATTTGAATGAATAAGACTATTCATAGGTACAATCAGAGGATGGCAGAGACCCAGGTCATGCAGGACATTCTCGGTCATGGAAAGAATCATGATTTTACTTGCAGTGGGATGAAACAGCACAGGGTAGTTTTGAGCAGAGGAGGGCATAATCCCATTTCAATTTCAAAAGATTTGCTGTCTTGTCTAGAATTAAGAATGAGTAGCAGAGAGAGGCTGTAATGGCAGGGAGAGCATTAAGAAAGCATCCAGGTAGGCAAGAGTTGTAAAAGCGAATGTGAAGGAAGAAACCAATCATGTTCTAGAACTCCCTAGAATGTGGACATTGTGGGATTTATTAGTCCATTGGTATGAAATGTGACAGGGGATCATTTTTGGCTGCAGTGTTTATGACTTAGGACACAATCGGGATGGGTACCAAGGCTGAGGTGTTCTTTACGCATGTGGAGCAGATAGGACTACATAAGAAGCTTCAGCTTGGGCTAGGTAAATTTCAGAGGCTAATTTAGCATTTGAATACAGATATTTAAAAAAATAGTAATTCAGGCATTCTGGCAAGTGTGAGCTAGAGAAATAAAATTAAGAGTTGTTTTTCTATGGATGGCATTTAAAGCCACAAAAGAGGTCTTGAAGGAAGTGAGCGTAAACAGAGAAAATAAGTCCAAAGTCCATGGGCTGAGCCCCTCCCTCCAGCTCCAAAATCAGGAGAGAGGAGAGATACTGAGACATGATCAGTGGGGGCAGCGAGAAACCAGGAGAGAGGAAAGTGGTATTGGAAGCCAAGTTCAACACTATATCAGTTGATTGGCCAAGTAACATGAGGATGTAGGATTTAATATTGGCTGGAAGGAATTTAAGTATGGAATTCAGTATTGGGTTAGTTATTAGGTTTGACAATTCCAAAGCCATTATTGATATGAAAAAGAGTAGTTTTGTTGGAGCACTTGGGCAATATCTCACTGAGTCTAAAACACAATGGAAGGGAAGAACCACCTGCATGATGGTTGCAAGTATGCCAACTGCTCTCAGGAGACAGAGTTTTGACTTATGCAAGCTTTTGTTTTCATTTTTAGTGGGGAAACAGTAGAGTGTGTTCACAGGCTGATAAAGATGCTTCAGTAGAGAGAAGCTAGTTTTCAAAATGGAGACATGAGAATTACTAGATTGTCTTTAAATACGTCAAGGAGTGAGACACAACACCTGAGAGGTTCCCTAAGCCCCCTGGTCCACACTTCCCACATGATGTTATTAGCAACTCTTACACATTCACAGCCAGTGACATCATAGACATAGCTTGAAACAGGTCAAGTTGGCACCATTTTACACTATATAAATCATCAAAGGCTACAACTTGTTTCCTCTTTTAACCCCAAGAAAGAAGAGTGTGAAATACTTAGTTACCCGAGGTAGTCACAGAATGCAGATTCTGACAGATGGAGATGTGTTGGTAACATGCTTGTCCCAGGGACTATCTCCAGTGGCTGATGGGCATGTTTACTTTCTTATTCAGTGTGCCAGGATTGGCAGGGCCACCTTTATGTAAACTCCAGGGGCCATACAGGAACTACATAAGAAGGCTGAGAGTCAGAATAAAATTTCCTAGCAACTGGTTTCTAGTTTTTATCTCATTGGCTTGTCTCTAGCCTTAGAAAATACTGTGACTCCTTTTTGGTTTGTTTGTTTGTTTGTTTGTTTTAATCGTGACTGCTTGGTTCTTACATGACACTGACCTCTGCTTTGAAGGAAGAGGCTCTACTTCCTCTGTTTTCACACTGAGTTTATAGGAACACGACCCTTCTTGGCTTCTCCTCTCTGCACAGTATCCTAGGTCATTATATCTAGACATAATTAGAGTTTCAAGTGTTACCTATGTGTACCTAAATAGCAGCTGTTCCTCCACTCAATTCAACGTCTATGATCTGGAGCTGGACATCTGCCTACCAGTATTGGATATTAAGATGTCTCACAGGAGTCTCAAAATTCATCATGTTCATGCCAGGCATGGTGGCACATGCCTAAAATCTAAGCACTTAGGAAACGGAAGCAGGAGGATAGAGTTAAAGGTCACCCTCAGCTTTCTAGTGAATTTTAAGCCTAGGCTACCTGAGACCATGTCTTTAAAAACAAAACAACCCCCCTCAAAACAACAACATAACAAATCCAATGTGCTTACCTTGTATAAACCAAGGGATTACCCAAATTCATGCCCTCTCTGCTCAGGCATTTATTTTCTCATGTCTTTGGGCCTACCACTTCATAGTTAATTATTTATTTGGGTCTGGGGGAGACTGATGTACATATCACACAGCAGTAGTGTGGAGGTCAGAGGAAAACCTATGGAAATTGGCATCTCTCCTTTCATCCTATGGATCATGGGGATTAAAGTCAGGTTGTCTGGCTAGCTTGCCAAGCATCTCTATCCACTGAGCCATCTTGCCTACCCAGCAATTAAAATTTCTATATGCATTAGTGTGATGATGGTTTGAATGAGAATGCCCCATAGGCCCATATATTTGAATGTTTGATCACCAGTTGGTGGAACTGTTTAGAAAGGATTAGGAGGTGTGGCCTTTTGGAGGAAGTGTGTCGCTAGGGGTGGGCCTTTCCCATGTTTAGCTCCGTCTCTCTCTGGCAGGTTCTTGTGGATCAGATGTAAGCTCTTAGCTATGGTTCCAGTGTCATGACTGCCTCCCTGCCTGTTACCATGATGATCATGGATGATGATGATGATGATGATGATGATGATGATGATGATGATGGACTTCACCCTCTGAAACTGTAAGCAAGCCCTCAATAAATGTTTTTTTCTATAAGTTGTCTTGGTCATGGTGCTTTTTATGGAAATAGAAAAGTAACTAAGACAGTTGTTGTTGAGTGATCTTCTGTTCTGACCTTCTAATTCATTTATCTTTTCACTGTTTAGATGACATTCTTTCTTGAATTCAACAACTATGCTGAAGTGATGGCTCTGTTGGCAAAATGCATGCCACATGGACAAACATGAGAACCAGCACCTGCATAAGAAGCTGAGCATGGTAACATGCATCTGTAACCACAGGGCTGTGGCTGAGGACTGAGACCATCAGAGCCCTGAATCATGTTACCCAGCCAGCCTAGATGAATTAGGATCCCCAAATTTAATGAGAGATTAAATAAAATAAAATAATAAGGTTGAGAGTCATCAAGGAGAATACAGACGTGAACTCTGGCCTCTACACGCATACATGTACAATATCATATATATGTGCGTACATGCACACACCACATGAACACATTTGTACACCACAGAAGGAGAATTTAACAACTGTGTCTTTCCTATTAACATACAATAATGTTTAATAGAAATGAGTGCTTATACAAAGATGGTACAGATAACAGTGAAACGGAACTGATATATTTTTACTAATAATGGAATGATTATGTTCATGCTAATGTATCCACTCACTGGAATATGCTAGAGCCCAATAAGTATTTTCCAGGAAATTAGAACAGTCTGTTTTTAAGGGCTGCATCTTAGTACTTGGACAAATTTATATTCTCACTTCTCTGCAAGATGCACAGACTTTCTCTGACTTAATTACTTCAAGAAACTGATTTCATGCTCATGGAGGTCACTCACAACTCTAGTAGATTTCGGAAGCTCTGCAAACATTATCTCAATTAAATTGTACATTGTCTCCTAAACCTCAACACCACCTCTTCGTGCCTGCTGCTCCTTCGGCTTTGCTGGGTTTTGCTGCCTGCCGTGATCTCCAGTTCTTTTCTCACTGGATTTCAGCAACCACAGCTCAGCTCTTCCTGATTCTCTGCCAAACTGATGTTCCCGCCCAGGCTTTGAGCACAGGTGCATTTGATTTGGGTGCTTCTCAATAAAGATTCCCAGTCCTACTGTGCAGTACAAGTGCAGGAGTCATACATGGAATTCTGACTACACAGGCTTCTAACATGCACTCAGGGGAATGGAGGAGAAACAGTCTCTGTGCCCTTCCTGCAAAAAGGGATGCCAGGAAATCATGTAAGAATGTGTAGTTGCAAAGATGGAATAGTGATGGCTATTCATGAGATTGACAGCCTCAGAGTCAGTTTGTGCAGGAATAATGACAGGGACTGTGAGCAAGGGCCGCATCTAGCCCAGGCCTCTCCCTGGGTTGATCTCAAGAACTACTGAGACCCTGACATAAGTCAACCAGAGTCTGCAGGGAACTTGCAGAGCCTTCTTTGCTATGAGCTTGCCTCTGGAATACAAATTACAATATAGTTGGCAGCTCTAGCAAAGTAAAGAAAGAAGGTGTTGCCTTATATATCAGGATTTAGGTTGTTGATTTAATGTCTGGAAGGAAACTTGTCCCTCTTATGGGCTGAAGAAAGACTTCATTCTTTTACAGTTACAGACCTAACGTTGGTTGCTTTTCTCATCTCTTCAACGGAATAGCTGTCAGAAGCAACTTAAGGGCTGAAAGGTTTAGTGTAGCTCACAGTTAGTGTTCATCATGGCGGGGGTGGGGGGGTGGGGGAGTGGGGGGCGGAGCTATGGAGGAGTTCATGGCAGCAGGAGCATGCAGTGACATTTCCTCATGGCTCTGTGGATTGGGAAGCAGAGAACTCCAGGCAGAGTCGGGGTTGGGTTATAACCATCAAAGACTTACCTAGGGTGATTCACTTCCAAAAGGCATGCCTCTAGCCCTAAAGGTTCACAACCTCCCCAAACAGCACCCCCAGCTTAAGGAGCGGGTGTTCTCACACAGGTCTTAGGGTAGGGCATAGCTTAGTTGATAGTTTGTTTAGCGTGCACTAAGCCCCTGGGTTCTACTGGGAGGTGGAAGCAGGAGTATCTGAAGTTCAAGGCCAACCAGGGCTATATGAGACTTTGTGTCAAAAAGAATAAAGAAAGAAAAGAAAATTATATGTGGACAACATGAGTATATTCTTTTCATCCATGTACCCCAGAATCTAGTGTAGCCTCTAGCACATGGATGTTTGATACAAAATTTGTTGAATGGGCAAAATTATGACTATTTTTTCCCTCATTGCCTGTGCCCTAGTCTTTAAGTACTCTTTTGTCTGGGTCTGGGTCTACTGCACAAAGTATCCTTCCTGAGTAAAACATTTCCCAGGAGGCATAGTGATCCAGTTTAGCCATCTGATTCTCCACACATCCAGGGCATCACCTACCTCCTGTCTGCTATGACCAACAAACAATTTAATAACATCTTCCAGCCACACATTACCTCAATCTTCCTTCTCAAAATGCCCCAAATGCAAATTTATATAACACACACACACACACAGAGCCTAGACATCTTTAAACTGAGCCCCATATATCAGATTGTCTAAGAAGCCCCTCAAGTTCAAGGTGCTCAAAGCTGAGTTTCTTTTCCTCCCCAAACAAGCCCCATGTACTCTCTTTGTCATCCTGGTTAATTAGCTGGATTAATTGAGTTATCTTTGTTCTCCTTTTCTTCCATTGATTTCAAAGTTCTCTACCCCATTTCAAGTTTTCTGCTGATTTACTTAATTGAAATGATTATTTGACCCTTTTTATCTCTTGGCAGTGTTCAGAATTGAACAGTGATTGTTTCCGCCCTCTGGATGATGTAATAAGAATAATAGTCATAATAGTAGCCACAGTGGTGATAATGACCGTGCAGAAATACCCTGCCTGTTAGGTACTTACTGCGTGATAAATACTCTTCTAAATAGTTATATGTCCTGACTTACGTATTCTTCAGAACAATCTTACAAAGCCTGTGCAGTTATTAATTTCATTATACTGAGGAGGAAACCAAGGCACAAGAGGTTAGGTCATCTGTTCTTCTTTGGAATAGCAGGACATGGTAGAAGTAGCACTTCAGCTTGGAAACCTGCACTTCAGTTTGCTTCCACATTGGACATTCATTTTGTTTTTCCTTATATCATGTCCTTTCTATCTCAAGAATTCATTCTTAACAATTACCATGAATTTCCAGACCATAGAAAGAACTATTATTTAAATTGAAATTTCACTGGTGTCATTGATTGCCACTATTTCTCGTACATCAAAATTAGGCTGTTTTGAGATCTTTATGCTAATGCAATTTTCATTCAAATGGACTGCTTCAATGGATTTCTGTTGTTTTTAGAAAGAAAATGTGAATGTGATACTTCTGAGTGTTTTTACATCTAAAAGTACGAATCTATCGCTGTCGTGAGTGAACAAAATTTGGTTGAATATGGTAATGTGAAATTACCATTTGTTTCCTTTATAAGACCACTGGGGAGGATATTTCCAATATCATAAATGAAGACATTGCTTCTAGTATCATTTTAGTAAACATTTGGATTTATTTTATTTTTTTCATCTTTTATTTTTAAAATGTCACTAAGATATGCATGTGTGTACATATTTTTCAGTAATCTTGCCTAATATTTGCTTTTTCAGTTCTGAGAAAATATCTTTGAACTCAATTTTTATTGCCATTTTTCTTCCATTGTTCTTTACTTGCTCTGTGATTCTTCCCCCTTGAAGAACTAGGTTCCCCACTCCACCTGACCCCCACCACAAGCAAGGCTTCTGTAAAGGCTGGTGCTCCTGGCTTATAACGCTAGAGAAATAGCAACTTCATTTTTCCTAAAAAAGCTCATGGGTGGGCTAAGGCTGGTGATCAGTTTGTAGACTGCTTAACCAATGTGTACAAAGCTTTGGGTTCAGTTCATAGCACAGCATAAGGCCAGGTGTGTTGGCGCACTCCTATAATTCCAATGCTGAGGAAATAGAGGTGGGAAAATCAGGAGTTCAAGGTCAGCCTTGGCTACATAGCAAGTTTGAAGTCAACTTGGGCTATAGGGAAACCCTGTCTCACAGTAAATAAAAGATCATAGGTGACTTCTGGACAGGCCCTCCCATACATGGCCAGGGTGTAAGTAGAACATCAGCACTTGTAAGTCCCCGGCCCCACAGAAGACAGAGTTGTCTGTGAGGTTGTTGTAGATAGACGAATTAACCCATTGCCAGGTTTTAATGAGAGAGGGACAGAATGTGCCCACTGAATAGGCCCTCATACAGGCAGGCAATTGCAAGGAGATCTGGCTCCTGGCATTGGCTAGTTCTTGGAAAGCAGAGGCAGGTGGCACAGACCTGAGAGAGAAACAAAGGGATGCCACCTGACCAGCTTCTGCCTGGATTCAGCAGGTGATGGCAGACAGTAGGCATGAGGCTCCCTTGGCACCTTCCCCTCTGTGTGCACCTGAAGTTATAGGCATTCCAGTTTGGCCCCTCTCTCTTTCCCAAGGGTAATAATAACTGAGCTTTGATTTTCCTTCAGTCTTTGTTGGCTTGCTCCAGTTGTGAATAGATCTTACATTTCTCCATTCTCAGAACTGTACATATTTTTATTTGATTTTTTTCCCTAACCTTAAATTTGTAGTGATGGAAGTACATCTATCTTAAGAATTGACTGTGGATACTAGAGAGATGACTCAGTACTCAACGGTGCTTAGTGAGAATCTGGCTTCAGCTTCCATTACCTATAAGGTGCCTTCTGGTCAGGGGTTCCTATGCCTTCTGGCTTTCTTAGGCACCTGGCACATGCATGCTACACGTACCTACATGAAGGCAAATACTTATACAAACAAAATAAAAATAATAAGCCTTTAAGAAATAATTAATTACGGTCTCAGTTTGCACCTCCTCCCCCATCTCATGGGCCTCAGAATACTCGAGTGATCTTGACCAGCTGGCCTTCAGCCGTACAATTCTTTTCTTTAAACAATAAGTCGGGTTAATGAAGTAGGGTTCATGCTATGAAGGAGAAAAAAGCAAAAAACATCTCTTTCCTGAGTTGTGCAGGAAAGGATATTCAAAATAGATCAACAGAAATAAAACACAGTGATACAAGAAGCATGATAGAATCTGGAACGTTCTGAATGTATGAAGCGTCGGATGTGTCTGCGAGAGACGAAGCTCTGAGGGCTGGGCAGCAGCCAGATCATGAGGTGTTTTGATGCCATGACAAAGACTTTGAACGTTATCCAAAAGGCAATCGGAACTTGAAGGCTTTTAAGAAAGGAGCAATAAGATTTAGACATGTGTTTTAAGAAGAGCAGCAGTGTGGGAAATGAGAGGAGGAGGGGAAATGGAGTGAGAGAACCCATTAGGAAGCTATTAAAAAGGTTTGGGTGAGAATTTATGAGGCATAGCTAGAGTCGGTTGCAATGTGGGGAAGGGTGGAAGACCAGAAAGCGTATCAAGTGAGATAAACAAAGTTGCTCTTTGATTCTAGGATGAGGTGAAGCAGGAGCATAGAATGGCTGGGTGATGCTGTTACCAGAAGCAGGGAATACAGAGGGCCATCAGTTAAGGATGGAAGAAGACACAGTATCTAATTTGTATAAGATATTTGAGTGTACATGCCCAAGCATCACACATACATGCTAAAATGGTTGAAAACGACATCATACATAGGGACATCAAAAGCATATATCCGTATATCCAGCTTATAGGAAAATAATTACTTAAACAAATACAATTTGGTGGGGGGGTTTTTATTATTATTTTTATTTATGTGTGTGAGGCTACCTGAGTTTGTGAGCATCACATATGTGCATATGCCTGGGGAGACCAAAGGCATCAGATCTCCTGGAACTGGAGTTTCAGACAGTCAGGAGCTGCCTGGTGTGGGTTCTGGGAAGCAAACCCTGGTCCTAATGCAAGAGCAGTGTAAGTTTTTAGTAAACGAACCATCTCTCTAGTCCCCCAGTTTAGGCTACTTAATACTATACTGATTTAGAGATAGACAGTAGATGGAAACCCAGAATCTCAGGCCTACAAGCAAAAGTTAAACAAAATTATAAAGGAAACATGAAGTAAAAATGAAAGTGGAGCAGGGCAGAGGGGAGATTTAAAATACGAGATAGTTATTCTAGTAGTGTCAAAACTGTGGGCAACTAGAAAGTGCCCCTTTTGTTGGAGAGGGCTCCCAGTAGTTAAGAGCACCAGATGCTCTTTCAGATCAACAGGAATAAGACACAGCAGTACAAGAAGCATGACAGAATCTGGAACATTCTGAATGTATGAAGCATCTGATGTGTCTCCAAAAGTCAGAACTCTGAGAGTTGGGCAACAGTAAAATCAGGTATTTTACTGCCATGACAACTGGATTCCATTTTCTAGCACCCACTTGGAGCCTCAAGGTCACAGGGAACTCCAGCCCCAGGGGATCTAGTGCTCTCTTCCGGACACTGCAAGCACCAGGCATGAATGTGTGTGTGTGTGTGTGTGAGAGAGAGAGAGAGAGAGAGAGAGAGAGAGAGAGAGAGAGAGAGAG